>JAMPIV010018570.1:405000-861764 GCA_024509875.1 Oreohelix idahoensis | reverse complement strand
GGTGTGGGAGTTATTTCCCTAAGTGATGTCTGGTAGTTCATACTTGTATGTTCTAATTAGTTTTTTGGACCGATGCAACAAAACTGCTTCTCTTTCAACCTCACCTGGCTAAATATCCATATCTAGTTTTCATTGGATGTGCGGGCATGTTCTTGTAACTTTATGCTTGGTTCAGGTGGTGTGTGTGTTGAAGAACACTAACTATCGCTAATAAGCGTATACAAAGGGCAGCAGACAAAACATAGCGCATGGGCAGAGAAATGGATGGTGCAGATCATCGCTGAAAAATCATCAACAAACAATTTTCACGCTCTCCAACAATCGTACAAGCAGGGAAGAGATACGACTTGGTATATACATGTCCAAACCTGATGAGGAACCGGTGTACTTGGCTTTACATTTGATCAAGAGAATGACATGGAGGCATCACATCGAGAGAACAGAGGCTAAAGCGGAAGAAAAACTTTTCCATACTGAGGAACGGGGGGGGGGCGGGGGGGGTTGGGGGGGGGGGGAAAGGGGGGGGGGGGCGGGGGGAGAAGGGTGGGGGGATGGGGGGGGGGGGGGGGGGGGGGGGGGGGGGGGGGGGGGGGGGGTGGGGCGGGGGGGGGGGGGGGCGGGGGGGGGGGGGGGGGGGGGGGGGGGGGGGGGGGGGGGGGCGGGGGGGGGGAGGGGGGGGGGGAGGGGGAGGCGGGGGGGGGGGGGGGGGGTTAGGGAGGGAGGGGCGGGGGGGGGGTGGGGGGGGGGGGGGGGTGGGTGGAGGCGGGGGGGGGGATGGAAGGGGGGAGGGAGTGGAAGGGGACGGGAGAGGAGTCGAGAGAAGGGGAAAGGGGAGGGAAAGGGGGAGGGAGGAGGGAGGGGGGAGGAGGGAGGTGGAGGAGGAGGGGGGGGGGGGGTAGGGGGGGGGGGAGGGGTAGAGGGAGGGGTGGGGAGGGGGGTGGGGGAAGGGAGTGGGGGGGGGTTTAGGGGAAGGGCGGATATGATGGATGGAGTGGGGGCGGCTTGGAGGAGTGGGGGATAGAGGAGGGGAGCAGAGAACGGCTGGGGGGGGAAGCAAGTGGGGGGGGGGGGGTTAGCTAAGGCGGGGGAGGGGGGGGTGGGGAGGGGCGGGGAGGGTCAAGGGGGAGGGGGGGCCGGAATAGGAGGGGTTACGGGTTGGGCGGGGAGGTAGGGGGGAGGGAGTACGGCGTGGATGGGCGGGAAGGTAAAAAAGGGGAGGGGGGTACGGCGGGCGTGGGGGGGCGGAGGGGAGGAGGGGGATATGAGGGGGGGGGGGGGGGGGGCTGGGGAAAGGGGGGGAGCTGGAGGCGGGGGCGATAGGGGTATGGCCGGAAATTGGGGTGGGAGGGAGCGTGATGGGAGGGAGCGAGAGGGGGTGTGGAAGGAGTGGAGGAAGGTAGGTGAGGGAGGGGGGGGGAGAAGGTGGGGGAAAATAGAGAAAGTAGAAAAAAGGAGAAAAGGGGAGGGAAGGGGGGGGGGGCCGGGAAGGGGAGGGGGAGGGGGAGGGGGGAGGGGAGGTGGGCGGGGGGTGGGGGAAGGGAGGGGGAGGAGGAGGGGAGGAGGGAGAGGGTGGGTCGGGGGGAGTGGCGGATTGAGGAAAACAAAGGAGGAGCGAGATAGGCGGGGAAAGGGCGGAGGCGGGTGTGGGTCGCGGGAAAGGGGAGGAAATGGGAGGAGGGGGAATGGGGGGGGAAGGGGGGGGGAGAAGCTGGGGGGAGGAGAGAAGAAACGACGGGGGGGGGGGGAGGAGTGGGAAGGGCGAAATGCGAGTGGAGTGGGAAGGGAGACGGGAGGTAGAGGAGGAGGAGGGCCGGGGGAGTCGAGGGCGGGATTGGGGTCGGATCGGTGGGACGAGGGTGAGGGGGCGAGGGGGGGTGGGGGAAGGGGCGGGAGGGAGGGGGGCGGGCGGTGAAAGGGGAGGGTGGGAGGCTGGAGGGAGGGGGGAGGAAAAGGGACGGAAAGGGGGAGGAGCGGGCGGGCGTGTGGGGGAATGAGGGGTAAAAAGAAAAAAAAGCTGTGATCAAGTTGAGGGAGCTAAATAAAGTACAAAATAAGCGCTTAGGTTGATCTACGGGGGAAGCCATGAAGACCACACCATAAATGAAATGGAAAAAATCACAGGCATTCCACCTTTATTATACAGACGAGACACTAAGACCCTGATCCAAGCAGAAAAGTACAAGAACATGCCCGCCACAGCTTTTTATTCGATGGTATCTTTACTTCTTCTCTGAAATGGTACGTCCTTGTTGGTTCTTTCAGCAGTTTGAACGCATGTTTGCCTTTTCTACTGTTCTTCCATGTTGTCTTCCATTCCTCGTTTATAGTTAGCTTCACTTGGCTCTTGATCTCCAACCTTCCCAGTCCTGCTCTTATATTGTTTTTACTTATGCTTCCATTCTTGGAGCTCTGGTCTGCCAACTCGTTGCCAGCTATACCTATGCGTGCTGGCACACTAGCCTCACACTACATCCTCTGTTCCCTAGTGATGTTTTAATTTCTAGATTTTCTTCCTTTATGTCTGGTCGGCTACATTTACCTGGGTGTTCTATTGCTTGTAGTGATGATAGTGAGTCTGTAAATATCGAAACAGCGTCTGGTGGGTTATCTCCGATTATTTCTAAACTTTTTAGAAATGCTACCATCTCTGCGGTACAAAATCGAAGCCCCTTCAGTTACACTGTAGCTCTTTTTAATTACCCACTGTGGTATTACTACTTCTGCACCTAGTTGCCAACACAACCTTTGGATCCACCAGTGTAGACGGCCAGACTTTGTTTTGTAAGTTGATTTATGAACTTTCTACTTATCACTTTAGCGTCCTCCTTCTTCTTCTTCTTTGATCCATAACCACCAACCGTCAAAGCAGTCAGCGGCCAACACGCCTGGTTGCGTCTTGTAGGGCAGCAACAAATTGATTCCACTTTGCTCGGTCGGCGGCCATCCTTCGTACAGTGCCCCAACTGTGGTTCATTCTTTGATTCTCAGCTTCCACAGTTCTCCGCCATGTTGTTTTTGGTCGGCCTCTCTTTCGCTGTCCCTCGGGCGTCCATAGCAAATCTGTTCTTGTGATGGTATCAGGGTCCCTTCTGAGGACGTGGCCAACCTAACTCCAGCGTCTGCCAGCTATAATGGTGTGCATGTCCTCCTGGTTACTCCGAATAAGTAGTTCTTGCTTGCTCGTGGTGTTTGGCCAAAAGATTCGGAGAATTTTCCTTAGGCAGATTGTGTGGAAGGAGGACAGTTTCGACATTTCCTTCTCTGTTACTCTCCAACATTCCGCACCATAGAGAAGCACAGAAAGTACACAGCTCTCATACAGTCTTAATTTGGTGTTTGCGCTGTACTGGGAAGACTTCCAAATGTTGTTGAGAACAGCAAAGGCTGTTCTCGCTTTATTCATTCTGTTGTTAATGTCCTTGCTTGTTCCGCCATCAGGTGTTACTATGCAACCTAAGTAAGTAAATGTGTATGTCTGTTCTAACTTCTGGTTCCTTACTGTTATTGGCTCAGGATCGCCCACATTTAGTGTCATGAAATGGTTACCTATCACTTTGCTCACAGGCTGGTAATTCATCGCTGTGCGCAGTGGAGCAGAACGCGAATACGCTTCGAGTGTAAAAGCGTGCGAGTTGTGGAATGTGGGTGACACAGGTATTTAGTGTATGACGTTGACAGGGTCTGCTGCGGGGGGAACGAAGGTTATCGTTAGGACAGTTGGGTTTGGCTTGTGTTTTCGAAGTGTACGGATAGTTATGTGAGAGCGACAGACCAGTGTTTATTGTTATAAAATATTTCAGAGTCAGGATAATTGACTCAATTCATTATGATGTGAGCCTGATTTTGTGTGGCTTTAGGAGTTGGACAGTAAGTGATTTGAATCAATACGGATTTGTAAAGTATGAAGGCGTCGTAGACGATACATAGACATTCTGACTTTAAACCGGCACAACGACATTATTGCTTATGTCTGCCACTGAACACATTTGTATTACTGATGTAACGTCATATCATCATATGCTCTCAAAAGAAGTGAAGTACACTTATGTTGTATTGTGACATATTAAATGTGATAAAACGTACAACAAGATGTTGATTAAGATTATTCAAGTTGGCCATTCCGTACGTTACTGTTGAGACTGTTGTCTATTATATCAAAATATCTTACAAGACCAGTGCAGCACATTAATATACTCGTTACCCAATAGCCTTCAATAAGTATAAGGTAACAGTATAAAATGGTGGCCAGTATACACGGGATTTCGTTCTACCCACAAGATTTTACCAAAACGATACTACTGTCCCTAGCCACATCTACAAATTTTCTGAATAGAAATTTCTGCGCAACCTATGCCAACCGGTTTTCTTAAAACTAGGGCCGGCAAGAACAAACTTAAAGAGTAAACAGCACACTTCAATCATAATACTTGCTGAACTTTACCAATAGAAGTTCGTATTTTCTTCATCAACGTCTTTGAAAAGAAAGTTATCATCACTCGACGCAGTTCCAGGTTGGATTCGTCAAGAAAAATTAAAGTAATCAAACAAAATTTCTGCAACCAAGACAAAGCACATTCATTCAACCAGCAAAACAAGATGGATAGTTCTACATGTGGGAGCAATCTGCATCGATGAAATTTCGCTCTACCTGTTGCATATGTTGGAGGCAACAATACTGTCACGTGCATTTATACTTCTGAGGAAGGATCACAAAAAGATAAGTGGACTAGTTTGTTGTAGCCTTAGTCTTACACAATTCTATAGTAGAGCCTTTTTGTTTATCTGTTTTATGTTTATTGGCGTTTGTGGGACCTTGATAAGCAGAATTACATCTCATCTTCGGACGGGTCTGCAATCAAGGGTGTCAGTAGGGAAATTTATGTAATATTTTCTCAAAGAGGCCCGGCTCAAAATGCCGTGTGGAAAGCGCTCTTTGTTAATATACTATATTTACTTTATGTTATAGACGTGCTGTCCTGTTTTTTCACTGTTCTTTGTATTTGTCGGTTGTTTTTTTTAATTCAGTTTTTCTACATTTTTGTACGTCTACTGTTGGTCTTCTCTAGCTATCATTATGTTGATATATGAATTTTTGTTGTAAATTCGTCTTGTCTAGTCTATCCTTAAAGTGTAAGCATATATTTCAAACATTATCCTTTTTTCTACACCTTAGTATTTTCTTCTGTTGCTACACTATTGTACTACGTGTTCTGTCTTATAGTGTACGACACTAATTTTTTTGTTTGCATTGATTATTTGCTGAGTCACATTTGCAGAGTACTGAATTTTAACGAATTGGCATTGGTGCTGTTTATCGCTCATCAGTACCCATATTCATATTCAGACTAAGTAACTTATATATATACATATACTTAAACTTACATAATGTCTAGTCTGGAGCATTTTATACAGCGAGGTAAAGAGATGGGAATGCAAGGCCAGGAGCTTAAAGAGTTTGCCATGGAGCAACTGGAAAGAGAAGAAAAGAAACTGGAAAGGGATGAGAGAGCAAGAATGAGAGAGATCGAAAAAGATGAACGAATTCAGTTAGAAAAAATAACAGAAAAGAAAAGACAAGAAGAATTTGAAGAAAAGAAAAGACAAGATGAAATGGCAGAAAAGAAAAGACAAGATGAGATAGATTTAGAGGCTAAGAAAGCCCAATTTCTGCATGAAGAAAAAATGGCTTCTGTAGAGTTGGAGAGACTCAAATTGGAAGCTAGTAATAAACAGAGTAATCAAGAAGGTGCAGGTTCGGTCAAGAGAGAACATGCTTCATCATTCAAACTCCACTTACCTAAATTTAATCAAAATATAGATGACATTTCGTGCTTCCTAAACCGATTCCAGACAGTGTGTGAGGAATACAAACTGGAAAAAACATCATGGGTGATACATTTAATGTCATTACTGACAGGTGAAGCGTTGACAGCTGTGTCAACAATGGATGAGGAAAACATAAAATCTTATGAGGCAGCTAAAACATTACTTTTAAGAAAGTATCAATTAGACGAGAATGGATACAGGCTAAGATTTAAAAAACTCACACCCAAAAGCAACAAGGACTTTAGTGAGTTCATTTTAACTATAAAGTTATGCTTCAATCGTTGGATTGAGTTGGCTAAAATCAAACATACATATGAGGACTTGATGGACCTTATTTTGAGAGACAAAGTACTTTCTTCCATTAGCCCTGATTTTTTGGCCTATTTACATGAACGGAAGCCAGAATCGTTACAATCCCTTGAGTTGTTAGGGCGCCAGTTTATGACGGCACACCCAGGGAAGAGTGTGAACAACTCTACTATTAAAGAGGCATTACCTGTTGCATCAGCTCATTCAGTGCAGATAAACAATCCTAGAGCTCGATCGCAAAGTATGGATAGAAATTTTGGTAGGAATAATGACCGAAATAGTGGATCATTTCGAGGACGGTACAATTTTGGCAATCAACCTTATCAATATCAGAGAAACTCACAACGATATTTTGATGGTAACAGACCATCACAGGGTTACTTTCAATCTAACAGAGGATGGCGTAGATATGATAATACCTACATGAACAGAGGAGACAGATCCTATTATACAAAGAACAACCAAAACTCTCCTCCATCTCAACACTGCCCAGGTTGTACGTGTCTTCAACATTCTAATAATCCTCAGAATGGCAGAGAGAGTCGGAATTATTACCGGGGTAATAACAACTTTAATCGCTGTCGGAGCATGGATCGAAAAAACTCGAACTGGAGTCATAATACGAGTAGTAACACAGGAGCAGTTAATCCCAATGGGGAAAACACAAATATTGCAAATGCGTGTGCAGCTGATTTATTTAATCCATCAAATTGTTCAGAATGCAGCACTCTGTTTCAGCCAGATGTGGTCTCCAGACTTTCCTGCGGCCATCCTGTGCCCACGTTGTTACCTGCATTAGCCTGTCATGATGGGAAAGGCTCGCTAATGTTTCACATGAGTTTTTTAAATAATCAACTAGTTTCAGTCTTGCGTGATACAGGTTGTACAACTGTTGGGGTACGCAAATCTTTGGTAGACCCATCTTGCTGCACTGGGGAGAATGTAAAATGTGTCCTATTTGGGGGCACGGTGGAATTCTATCCTGTGGCCATTGTGCACATTGATACTCCATTTTTCTCAGGTCAGGTGAAAGCATGTTTATTACAGGAATCAATTGCTGACATAATCATGGGCAATATTGTGGGTATAAAAGCGTGTTCACTCGAAGATATAGAAATCTGGGAACGTCAGCATATACTGCACGCTAATATGGTCATTACAAGAGCACAGGCACAGGCTCAAGAGGAAGAAGAAATGACTAACAATCATGACAAGGAGGAAGATCTACATCTTATGCCGATGTTAACGAAGACATCATTTATTGATATGCAAAAGAATGACAATTCTTTGATACGATTTTTCAAATTGGTAAAATCAGATGATGTCGGTTGCTCGGAAAGGTAACAACCGTGGTATACAATTAAAAATGACATATTAATTCGTAATGCTAGAGATGCTACATCGGTACAGCAGCAAATTATGGTACCAACCAATATTCGACCTTACATTCTCAGACATGCGCATGATACAAACTGTGCAGGCCACATGGGCTTTGCTAGGACGAAATATAGAGTCTTACAGCATTTTTATTGGCTTGGAGTAGTCAGGGATGTCAAATTATTTTGTCGTTCGTGTAAAACATGCCAACAAGTGGCTACAAAAGGTGCTTACCATAATGCACCTATACAGGCTGCGGATATTTCGGTGCGACCATTCGAAAAGATGGCCATAGACTTAATAGGTCCACTGTCAGTTCCGTCAGCCAGAGGTCATAGATATATCCTCACCTGTATTGATATGTGCACCAGGTGGCCGGAGGAAATACCTCTTAAACACATTGCTACCACCGATGTGGCTGATGCACTATTCCTCATTTTTACGAGAGTGTGGTTCCCTGACAATATTTTATCAGATAAGGGAACACAGTTTGTGTCAGATGTCATGTCGCATGTCATGAAACTATGCAATATTGATAGATCTCTTAGCTCTTTTTATCATCCTATGTCCAATGGCATGATAGAACGTTTAAATAAAACGCTGAAACAACTACTGGGAAAAGTGACAACGACGTATCCACAAGAGTGGGATAGAGTGCTCCCAGCAGTGCTGTTCGCTTATCGGGAAGTCCCAAACGAACACACTGGGTTCTCACCTTTTGAGCTCATGTATGGTGCTCCACCACGAGGACCCATGTCGATAATAAAACAATTACTTACAGGTTCGGAGATGACTCAGGAATGCCAGTCATCCTATGAGTATGTGGGGAATCTACGAAAGACACTTATACATGCTTGGCAAATAGCGACTGATTCATCTGAAAAAAAAAAAGCTAGATCTCTTCAAAACCGTTGGAAAAAGTTAAGGAAATTACTTCCAGGAGACAAAGCTTACGTCCTGCTACCAACGAGAGAGAATAGCCTTCTCATTTCGTGGAGTGGTCCATATGAAATTATTTCAAAATTAACAGATGTTGATTACATTCTTGACGTGAAAGGCAAGAATAAAACCTTTCACATCAACATGCTCAAACAATTCCATGATAGACCTGAATATCTCAAGCCTATCTTAGATGCTGTTAATGAAGTAATCACTGATCATCCTTCATCTTACTCTTCATTGTCAGTGATTCAGGAAGAACCCACTTCTTTTCATGATGTACCTTTGCAACTTCCTGTCATGTCTCTTTACCCGACAGAATCATGGGTAAATGTATCTATTTGTCCGGATCTATCCAGCGAACAACAATCTCAAATGCTTTCTATACTAGAGTCATATCAGCAAGTTCTGTCTAATATTCCAGGCCGAACGTCTATAATCACTCACGATATTAGACTCACAGATCACAAACCTATTAAATTAAAGCCTTACCCTATCCCTATCCACTTTCAGGATCAGGTTGAAAAAGAATTAGGTCACATGCTACAGCTTAACCTTATTGCTCCCATCAGAGTCTGCTTATTCTTTCCCAATGGTTATAATCATGAAGAAGGATAATAATATCAGATTATGCATGGATTTTTTGTAAACTCAATTCCATAACGGAGTCTGACGCAGAGCCAATGCCAGTTCTTGACGAATTACTGTCAAAACTTTCTAAAGCAACCTACTTTAGCAAATTTGACTTAGCCAAGGGATATTGGCAAATACCTCTCACGGAAAAAGCAAAACCTTTCACTGCTTTTGCTACCCCTAAGGGTCTCTTTCAGTATAATTTCATGTGCTTTGGCTTGGTAAACGCACCAGCGACTTTCGTTCGGATGATGAGGAAACTATTTTCTCATAGGTCTGATATCATCTCCTATATAGATGACATTTGTTTGTTCCACAACTCTTGGGACGAACATGTTTCTGGATTGAAATCTCTTCTCGAAATTCTTCGCTCTAATAATCTGACAGCGAATCCTTCGAAAGTTCACATAGGTTTCGAAGAAATTTCTTTCTTAGGTCACAGATTAGGTCATGGATTTCTGAAAACTGAGGATAAAACTGTCTCGAAGATTCTTAACCTATCAATTCCTAAGACTAAAAAGCAGGTGCGGAGTCTTCTCGGCCTTATACAGTTCTACAATAAATTTATGCCTCATTTATCTTCAGTTACGTCAGTTCTATCTGAGTTAACCACAAAAGGCTCCCCTAATAGAATTGTCTGGACGGAGGCCTGCAACATAGCTCTAGTCCATTTAAAGCATTACTTTTCGTGTGTGTGCACCAATTTTAAAACTCCCTGATCCTCATCTCCCATTTATTCTCAGGACAGACGCTTCGATGTACGGTATTGGTGGCTCCTTGATGCAAGAAGTAGATGGAATGCTTCATCCGGTGATGTATGTGTCGAGGAAGCTCACAAAGACAGAAACCAGATATCCAATTATTGAGCGCGAGCTTCTCGCGATCATATGGGCTGTCACAAAGCTTCAGCGTTACCTTCTTGGTTCTCGTTTCATCATCGAGACAGACCAGAAGGCCCTGTCGTTCCTTCAAAAGTCCAACATGAAAAACGCACGAGTCGCAAGTTATGCAATTAATTTGCAAATATATGACTATATCATTCGACCTATTGAGGGCAAGTCCAATGTGCTTGCAGATGTTCTGTCGAGATGTACACAGACAGACCTGCCCGATTCTCAAGGATATGACATTGCTGCGACCCATTGACCAAGGTACACTGCTGATAGTCTACAGATACCTCGCTAACTTAAAAAACGCTATCTTGACAATATCCATAACCAGATACATATTACCATCGTTATCAAGAGAAACAACTGAAGTCATTTGAAGACAAGATAAGAGACGTTTTGTATGGATACATTCAAATTGTTTCACACTACATCAAGTTCCATGAACAGTACACAGAATCTGATTTCCAAACAGTCATGACGTATGCGGTAAAGGAACCAAATCGTACAGTATCTCAGATAAACAGTATAAGGCTCTTTGTCATATCTTAATGGCAATACTTCACAAAATGACAGGGATGCAGAACTTTATAAAGATCATATTTCCTATTCCAGCAACCGAACTTCAAAATGTTGGGCTCAGAGACTGTGACACTCAAGAGGCAACATACGAAAAGAAATCTCACACAAGAAGCAATCGATTCGATACGCCTATGGAGAACTTCGCGCCATTTGAACATTCTTTTTTGTTATTACTTAAACCAGTTATGTGTCTCTGAAGTGCTAAAATTACAAATAGTAATCTTTCACACTAATGAAAGATGAACCTATCATTGATGACACTCAGTAACTTTAGTTAATCAGTTTTACACAATGCTACAGACAGCACACACAGGTTCATGTGGACATTTACATTAACGTAATTATTATACTTACTTAATACTATTTAATTAGTTAGATCTTTCATTTCATTCATCTTTTAATTAAATGCATTCAGATATTCCATTTTCCAAAACTTCACAATTTCATTATCATATTTCTTCACATTTTCATTCATTTTTCTCATTTTTCCATGTTCCTGACTAAATTCCATAGACTGTTGATTAGGTATGACATAGACTGGACGGTAACTTTTCACATTTTCTAAAAATTGCTTCCTATATGGAAAACTTTCAGTTTTCGCTGGGGGGGCGGGGTAAAAGTGTTACCTATCACTTTGCTCACAGGCTGGTAATTCATCGCTGTGCGCAGTGGAGCAGAACGCGAATTTGCTTCGAGTGTAAAAGCGTGCGAGTTGTGGAATGTGGGTGACACAGGTATTTAGTGTATGACGTTGACAGGGTCTGCTGCGGGGGGGAACGAAGGTTATCGTTAGGACAGTTGGGTTTGGCTTGTGTTTTCGAAGTGTACGGATAGTTATGTGAGAGCGACAGACCAGTGTTTATTGTTATAAAATATTTCAGAGTCAGGATAATTGACTCAATTCATTATGATGTGTGCCTGATTTTGTGTGGCTTTAGGAGTTGGACAGTAAGTGATTTGAATCAATACGGATTTGTAAAGTATGAAGGCGTCGTAGACGATACATAGACATTCTGACTTTAAACCGGCACAACGACATTATTGCTTATGTCTGCCACTGAACACATTTGTATTACTGATGTAACGTCATATCATCATATGCTCTCAAAAGAAGTGAAGTACACTTATGTTGTATTGTGACATATTAAATGTGATAAAACGTACAACAAGATGTTGATTAAGATTATTCAAGTTGGCCATTCCGTCCGTTACTGTTGAGACTGTTGTCTATTATATCAAAATATCTTACAAGACCAGTGCAGCACATTAATATACTCGTTACCCAATAGCCTTCAATAAGTATAAGGTAACAGACCTCTGTCTTCTTCAAATTGATGTTCAGGCCAACCTGCTGGCCATACTTATTCAGTCTATCGGTTTTGTCTTGAATGTGTTGATGTGAATGCGCGAGTAGTGCAATGTCATCTGCATATTCCATGTCTTCCAGTGTAGAAAACGTTGTCCATCTAATTCCTCTTGGACTGCCCTCTGTTGTCTGGCACATCACCCAATCTATGACTGTCAAAAATAATGTTGTTGATAAAGGGCATCCCTGTCGTACTGCTGTTTTCACTTCGAAAGTTACATTACTCGAACCAACACTGCACGTAAAATTAGAATAGAGGCTTTTTATGATGGAAAAAATGCGGCTGGGAATTCCATAAACCCTCAGAATTTTCCATAGGCTGTCCCTGTGTATGCTGTCAAAAGCCTTTTCAAAATCAACAAAGTTAATGTACAGCTGTCTCTGCCATTCTGAGCACTGCTCTATAATGTTCCTGAGGGTAAATATATGATCTGCACATCTTCTGTTCTTTCTGAAGCAAGCTTGTTCTTTCCTCAGTTTATGGTCAACTGCTTTTGAAATTTTCTGGATGATTATCCTGCCTAGTATTTTGCTTTGAACTGAGAGGAGGATAATTCCTCTCCAGTTGTTGCAGTCTGCAAGGTCGCCCTTCTTGGGCAATTTGACAATTATTCCTTTACTCCACTCTGTTGGTGTTGTATCAGCTTCCCAGATTTGTGCAAATAGTGGTTCTAATAGTTCTGCTGCTAGTTCAGGGTCTGTCTTGAATAGCTCAGCTTTTAGATTGTCTTGACCAGGCTCTTTTCAATTTTTTAGCCCTTTGATGGCTGTGATGATTTCTTCTTTTCGTGGAATGTCTGTATTTACATCTAAGTCACTTTCAGCCTCAGGAACATTCAGCTGAGTCTCTAGTGGTTCCTTATTCAGTGTTTCTCTGAAGTGCACTGCCCATCTTGTTTCCTGCCCCTGTGCTGTGGTGATGAGATTTCCTTGCTTGTCTCTTACTAACGTTATGTTGTTTGCACCTCGTTTTCCACTGATAGTTTTAGTTATTTTATAGACTGTGCTTTGTTCATTTCTCAGTGCTGCCTGTCTTGCAAGGTCTTCCAGAAATGTCCTTTTGTTAGCACGGGTTTGACGTTTTACTTCCTTGTCCAGCTGACTGTGCTGTTCACTATATATTGCCTTTAACCTGGGAGACTTAGCTTCTGTTTTCTTTCTTTTCATTTCCTTTCTCTTCGCTATGGTGTTTAGTGTTTCTGATGTTATCCAGTCTTGGCTCTTTCTTTCCTGGAATCCCAAGCATGACTTGCTGCTTTCTTTGTATATTGTTGAGATGGTGTTGAATTTCTGGTCAACATCGTCGGTCTCTGTTCTTTCCTGGCTTTTGGTAATCAGATATCGTCTCTTTACGTCAACCACGAACGCTTTTCTGGTGAGGGGGTCCTTAAGTTTCGTGATGTATCTTTTCTGTTTGGCTACAGCTGGTCGAGCAGATCTGAGTTTCACCTTCAGCCTTGCTACTACTAGGTGATGATCACTTCCCACATCTGCGCCTCTTCTTACTTTCACGTCTTGTAGTGCATGTCTCCATCTGCCATTGATCATTATGTGATCTATCTGGTTTTTGTCTCGTCCGTTTGGTGATTCCCATGTTAACTTGTGCACTTCTTTGTGTTAAAAAAGTGTTCCTCCAATGACCAGGTTGTTAATACTGCAGAAGCTTATTAATTTGTCCCCATTCTCATTTACTGTTCCACTGCCCCATTTCCCCATTACTCTTTCGTAATAATTATTGTGTGTTCCAACTTTCGCATTTAGGTCTCCTATTACTATAATAAGATCGTACCTGGGTACAGTTTCCATTTCCTTTTGTACCTGTTGATAGAACTCATCCTTGATCTCTTCATCGCTGTCGATTGTTGGTGCATAGCATTGTACAATTGTGGTGTTGGTGAATCTCCCTCTCAGTCTTGCTCTTATTAATAATAATAATAAATTCTTTAAGCGCCAAACACGGCGCATAAGGCAGAAACCACCTTGCCAATAACTTGCGATGAATTCACGCTGGACGAGATCAAACAAGCCGTTAAAAGATTAAAAAATTTTAAAGCTGCTGGAGTTGACGAAATTTCAGGGGAAATGATTAAAGCAGTTAATGACAACAACCTCTTGAGAATTTTAGATATTATAAATGAAGTATGGAGAGAAGGACAACCACCACAACAATGGAAAGACAGTATTATTGTAAAGTTACCGAAGAAAGGTGATCTATCAGACTGTAATAACTGGCGTGGTATATCTCTATTATCAGTACCTGGAAAATTATTATGTTGCATGATGTTAGAAAGACTTAAATTGCATGCTGACGAAAAGATCAGAGAAGAACAAGCGGGTTTCAGGCCGAAACGATCATGTATTGATCAAATATTCACACTAAGAACAATTATAGAAGAATCAGTGGAAAGGCAATCGCCACTTATTATCACCTTCGTCGATTTTCAAAAAGCCTTTGATAGTCTACACCGCCCATCATTGTGGAAGATACTTACAATCTATGGTTTTCCAACAAAATATGTGAATATAATCAAAGCGCTATATGACAATGCAAGATGTTGTGTTAGAACAAATAAAGGGAATACAGAATGGTTTACAGTAGAAACAGGGGTGAAACAAGGCTGTATTATGTCACCACTACTTTTTGGAATAGCTATTGATTGGGTTATGAGAAACTATACCCACAATGAACAATTGGTATAAAATGGACAAATGGAAAATTCCTGGGGGACCTGGATTTCGCAGATGATGTAGCATTCTTAAGTTCAACACCAAGACAATCCCAAGAAGCAATAAATAATTTGTGTCATCTCTCGGTTAAAATTGGTCTCCAAATAAATGCCTCTAAAACTAAAGCTATGAACTTTTCTAACGAGACCTTTGATATCATCTTGAACGGGGAAAAACTACAGAAAGTTGAAAGTTTCAATTAGGCAGTAAAATGACTCAGGATGGTGACACAACAAGAGAAATCCATACTAGAATTGCTTTGGCAGCTAGCGCCTTCAATAGATTATCTAACATTTGGAAATTACGATCATTGAATATACATACCAAGCTTCGTCTGTTTAATTCAAATGTTATCTCAGTGTTAACATACGGCTGTGAGAGTTGGAAAATAACAAAATCATTGGAGAACAAGCTGAATACATTCGAGAACAAATGTCTTAGAAAACTCATGAACATCAGTTGGAAAGAATTCAAGACTAATCGACAAATAAGAGAAGACTCTAGGCAGAAATATGTCTCCGACTATATAAGGAAAAGACGATGGTCATATATCGGTCATGTCCTACGAATGCAAAACAACAGAATACCACTACAGGCGCTCACTTGGGTTTCCTGAGGGTAAGCGGAAAAAAGGAAGACCAAAAGAAACACTCAGAAGAACAATAATAAGAGAAGGAAGAACGTTGGGCCTAAATAATGTGCAAGAGCTAAGAGGAGTGGCGTCACAACGAACAACCTGGAGAGCACTGGTTTCTGCCTTATGCGCCGTGTTTGGCGCTTAAAGAATTTATTATTTGCTCTTATTAGTCTGTTGTTAATGGGTTTCCATTCCAGTAAAGACCTTTCCATTCCTTTCTTCAGGATCATGGCTAAACCTTCGTTGTGCTGACCATCCTCTCTACCAGAATAAAGTAATGTTTCCCCTGTAGCTGTTTTTATTCTCCCCATCCCTGTCCATCTGCTCTCGCTTATTCCCAGGATATGTAGTTTGTAATTCCTCATCTCTGCTGTGACCTGTCTCAGCTTTCATGACTCATTCATGGTTCTGACATTCCAAAAACCAATTCTGGTTTCGTGTTTTGTGGTCTGGGCATCCGTTTTCATGCCAGTGGCTTCCTTTCGGCTTTCACCACAGTCAGTCATACGTCCCGCATCAAAGTTTTTTCATTTATTGCCGTTTCCGTAACATGTGCGGTTTTTTACATAGACAGGGGTGTCGGACCTGTGCTAAAACCCCCAACCTGGAGGACCAGGGTACCAGCTTTTGTCTGACCCCTACCCAGACCAGTCCAGCTTGGCTGAACCTACCAGGAGTAAAACTCCCACTGGCATAGCTCTGGGGATTGTCAGGGCACACAAGCTGCCATAACGCTACAAGGTATAGGTACCATTGATTGCTTTTCTTATCTTCTATGTTTTGTTTGATCTTTTCAGTAAAAGAGTAATCTATGATTGGTGTTTTTAATTCCCATGGTGGTATTGTGCTTCTATATTTATTACTATTTTTAATTGTGTGACAGTTCTTTGAACTGTGTTAGATCTTCTATAGTTCTACACCCTGTTGGATATCTATCTTAATTAAAGGGGACGTCCCATACACTTGGTTGGTATTTTCTAAGGATAAAAACTAACCGGTGAGAGTTATGAGCAAATAAAACTGTAAACAAATTGATATATATATATATATATATTTATATATTTATATATTTATTTATATATATATTTTTTTGTACGCCCGCTAATACTCGAGGCAAAATCTCAGGTTATTATTTTAATGTCTAACCTGACATTGATTTTACGTGAGTATCCCTTTTTAACTTGTACAGAGACAGGTGTCCCTCGCCATTCAGGCAGATACTCTCCGATTTCGGAAGTACCCATTAGAGCTGGGTCGGCTCAGGAGCCGCCAATCCCTGGTCGACGACACTCCTTCAAATGTCCTCGCCAGGTCTCGAGTTAATCCAGTCCAAATCCCGGTCGACGAAAAATCCTCAAATGCCGTCGCCCGGGTTTGATCCTGAATCACCCGGTCGCCAGAGCGGTGTTGTAACCACTACCCTAGCGCGGCTCCTATATATATATATATATATATATATATATATATATATATATATATATATATATATATATATATATATATATATATATATATATATATATATACTGAAGCACATTAAAAACGCACCCCCTGTATAATCCAGGAACAGAGTGTGAAATGTAAATATAAGTGTTTACAAGTTTACATATGTGGAATCTTTATTCATTTTCCTATGAATCCATGCTGGTCATTAACTTGTACATTTGATTGTTATGAAATTCATTGCATTCTATGCAGGCAAGGGAGAAAACCAAAAATGCAACCACTAAAAAAATTCATTCACACAATCCTCAGTATCTGGTATGTTCACCGTGTGCTTGCAAACAAGCTTGGCAGTGGCTCCGCATGGAACGCACAAGTCTCTGAAGGAAATTCCGGGGAATCAAGTCCCATTCACGCGTAAGAGCAGCTTCGAGCTGTTGCAGATTAGCTGAAGAACCTTGTCTGTAGACTCTGCGTCCGCGCTCGTCCCACAGATGTTCTATAGGGGACATGTCTGGTGATATGGCAGGCCATTCAATCGTCACAATGTTCTGCTGCTGTAGATATTGCTGCGTAATGCATGCGGTGTGCGCACGTGCGTTATCCTGCTGGAGAAGCTGCAAGTCTGGATAATTTGTGAACGCAGAAGCAGCCAATGCATCCAGAACCTAATCTCGATATGTCACTGATAAGGGTGGAATTAGGATGCCGTCAAATTACCACCTCTATCGACACCAGGTATTACAATGCAAGATGTGGGTGTCTTATCTGGTTTAGATTGTTGCTGTGTGTGTGTTGCAGTAGAACAGTTCAGGGTACACCACAGGCAACATGACGTGTAGAGTCATAGAAATGGTAACTTCACTTTAGGTTTATACCATTTATTGCACGCCACAAAAACAGTCATGATACTTATGTTATCATCGGCATAATACAACGAATGCAGCATTCAAACTCATGTTAACTGACAGTCATGTAGAAGTCAATACTCAATAGTTGTATGGAAAACAAATATCATAGCGAAGCTTGATAAATAATACATATAACTTCTGCAACCGTGGTCAGCTGCAGATCCTTAATGTTCATAGACAATAATAATTATTCCTTCCTGATGCTAGCAGATCAGATGTATACAATACGTCCGTTTACTGTCTGCACGTGAGTAGCATACATGGATTACAGGTCAGCTCGACCTTTATAACCTTCCTAAGTCTAACCATCTGACTTGGACGTGATCTCTGATATAACGAATCCTGGAACACAGACAATAGTCTTGTTGGTCTAGAGCGACCCATAGATATATAACTAGTTCAGGTATAAAGATACCGGTGACTTAATCCTAGTCAAAGTACCTCTCCATTTTGAATCACACAGGCGAGCAAAAAGGCGACAAAATGACGAACCTCTAGATGATAGCCTAAAGTTCGATACAAGAGGAATTACCTTATTTCGGAAAATCAACCATGAACATATGCCTCCAGGCAGGCTTGAATAATACGGGGAAATAGTCTAGTTAGCTAACTAACTCACAAAGACAATGTATTTCCCTCAGAGAATCACAAGACGCAGTCGCGTCCGCTCGCTAATCAGTCCATTTCTCAACTCCCCGACCTGGGCGGAACAACAAAACGACAACCCAGTCGAGACATGCGCAGAGTGACAATCTCTGAGTCGCTGTTCACAATAAGACGATTCTAAGAACATTCGAGATAAAAGTCTTACACAGTCGCGCCTTTTATGGACATGAACAGAAGCGTTAAGAAAGGTTTCAAACATCTACAACAGTTGACTGATACTACCAAATAAGGAGATATAGTCACGCTTCGTTCAAGACATTATAGACCGAACGTGTCTCTATACAAGAGGAGGTAAACTCATAAAAAATAGCAGTATCGATATATCGGATTCTGTCCCTTTGACCATAAAATATATATAACATGCATTTCAGTCAAATAATGATCATACATACGAAAAACGATCATACAAAGACTTTGGAAAAAAGTAATTATTTGTGCGTAACATTACCGCACCCTCCCGGGAAAAAAAAATGAAACATTTTTTTTTAAAATCCTGGAGCCGGAAAAATCTAGGCTCCTAACGCACGTATGATGCGCGGATATACCTAACAAAATAGCTCAACACTTGGAGCGAAACTGAGATCATATCCCAGGTCCTTAGAGAAAAATTTATCTAAGTATACGCGTATATATCCCAGGAAGGTGCCACCAACACAAACCACAATGCTGGCAACATCATAATAAAAGTAAAATTATTCTCATACCAATATATGAAATCAAATATATTATTATGATATCATACAATGTGTTGCAAATAGCGGTGTAATATATTAATATACCGCACTATTTTATTACATTATGTAATGCATCGTAACTAATAAGTAATACATGTGTTGATCTTCGTTGACATAAAACATTCAATAGAAGAAGATGTGGACATCATCCGCTCCCAATCTAGGACAGGACTTGATATACTCAAAGTTCCACAATGGACACAATTTCGCATCTTCAATGATGTGCTGCGAAAATATCAATAACACAAATCTAAAAGACAACTGGTAAATCTCTCAATACAATCCTGAAAATAATTTATTTAAATGTGGCCGAGTGATCTTTTGGCCCGTATATCACTAACTAAGCCTTCTTAGATAATTACATGGAACAATGTTATAAATTCCCCCTCAAAAAAGTGAGAAAAAAAAAATCTACCAACATGTCATTATAACATTGGACTGTATATCAGGAAATATATATATGACAGAAGAATCATGTGGAATCGTGTGGGCATCTGGACAGAATGTCCGCCATTACATTATCCGAACCACGGATAGCTCGAACCGAGAAATGAAATGGTTGAAGAGCTATGGCATAACGAGTGGACCTCGAGCTCTTCAAGTTTTTGCTCTGAATAGCAGTAAGCGCTTTCTGGTCGGTTTCCACAATGAAATGTGCGCCTAGAAGAAATCTTTGTAACTTCAGAATAGACCATACCATAGCCAATAACTCACGGTCTAAAACCGAGTAATTCTTTTCTGCAGCATTTAATTTCCTAGAGATATACATCACCGGATGCAGAGTATCAGAATACTCCTGCATTAGTGCTGCCCCAATCCCAGTTGACGAGGCGTCACTTCGAAGAACAAAAGTCTTCTCAATAGTAGGTAACCTAAAAATAGGTGGAGATGAAAATAGGTCTTTAACCTGGTCCAATGAGGATTGACATTCTTTTGACCAGCGGATCAAATTAGGCGACCCTTTCTTCAATAAAGTAGAAAGCGGTGCCATAACGGAGGTGTAACTGTCTTTTTTTCTTTGTTGATGTGATCACTGGCCCAAGACAGTATACATGTTGTTAGATGTGTAGTGCGAGCGTATGATGAATTGAGTGTGGGTGCGTATGAAGGCGCGAATGTGTTTAGGCTCGTATAGATGTAGATCCTGCAACCCATACTCTCACATGCAGTAATCAAGGATGCTTGGACACTGCAGGCATGTTTCAAGACATTTATTGACGGGAACACACATAGTATCAACAGGAACAGTCAGTGTAACAAGGTCATGCTGACCTGACATCGATAGGTATACATTTGGCATTCAAAAAGGTAAACATCAGAATAGACGTGCATGGTCAATAGCAAAGTTCTTCAATAATGACAGTTCGTAGCGTCGCCCTTGGCGTCTCTGACTAAACGCGTCAGATGCCTTAGTTACTTTGACACACAGGTGCAACTTGGCACTCCCCGCCAATTGCACATATCAGGCTGTAGTATAATAGCCGGAAGCACAGGCCTCGTTCTGACGTCGGCCGTGTACTTCTGTTAAATAAGTTATCATCAACCCTGCAGTAATACTTATTGTAGGTAGAAGTTCCGCCAATCTGCGGCTCCCACAATATATCTTCGTCACTGGATTTCTGGACAATATAAGACTAACAGTCTTGGATGGCTACCTCGAGCACAAATATATAAGTTCTGAAATGGCGGATCAGTGAGCTGCTGTTCACCCTAGGTAATCCTTTACATGTTCTGCCACCGAAAAGCGTAATAATGCATAAAGGTCGGTATTACCTGGCAAATGAATCCTCAGAACAACACAAGGAATTATGTCGTCATCCCGACGCACAGAGATTCACTGGGGAAAACTGCCATAGCAGTTACTTCGAAGATTCTCCCCGAAAAACAATGGACTCTTGGTCCCTTCAGAAAAAACAGGACCTTCCGGCTTCCCGGAAGTATATCTCACTCCCGCTTAAAAAACCTTCCCATAGGCCTACGCCGAACTGTCAACCTCTGACCCTAAAGGTCAAACACAATGAATGAATAAACAAGGGAAGACAACCCCTAATCAACCTGACATCGCAGGTAAAGACACAATTATACTTATGATACAAACATAAGCAAATAACTTGACAGATGACTCCGTCGAAAATGACAGCAACATTACTACCACCCCCCTGTAAAAAAAAAATGCAATTTTTTTTTTTTTAATATGTTCATGAGCAAGATAGCACCAGTATCACTTCTATGCTCATGCAAACAATGAACCTAATATCAGGTACAATAGAAGAGGGTACAAATCATCTCCCAACATAGGAGAAAATATTTCCTTTAAGCCAAACAAACTAAGGGATACCATTCAAGAAACCTAAGTTGCTGGCAATACCAATCATATATCAAACATTACTAAATAATATAATCATAGCAATATACAAATGTCAATGCTATTTTAGCAACATATCACTGATGGATGGACAAAATGAAATTTGTTAAATTATCTAAACATCATCCAAATACATTTGTATTACAACATATTATGATATGAAGGACAGACCTAAGTCTGAAAGTATATCAGGAAAAACTAGGACACAAGATTTAACTGGAATCATGTGGGCATCTAGACAATATGTCCGCCATCACATTATCCGAACCACGGATAGCTCGCACCGTGAAATGGAAAGGCTGAAGAGCAATAGCATAACGAGTAGATCTCGAGCTCTTCAAATCCTTACTTTGCATAGCCGTAAGAGCTTTTTGGTCGGTTTCCATAAAGAAATGCGCGCCCAGAAGGAACCTTTGTAGCTTAAGAATGGACCAAACCATAGCCAACAATTCACGGTCCAAAACCGAGTAATTCCTTTCTGCCGCATTCAGCTTCCTAGAAATATACATTACAGGATGCAGAGTTCCTGAATATTCCTGCATTAGCGCCGCTCCAATCCCAGTGGAAGAGGCATCACTACGAAGGACAAAAGTCTTATCAATCGTCGGTAGTCTTAAGATAGGATGAGATGAGAACAAATTCTTAACCTGATCCAATGAAGTTTGGCATTCTTGGGACCAACGCACCATATTAGGAGAACCTTTTTTCAATAACGTTGAAAGTGGTGCCATAATGGAGGACAGATTCTCAATGAATCTTCCATAAAATTGTATCAATCCCAAGAGACTACGCACTTGCTTTTTTGTCTTCGGAACCGAGATATTTAATATCTTTGAAATGTTTTGGTCCTCTGTCTTCAACAGACCATGACCAACTCGATGACCTAGGAAGGAAATTTCACTAAACCCAACAAAAGCTTTAGAGGGTTTAGCAGTCAATCTATGCTCACGTAGAGTAGATAGCAATTTCTTTAGACCCACATAGTGTTCTTCCCAAGTATCGCTGAAAAGACAGATGTCGTCTAAATATGCAATGACATCTGCACGATCTGATAGAATTCGACGCATCATGCGCACGAAAGTCGCTGGGGCGTTCATAAGCCCGAAAGGCATAAAATTCCATTGAAACAGACCCCTAGGTGTCGAAAAAGCAGTGAGAGGTTTGGCGTGTTCCGTCAGTGGGACTTGCCAATAACCTTTCGACAAGTCTAGTTTAGTAAAGAATTTAGCTTTAGAAAGTCTAATAAGTAGATCATCTAATAACGGCATAGGTTCAGCATCGAACTTCGTAACTTGATTTAATTTGCGATAATCAACGCAAAGACGTATGTTATTGTCTTTCTTTCGAACAATAACTATCGACGAAGAATAAGCTGAAGTGGATGGTTCAATTATTTGTAGTTGAATCATTTCATCCAATTCTTTCTCGACTTGTGCTTGAAAATGAATAGGTATTGGGTATGGTCTTACTCTGATCGGATTACGATCAGTAAGTATGATGTCATGTTCTATGACATCTGTGTGTCCAGGAATGTCGGTAAGGACATCCTGATATGATTGTAACGTAGAGGATACTTGACGCTGTTCCTCAAAAGACAAGTTGGAAGAGACTGTAACGTCTCTCCACGATTCCGTTGAAGTAAGTGGAATCGCAGGAAGAGGTAAGTTCACGTCAGAAAAAATAGTTTCCTCATCCTGTATAACAGACAGGGATGAGACGTGACCATGTTGGACTGGAGAGTCGTCCGTCGCCTGGAAAATAGGCTGTAAATAGTCTGGACGTTCAATAAACTCTGTTAGCATATTTATATGGAAGGTTTTATGCCTTCCATCCACATCGACAATATAGTCGACATCAGAAATTTTCGAGACTATAGTGTATGGACCCTTCCAAGAAATGAGAAGTCTATTCTCTCTTGAGGGCAGTAAGACATATGCTTTGTCTCCAGGACAAAGTTGACGTAGGCGTCTTTTCTTGTTAGCAAATCGCCTAGCTTTTTCTTTCGCAAATTCGGAAGATGAAGTTGCTAACCTGCACGATTCGATAATCTTTTCTCTAAGAGCTATAACATATTCATATGACGATTGTGTATCATCGTCAATATTATCGGAAGTTATCAAATCGTGTAACAAGGACATCGGACCGCGCGGTTGCGCGCCAAAGACAAGTTCGAAAGGAGAAAACCCTGTATGCTCGTTGGGAACCTCTCTATAGGCAAAGAGGACTGCAGGTAAAACCCTGTCCCAATCTTCAGGATGATCCTCCGTTATCTTGCCAAGTAAGTTCTTTAGTGTCCTGTTAAGACGTTCTACCAATCCATTGGACATTGGATGATAAATACTACTGAGAGACCTTTTAATGTCTAGCGTAGCCATTACCTGAGACATAACGTCCGAAATTAACTGAGTGCCGTGATCCGACAGTATTTCTCCGGGGAATCCCAGACGAGAAAATACGAGCCAAAGAGCATCAGCGATATCGACAGTTGATATGCTCTTCAGAGGAATAGCCTCTGGCCAACGCGTGCACATGTCCACGCAAGTGAGGATAAATTGGGGTCCTCTGGCTGACTTAATTTTGAACGGACCAATGATGTCTATAGCCATTATCTGAAACGGCCGAATCGGAATATCTGCAGCCTGAATAGGAGCAGCATGTCTCGGACCCCTAGACTTGACCTCTTGACAAATTTTGCAAGATCGGCAATAAATTCGGATGTCTTTATTCACGAATGGCCAAAAGAATGACGCAAGGACTCTAGTTTTAGTTCTGGAAAAACCCATGTGTCCAGCACACTGAGAATCGTGTGCATGCCGAAGAATTAAGGCTCTCATACACTTAGGCACAAGAATTTGCGAATGCATAGACTTGTCCGAGTGTTGTACCATTCGTACCAATATCCCATTCTTCATAGTAATATACGATTTGTGATTCGTATTTTGATTGGGATCCCCTTTCTTTGCCAGAAGGAAGTATTTCTTCAAAGAAGGATCCTCTTCTTGACGTTTAACAAACGAGTCATGGGAAATCACCAAGTGCTCGTCTTGGCTATCAACTTCATTACTATTATCAGATGAAGTTGGGGGATTAAGAGCTTGAGCTCTTGTCACCACTGCATTGACCGTTTGAATGTTTTTTTCTTCCCAACTAGAAATTTGTTGCGGGGTGCATTCCTTAACCCCATGAATACGACCGATTATAAGGTCCGCAATAGGATTAGGAAGAAGACATGCATGGACATCTCCTGTGAAGAAAGGAGTGTCACTCCTAATAATAGCAGTAGGATAGCTTTCCATAGTACCACCAAATGTAACACATTTGATTGTTTTTCCAGTGGCACAGCAAGGATCTATCAGAGACTCCTTAACCCCGACGGTAGTACATCCCGAATCGAAAAGTACTGAGACTAGCCTATCATTTATTAGACCTTTATCTAAGATGAGAGATCCTCTCCCATCATGCGCAACTGTAGCAGGTAGAGCAGGAAGAGGGTGACCACAACTTAGCGTAGATACAGTCGATGAATCGAACAATGTTAAGCATTGGGGGCATTCAGTTGCTCTCCCAAAATCGAAAGCACAACCAGTGATAGCCCTAGAGTTACCACTATCATTTACTGTATTACAGGCTCCATCAAACTCTTGTTGCGCAGAGTTTGCCTGTTGGTAAGGTCTTTTCTTGTTAAACCTAGGTCTACCTCGATTATCATTTCCCCTGTAATTATTTCGACTATCATTTCCCCTGTAATTGTGATCATATTGTCTATTGTACTCATCATTCCGGTTTGAATCCCGGTTTCTAAATTCACCATCGTCATAATCTTGACGTCGAGAATGATTACCTCGAAAATTTGAATAATTATTATTTGGATAGCCTTTGCGAAAGTGTCTCAAATTATTACCACTAAAATTACGAGAACTACCATCTTGTCTCCACTGCATAGACGAAGAACCATCATGTGTTGGATTACTCCGCTTCTGAGTGTAATTTTGATTACTTCCCCTATTCCAATTTTGTTGAGCACCCTGAAATTTTTTTTTGAAATTAGGGCCATATGGTGTTGCCGAAGCAGCTGGCAACCCTTCTTTCACTTTAGAATTGCTAACTGTAGCATGGGGATGTGCTGTGGCATACTGACAACAATATTCCTCCATTTCTTTTAAGTTTTTAGGCTTACGCTCATGAAGGAATGCAAGAAAAGAATCATTAACAGATGACAAAACCTTATCTCGCAATAATAAGTCCATTAGACCTTCATATGTTTTCTCAATCTGAGACAACTCAACCCATCGTGTAAATGTACGACGTATCTTTGTAACAAAATCAGAGAAATCTACTCCATTTTCTGGCAACATTGTCCTAAAACGAAGACGATAGTCTTCTTGTTTTAGTTGATATTTTTTTAGTAATGCTGCCCTGACAACCTCATAATTAGTCCTCTCATGTTCGTCTATTGTCATAAGAGTAGTCACTGTGTCACCTGTAAAAAATGGCATCAGTTGTTCAACATATTTTTCCTTTTTTATGTTATGCGTATCGCACAAAAATTGGAATCTATCTAGATAATCTGCTACGTCATCCTTTAAAGGATTGAAATGAGGCAATTTAACCCTACTAACAAACTCCCTTGTCGTACTCGAAGTTGTTTGCTGAGCACCCGTACTCGCCAATTTCAATTTCTCTAACTCCAAAGTTGCGAGTTTTTCATCAAGTTCCATCTTCTGTTTTCTTTCCTCATGTTCCATTTTTCTGATTTCAGCCTCAGCTTTCCTCTCCTCTGCAGCAGCTTGAGCTTTCCTCTCCTCTGCAGCAGCTTGAGCTTTCCTCTCCTCTGCAGCAGCTTCTTTGTCTAATCTCTTTTGTTCAGCTTCAAATCTCCTTTCCTCCACCTGCATCTGCAATTTCTTTTGTTCAGCAGCCATATCAGCTTCTCTGTCTAGCCTTTTTTGTTCCGCCGCAGCTTCTCTTTCTAATCTTTTCTCTTCAGCCTGAGCTTTTTTCTCTTCAGCCTGAGCTTTTTTCTCTTCTGCAGCTAATGCTTTGTCATACTGAGCAACAACCCATTGTTCTAACTGTTGACCAGTCTTATCAAGGGCTCTCCCTTGTGTAATAAAGTAGTCCAATGTAGACATCTTGTCTACTGAGATCAGTAACTTGCAGAAGCAAATATATTAAATTATCCCACTTTAATGGGAGACAAGTCTGAAATGATAGACTTGTATACTCACTTCACTTTATTTTACTGTCTTAGTCTTAGACAAAGACTTTGTATGTTCCTCTTGTTTATAATGTACCCAAAAAATCACTTGAGTACTTGTGGAAAAAAAAAATTCCCTTATATCCCACTCACTATGGGCACAAGTCTTTTTTATAAAGAACTTGAATATGTATTTCACCTTGTCTCAATCTTTGTAGATAACAAGTCTTTCATCAAAGAACTTGTATAAATATCTTATATAATAATATTTTATTAAGAAACTCTATATGAAGAGTCTACCTTATCAATATTATCAAAACATGACCAAGTATGTGTATGTAGACTGTGCATGACAGTAATGTAGTACAACCAAAAAAAAAATACAAAGACAAAAATACAAAACAATACAAATGGCAACACTGTTTTAACCAAAAATGTGTAGAGAAATACACAAGAAAGGAGAGACCTACAGAATACAAACAAAACAAATCGAAAATCAAAACTGAAAAACAGACAAAAATATTACAAAAACAACGTTAAGTACAATTACATCACAGCTAACATCAATAGCGACCAATTGTCACTAGCAAATTTCCAAATTAAGAAAATTTGCACCTATAGAACGCTTACAGTAAGCCTCGATCAAGTGGCATATTTACCGTAAGACCCACCAACCGAAAAACCCGCAGAAAAATACACCAAAAACAGTAGAAGTAACATAATATAGCAATCAATTTCAATGTGTTGCAGAACAAGTTCAGTCACAGCTGAAACTAAAATAAATTCCTTGCTCCTTGCGAACACAGAAACGAAATGTCAAACGCACACTGAACGTCAAATCCACTGTAACATAAAGTGGTATTCACGAACCAAAGTTACTATGACCTTCTCAAATTAGGGCTTGCACATTGAATGTTTACTATTTCCACGTACTGTTTACAGACACTTGACCTCCAACAATGTAGCTTGAATGCTCTGACCTAGAAAAGTCTGTTGTTGAATGAAACGTGTAACAACCAGCAGTACTGTTTACAATAGGAACCCGCCTTCTATGCAGTTATGGTCCACGTAGCAAATGCCTAGTAGTTAACTTCAGTACATGTCTTGTTATGCTTTATGTAGCATTATAATATAAATGCTCGTACTGTTTATTTGGGTCAACCGTTGATGACCTATATCTGTCCTGTTGTAGCCAAAACTTGCAAGTGTAGAATTAGCGCTGTGTGTTACGGCTGTCCCGTGTGTAGCTTAGACCCACAGATCAGAAGTGTAATGTGTACTTGTCCTTCTTGTAACTTTCTCGACAAAACTGGAGACATCATACATGTAACAGCCAACCAGGAATGTAAATTTCTGGATCCATAAATGTCAACAATAATGTCAAATGCTCGCTCTGTTCTTTTTAAACCCACAGATCTGGTCCATCAGAAATGTAAGTTTCTAGGCCACATTGGCGACAAGAAATGTATCATAAGAGCCCACGTAACTGGTCCACCAGAAATGTAACTGTCTTTTTTTCTTTGTTGATGTGATCACTGGCCCAAGACAGTATACATGTTGTTAGATGTGTAGTGCGAGCGTATGATGAATTGAGTGTGGGTGCGTATGAAGGCGCGAATGTGTTTAGGCTCGTATAGATGTAGATCCTGCAACCCATACTCTCACATGCAGTAATCAAGGATGCTTGGACACTGCAGGCATGTTTCAAGACATTTATTGACGGGAACACACATAGTATCAACAGGAAGTCAGTGTAACAAGGTCATGCTGACCTGACATCGATAGGTATACATTTGGCATTCAAAAAGGTAAACATCAGAATAGACGTGCATGGTCAATAGCAAAGTTCTTCAATAATGACAGTTCGTAGCGTCGCCCTTGGCGTCTCTGACTAAACGCGTCAGATGCCTTAGTTACTTTGACACACAGGTGCAACTTGGCACTCCCCGCCAATTGCACATATCAGGCTGTAGTATAATAGCCGGAAGCACAGGCCTCGTTCTGACGTCGGCCGTGTACTTCTGTTAAATAAGTTATCATCAACCCTGCAGTAATACTTATTGTAGGTAGAAGTTCCGCCAATCTGCGGCTCCCACAATATATCTTCGTCACTGGATTTCTGGACAATATAAGACTAACAGTCTTGGATGGCTACCTCGAGCACAAATATATAAGTTCTGAAATGGCGGATCAGTGAGCTGCTGTTCACCCTAGGTAATCCTTTACATGTTCTGCCACCGAAAAGCGTAATAATGCATAAAGGTCGGTATTACCTGGCAAATAAATCCTCAGAACAACACAAGGAATTCTGTCGTCATCCCGACGCACAGAGATTCACTGGGGAAAACTGCCATAGCAGTTACTTCGAAGATTCTCCCCGAAAAACAATGGACTCTTGGTCCCTTCAGAAAAACAGGACCTTCCGGCTTCCCGGAAGTATATCTCACTCCCGCTTAAAAAACCTTCCCATAGGCCTACGCCGAACTGTCAACCTCTGACCCTAAAGGTCAAACACAATGAATGAATAAACAAGGGAAGACAACCCCTAATCAACCTGACATCGCAGGTAAAGACACAATTATACTTATGATACAAACATAAGCAAATAACTTGACAGATGACTCCGTCGAAAATGACAGCAACAGGAGGACAGATTCGGAATGAATCGTCCGTAGAATTGGATCAAACCTAATAGACTCCTTACTTGTTTCTTTGTCTTAGTTACCGAAATGTTAAGTATTTTTGAAACATTGTGGTCCTCTGTCTTTAAAAGACCATGACCAACACGATGACCTAGGAAAGAAATATCACTAAATCCTATAAAGGCTTTAGAGGGTTTTGCAGTCAAGTTATACTCGCGAAGAGTAGACAGTAATTCGTATAAACCCAAATAGTGATCTTCCCAGGAATCACTAAATAGACAGATATCATCTAGATATGCTATGACATCTGTACGATATGCGAGAATTCGCCGCATCATGCGTACGAATGTAGCAGGGGCGTTCATAAGACCAAAAGGCATGAAATTCCATTGGAATAAACCCCTAGGTGTAGAAAAAGCTGTAAAAGGTTTGGCACGTTCAGTTAGCGGGACTTGCCAATAACCTTTAGACAAATCTAGTTTGGTAAAGAATCTAGAATTAGAAAGTTTATTGAGTAGTTCTTCTAATGAAGGCATAGGTTCAGCGTCGAACTTCGTAACTTGGTTCAATTTGCGATAATCTACGCAAATGCGAATGTTATTATCCTTCTTTCGAACAATAACCATAGACGAAGAGTATGCTGAAGTGGATGGTTCAATGATTTCCAAACGTATCATTTCATCCAATTCTTTTTCGACTTGAGACTGGAAATGGATAGGTATTGGATAGGGTCTGACTCTGATAGGATTATGATCAGTTAGCACAATGTCATGTTCAATGACATGTGTGTGTCCCCGGATGTCTGTAAGAACATCCTGAAATGTTTGCAACATCGAAGAAACTTGTCGATGTTCCTCAGCGGAAAGATTTGGAGAAACGGTCACGTTTTTCCAAGATTCCGTAGAATAAAGTGGGACCATAGAAAGAGGAAGATTGACATCAGAAAAAAGTAGTTTCCTCATCCTGTATAACTGACAGCGATGAGTATTGACCATGAGGTACTTGAGAATTGTCCGTTGCCTGGAAAATAGGCTGCAAATAGTCTGGTCTTTCATGAAATTCCGTGAGCATATTTATGTGGAAAGTTTTATGCTTTCCATCAATATCGACAACATAGTCGACATCAGAAATTTTGGAGACTATTGCATATGGACCTTTCCATGCAATTAGAAGTCTGTTCTCCCTTGAAGGAAGTAGGACGAGAGCTTTGTCACCTGGACAAAGTTGTCGTAGACATCTATTCTTATTCGCAAACTGCCTTGCCTTTTCTTTAGCAAATTCGGAAGACGAAGTTGCTAGTCTGCATGCCTCAATGATTTTTTTCCTAAGAGCAATGACGTACTCATAAGAAGACTGAGTCTCATCGCTAATATTATCGGCAGTGATTAGATCGTGAAGTAAAGACATAGGGCCGCGCGGTTGCGCGCCAAAGACAAGTTCAAAAGGGGAAAACCCCGTATGTTCATTGGGGACCTCTCTATACGCAAAGAGAGCCGCGGGTAAGACCCTGTCCCAATCCTGAGGATGATCCTCAGTTATTTTACCCAGTAAAGTTTTTAGAGTCCTATTTAAACGTTCGACCAACCCATTAGACATTGGGTGATAGATACTGCTGAGAGACCTTTTTATATGTAGCATAGACATTACCTGTGACATAGTGTCTGATATCAGTTGAGTGCCATGGTCTGACAATATTTCTCCGGGAAAACCCAAGCGAGAAAATATCAGCCAAAGAGCGTCTGCGATATCAGCAGTTGAGATGCTCTTGAGAGGTATTGCCTCTGGCCAACGTGTGCACATATCGACACATGTAAGAATAAATTGATGCCCTCTAGCCGACTTAATTCTAAAAGGACCGATAATATCTATTGCCATTTTTTGAAAAGGGCGAATTGGAATGTCAGCAGCCTGAATAGGCGCAGCATGTCGTGGTCCTTTAGATTTGACCTCCTGACATACTTTGCAAGAGCGACAGTACATTCGTATGTCCTTGCTCACAAATGGCCAAAAGAAAGCCGCAAGAACCTCGACTTTGTACGGGAAAAACCCATATGTCCAGCACATTGCGAGTCATGAGCATGTTGCAATATTTGCACCCTCATGCTCTTAGGCACAAGAATTTGTGAATGAGTGGATGTAGTCGAGTCTTGTACCATACGTACAAGTACGCCGTTCTTCATAGAAATCCAAGATTTTCTATTAGTATTTTGATTAGGATCACCTTTTTTTGCTAGAATGAAGAATTTTTGTAACGACGGATCTTCTTCTTGCAATTTGATAAATGAGTCACGTGTAATAGTCAAGTGACTATTTTGTTCATCTACTTCATCATTATTAGTTAATGAAGTTTGAGGTGGATCCAGAGCATGTGCTCTTGTGACCACCGTATTGGTAGCTTCAATGTTTTGCTCTTCCCAAACAGCAATCTGCTGTGGGGTACATTCCCTAACTCCGTGAATACGACCAATAATAAGGTCCGCAATAGGGTTTGGAAGTAGACACGCGTGGACCTCTCCCGTGAAGAAAGGAGTAGCAATATGTATTATGGCAGTAGGATATTTTTCCAACGTGCCACCAAATGTGACACATTTGATGACCTTTCCTGTAGCACAGAATGGATCTACAAGAGATTGCCTAACCCCGACAGTAGTACATCCAGAATCAAACAACACCGAGACTGGATTACTATTTACAAGCCCCTTATGTAATATAAGAGAACCTCTCCCATCATGAGCAACATTAGCAGGAAGAGCGGGCAAAGGATGACCACAGCTTAGAGTACTAATGGTTTTCGGATCAAATAAAGTACTGCATTGGATACATTTATTTGCCCTACCAAAGTCAAAAGATGAGCATCCGATAGCATTATGGTCTTTATCATTATTAACCTGTTTATCTGCTCCCTGAGATTCTTGTTGAACAGAGTTTGTCTGTTGATATCTTTTTCTCTTCTGTTGCGATCTACCGCGACCATTATTGCTTCTGCAATTATCATTAAAGTCCCTACTGTAATTTTTATCCTGGTTTGCGTTCCAGTTTCCATAACTGTCATTACCATCTCTATGCTGTTGAGAACCTCTATTATCTTGGTATTGAGGTCTCTGCAAATAATATTTTCCTCTATACCGATTACCTTTATGAAAATTTCTAAAGTTACCGGGAATAGAATACCGTGTAATATTAGGTTGTCTCCAGTTCTGGGAAGAAGAATCTCCCTGAAATTGATTACCATGGTTCTGGGCATAATTACGGTTACTCTTTTTATTGAAATTTTGCTGGCTACCCTGAAATTTACGCATAAAATTCGGGCCATAAGGTGCTGCCGAAGCAACTGGCAGACCTTCTTTTACCTTAGAGTTGCTAACGGTTATGTGAGGATGTGCAGTAACATACTGGCTACAGTATTCTTCCATTTCTTTTATATTTTTAGGCTTACGCTCATGAAGAAAAGAAAGAAAAGCTTCATTAACAGAAGACATAACCTTGTCTCTAAGAAGTAAGTCCATGAGGGCTTCAAATGTACTTTCTGTCTTAGAAAGCTCAACCCATCGTAAAAAAGTAAGACGTATGCCTGAGATGAATTCTGAGAATTCAACTCCAGTTTCTGGTAACATGTTTTTAAATTTAAGACGATATCCGTCTTCGTTAAGTTGGTACTTCTTTAACAATGCCGCCCTGACAACCTCATAGTTGTTCTTGTCAGGCACATCTACCATACCCAACAAAGTCAAAGCATCACCTCTAAGTATCTTGGACAGATGATAAACATATAATGTTTTATCTATATTATGCACCTTACATGCACTTTCAAATCTATCTAGATAAAATGTTATATCATCAATTGAAGCATTGAATGCTGGTAAATTAAGCTTGAAATCAACAGCATTAGACTTATTAGCAGATGATACCTTATTAGCATCATTAGCATTACTAGATAACTTCAACTTTTCTAACTCCAAAGCTAAGAGTTTTTCTTCATGTTCCATTTTTGCTTTTCTCTCATCAGACTCTCTTTGTAACCTTCTTTCCTCAGCCTCAGCCTGTAACTTTCTTTCCTCAGCCTCAGCCTGTAACTTTTTTTCTAATCTTTTATTTTCAGCCTCTATTTCAAGTCTCTTATTTTCAGCTTCTTTTTCAAGTCTCTTATTTTCAGCTTCTTTTTCAAGTCTCTTATTTTCAACCTCAGCCTGAAGTCTCTTCTCCTGAGATTCTGCTTCTCTTTTTTGTTTTTCCATTTCCATTTGTAATCTCTTTTCATCTATCTGCATCTGCAGTTTTAAATTTTCAGCATCTATTCTCTTTTGTTCAGTTAGTTCTTTCATTTTCTTTTCCTCCGACTTCAATGCCTTGGCATATTGAACAGTCGCAAATTCTTCTAATTTATCACCTGTCTTCCCAAGGGCTTTACCCTGCTCAATAAAGTACTCAAATGTAGACATGATGTCTAAAATGTGAGTACAGAACCTGAAATAATTAATTATCTTATTTCAATCTTAATAGCAACAAGACTTAATAAAGTGCTTGTATAATTACTATGTTTACTCCAATCTCTGTGGGAAACAAGACTTAACACCAATTTGTATTATCAGTTGTACAATAATATCACAAGTCACCTCTTAATTATCAGTGCACTACCCAAATCAGTGCATAACCATCAGTTATTTATCTTAACTGCACTACAATAGTGCATAAGCAACAAACCACCAGCTAGTTATGATAAGTGCACTATAGATCAATAGTGCATGAGCATATATGTAACAATAGTGAAAGCTAACTATGCAAGAACTATGCAAACAATAACAAGACAATGTAAACAATAACAAAGTACCAACAATGTAAACAAAACAAAGATCAAAGTCAATGTAAACAATAACAAAGATCAGAGTCAATGTAAACAATAACAAAGATCAACGTCAATGTAAACAATAACAAAGATCAGAGTCAATGTAAACAATAACAAAGATCAACGTCAATGTAAACAATAACAAAGATCAGAGTCAATGTAAACAATAACAAAGATCAAACAATACGAAAACATTCGCATAAGTCAAATAAATAAACAGCGAAACTAAAAAGAATATGATGACAGAATGCGAAGATATGACAAACAAATGACGCTACAGTATATACACAACAATTTACGTGAAGAACTGAATAATAGAAAAGAGGAGACCTACAAATACAAACAATTGAAATCGAAACTAAAAAACAGAAAGAAAGAGAGAAACAAAAAAAAAAATATACAAAAAACGAAAATAAAGCACAACTCGTCACAACTAAACAGATATAGCAACGATTGTCGCTAGCAAATTTCACAGTAGGAAATTCGCACAGTCCCTAACGAAAACGCTAACAGTAGAACCTCTGTGGCGTGGTATCTTCTACTGAAAGACACCGCCCAACCGAGAAAACCCGCTGAAATATAAACATATAAATACAAATCCAAATAACATATAACATGTAAACATATAAAAAGTGCGAAAAATGTGATAGACAGAAGGCTCAGTTAGAACATAAGGGCACAGTTCACAAACAAAACAGGCCACTTAACTTCTATGTATCCACAACGTCAGCACAGGTCAGAACAGGATGTGATCAGCATTCTTAGGACAATGATCCAACGTTGATCCATATCTGCTCTCGTAAACTGCCATGACGAAGGAAATGAGCTTCTAACAGGAAACAGCTTCTGACAGGAAACAGCTTCTGAACTTGACCTTCTGAATCTGCAACAGTAATTCTGAGACCGGAACAGTTGTTACGGCACTTGTCCTTCTTCTCAACAGATCAGGAAATCCATTCGCTCGGTACTTGTCCTTCTATTTGTAGACAAACTTCAATACCGCCGAGCAGCGCCGGGTAGTTTCAAAATATCAACAACTGTCAGTACTGCTGCGTCTTTAGAAAAAATTTCATCAAAGGTGATGAATAGCAACTGCAATGTTGTCTTGTAGTCTGCTGATGATGTCTGGGTTTGTTGACCCCCTTGAGAGTTGGTACCAGAATAAACCAACTATTGGCCACCATGAATTGATAAGGGTGGAATTAGGATGCCGTCAAATTACCACCTCTATCGACACCAGGTATTACAATGCAAGATGTGGGTGTCTTATCTGGTTTAGATTGTTGCTGTGTGTGTGTTGCAGTAGAACAGTTCAGGGTACACCACAGGCAACATGACGTGTAGAGTCATAGAAATGGTAACTTCACTTTAGGTTTATACCATTTATTGCACGCCACAAAACAGTCATGATACTTATGTTATCATCGGCATAATACAACGAATGCAGCATTCAAACTCATGTTAACTGACAGTCATGTAGAAGTCAATACTCAATAGTTGTATGGAAAACAAATATCATAGCGAAGCTTGATAAATAATACATATAACTTCTGCAACCGTGGTCAGCTGCAGATCCTTAATGTTCATAGACAATAATAATTATTCCTTCCTGATGCTAGCAGATCAGATGTATACAATACGTCCGTTTACTGTCTGCACGTGAGTAGCATACATGGATTACAGGTCAGCTCGACCTTTATAACCTTCCTAAGTCTAACCATCTGACTTGGACGTGATCTCTGATATAACGAATCCTGGAACACAGACAATAGTCTTGTTGGTCTAGAGCGACCCATAGATATATAACTAGTTCAGGTATAAAGATACCGGTGACTTAATCCTAGTCAAAGTACCTCTCCATTTTGAATCACACAGGCGAGCAAAAAGGCGACAAAATGACGAACCTCTAGATGATAGCCTAAAGTTCGATACAAGAGGAATTACCTTATTTCGGAAAATCAACCATGAACATATGCCTCCAGGCAGGCTTGAATAATACGGGGAAATAGTCTAGTTAGCTAACTAACTCACAAAGACAATGTATTTCCCTCAGAGAATCACAAGACGCAGTCGCGTCCGCTCGCTAATCAGTCCATTTCTCAACTCCCCGACCTGGGCGGAACAACAAAACGACAACCCAGTCGAGACATGCGCAGAGTGACAATCTCTGAGTCGCTGTTCACAATAAGACGATTCTAAGAACATTCGAGATAAAAGTCTTACACAGTCGCGCCTTTTACGGACATGAACAGAAGCGTTAAGAAAGGTTTCAAACATCTACAACAGTTGACTGATACTACCAAATAAGGAGATATGGTCACGCTTCGTTCAAGACATTATAGACCGAACGTGTCTCTATACAAGAGGAGGTAAACTCATAAAAAATAGCAGTATCGATATATCGGATTCTGTCCCTTTGACCATAAAATATATATAACATGCATTTCAGTCAAATAATGATCATACATACGAAAAACGATCATACAAAGACTTTGGAAAAAAGTAATTATTTGTGCGTAACAGTCACAGCATTAACATTTCCACGGAAGACGTGAAGAGGCAAGCGATGGTGAAAACTGAATCCTCCCCAAATGTGAATACTGACACCTCCAAATCCGTTGTGCTGACAAACACAGAAATCTGCAAAGCGCTCTCCACACCGTCGCCAAATCTGCATACGTCCAACAGCAAAGGATATGTTGAATCTGCTCTCGTCTGTGAATAGGACAGCATTCCACTGCAGTCTAGTCCATATGACATGTTGCTCTGCCCATTGCAGGCGCTGCTGACGATGTCTGTGAGTCAAGTTTGGCTCAACATAAGGTAGTCTTGCAGTAAAGCCTGTATCTCTGAGTCGTCGTATGACTGTCATTCAAAGACTTGCCCACGTCTACCCACTATTGCTCTTGCTGTTTGACTTGCCGGGAGAGAACGATTCCTTAAGTGACTCAGCACAATATGACGATCTGGCGCAGGGTTAGTAACTCGTGGTTGGCCACTCCGAAGTCTATCCCGGGCATTGCCAGTGGTTCCGTAACGTTCATTTAGACGTACAATAGTGCTGTGTTGGCAATTCATCCTTCTGGCAATGGCCCGCGAGCTCATTCCGGTCTCCAACATACCAATGGCTCGTTGACGGTCGTTTTCAGATAGTCGTGGCATTTCAAGCACATGTACTGGGTGTTTTGTCTCAACGGCCTTTTTATACCGAGTATACTGCCACAACGCGTACACATTTTCAGGGTCATAGCTGTTTGGAATCGTGTTGCACGTGTAACTTTCATTGTTTTCATGTAGTCATGGGTTGAATCATGCACTTTCCATTCCAGCAGCCATTTGCTCTCTACCTCATGACAAACACGGGGAAAATCCATTTCCACACTTTTTTTTTCCAGCTTCTCGGCATCAGTATATATAACAGTGGTGCGTTTGTAATGTGCTTTAGTATATATATATATATATATATATATATATATATATATATATATATATATATATATATATATATATATATATATATATATATATATATATATATGTGTGTGTATACTTAAACGTGTATGTGCGTCTGTGTGTACCTAGATAAATAAATAATGGGAGGGAGGAAATTGCTGCTGAGATGAGTGACTGATCGTGAAAAAAAATGGTAATGGATGTCGATAAATATGACATGTGTGTAGACGGTAGCGTCAGACAAAATATTGATGGGTGTTCAGACCGTTTTATTTAAGATACCTCATGAAGTCGATAAGACGTTGCTCAAGGCGAAACCTACTTTTTGCATCAGAGAAACAGGATAGGTGGGCGTGAAATGTCAAGATTAACATGACTTGACACAAAGTGATTTTGAGGCGAGAGTTAAGGACGTCTTGGTGAGATATGGGGAGACTACGTTGTAAGGAAGAGGTGAGAAAATGATCCGGGTACAGTCTTTTGGAAAAGATGTCCAACATCTCATGTGCTCGACAGCAAACGTCATTGTCATCGTAGTGTAAGCGAATTACGCGGAGAAGTTGGAACAAACGCAAGAGATCATAAATACATGTCCGAGTATGCCTCTCGTGCCAAAGTTACCAGTTTCCGTGATCAATACCTGTTAGCATCAGCCGCGGGTCTACCCAGCTGTAAAATGGTACTTTACTATAGTCATGAGTTAGGGACAGCCGAGGTAGCGACGACGGAAAGTAGTCACTCCCACTTCATAAAGGTGGACATAGCATAATGAAGTCTATAACACGTTATTTCCCCCCCCCTTATGGCATTATCTGCTATTGACCTACCTTACCAATTTATACCACAGGTAGCTTGACGTAGTACCCATGGGTCACTCTCGAGACAGAGACAGAACCGGACTACGGCACCCTAGGCGAGTCGTAAGATACACTTATAACGAGGCTGTGGATGAGGCTGGTGATGTTATCGTGTAACAATAATTGGCCTCTAGAGACTATAACTTCAAGAGTACATGAGTGCTTTGGTACGAGTTTCCTATAAAGTGACCTGATGGGAGGATTTCTCCTTGCACCATAGGACGCAAAAAAGGGACATCATTATAATATATAAGAAAGGTCATAATATATACGTATTAAGAGAGTAATATTAGAAGAGCTTAACAGCATGCGGCAACTGAAGTTTTGTCTCATGAAGATCAGATACAGAAACAAGTGAAAAACAGAGCATACAAGTTCAACTTATGACCATCTCAACAGAGGAGATGAAGCAGTAGTTTTTAGACTCCAGATACGCTACAGTAGACTGAGATACCATCTGGCCAGGAATCCAAGTAGAAGAAAGACCAATGTAGGTGTAACGGTGTGATTGTTTTACTTGAAGTATGTATGTATATCGTTACACCGTTGTGGATGGGTACCAATCTCTAGAGATGAAGGAATTGGTCCTTCTGGGATGTAACATGATGTTGTAAGTATATATTGTGGGTATCCATCCTTACGGTCCAGTAGTATTAATGTACAGAGGCAACATTGTCCACATTACGTAGTACAGAGTACATCACTGACTCACGAGGAAAGTCATAAAGGTGTTGAACAGCTAGTGACGTTTTCTCAATATTTATTAACGACACAAGGACGACATCGAAATGGCATAGTCACTGACAACACTTGTAGACATCACAGCATGTTAATGGAGAATAATGTAACTGGCGTCAATGCATTGTAAACGACTGTAAATTTATTCAGGTGTGGAAATCATCATCCTTTTCTATAACAGCCGATATATATATATAAATGTAGGAGATTAAATCCCTTCTCCTTTTCTGACCTCCAGCAAGACAGGCATGACTTCTGGAGTATCAAGTAATGTCCTCTAATTTCCTTTAATAACCAAGGTATCGAACCTAAACTGACGTGGAACTGCCAGAGCAGCAAAGTCCAACAAGTAGATAGCCTTTAGGACATGCATCAACCCGATGCATAACAACATGGTGATTCGTGAGTTGGAAACTTCTCATAACGTAGACTCTTTCCCGTCCAGGAAAAGTTGGTAAATAGGCACAAAATGTCAATCATGAAAGTTAGCGACAATGATAATCAAGTAGAGCAATTACCTTCTCTTCAGGAATAAATAAACAACTCACTCGCCTCCAGGAGCTTTGAATCACAAAAGGGGAATATCATCTGAGATGAACAAACACTATAGAGGACTTCCATTCCCCGAACAATATGATCATGACAGACGCTGAAAAAAGCGTCTAGCTCTCTCGATCAAATCTGTGAAACTCCCGGGCGAAAGCTTGTACAAAACCCACAACCAAAAACAGACATGCGCAGAAACGTTTGATTTGAATACAATTCACACAACATCGAAGCTATGGGCATATTCTAAGAACGACACTTAAAATCGAGCCTTATAAGGATAGGAAATAACTATCGATGCAGGTTGCCAAACGTTTCCACGAAAAGTGGGCCTGTGCGCTCCATAAATGGACACGACCCAAGATCGATCAAACCACAATATCGGCAACCGAAGGGCATAAGAACAGGTAACCACTTAAAGTAAAAAGTAACTTCAATTCCAAGAGTTATATACCTTGCATTAGAAAAATTGAGTACACAGATACCATAGCAAAATTCTTATGCGTAACATATTACCGCAACCTCCCGATAAAAAAAAAGAAACTTTTTTTTTTTTAAATCCACGAGCAAGCTAAAAGCGGCTCAAACGCACGAATTATACTTACTTAGTCGTTCCCCTTCTACCGTGAGGTGTAGAGGTTTGGAAGAGAGAGCGCCAGACCATTCTATCAGCTGTCTTCTTCCTGGCCTGGTTCCATTCTAGTCCTCGGTCCTTCAAAGATTGTCTAATGTTGTCCTCCCAGCGGACTCTGGATCGTCCTGGAGGTCTGGATCCCTGGCTCTTTGTTTCCCATGCTTGTCGTGGTAGCCGATCTTCTCCCATTCTGCAGACATGGCCAAACCATCTTAGTTGGGACTGTTCTATTTGGGTCTGCAGCGGATGGGATTTTAGGCCTTGACTGATCGTCTGGTTGCGGACCATGTCTCTTCTTGTTACTTCAACCACTTTCCTCAGATACCTCATTTCTGAGGTTTGGATCTGGCTTTTGTGGGTTGTAGTCATTGCCCACGACTCGCATCCATATGTCAAGACTGGGACATAGGTGGAGCGGTATACAGCCATCTTCGTTTTCTTACCAACCTCTTTCTTGCTGAGGAATCCACGATTTATGGCCTGAAAAAGTCTCCCAGCCGCTGCTTTTCGAGTGGCCAACTCTTCTTTGATGCCTCCCTTTCGGTCTATAATAGCTCCGAGATATTTAAAGTGGTCGACCTGCTCCAGGACCTGTTCTCCCAACTTAATCTGATGTTTTCTTTCTTCTCGTGATATCACCATGGATTTTGTTTTAGAGCTGCTTATGACCATCCCTCTCTTCTCCAGCTCTTCCTTCCAGACTTGCAGGTTGGATTGGAGATATGCCTCTGATTTAGCAATCAGGGCAACATCATCAGCAAATGCCATCTCCGAAATATAGACCTGTCTCATCTTCCAGTACCCCACTGAATACTTTCTTGTTCTCTCCTTACATGCCTTGATGACATCGTCCATAAGGAGTATGAAGAGGTAAGGTGATAGGATATCACCTTGTCTTACACCAGTGGTGGTCCTGAACTCTTCTGACTTATGGTTTGCTGTCCTCACATAATTTCTGCAAGACTTGTAGAAGCTCTGTATAGCATGAATCAGAGGTGCTGGAATATTCTTCCTTGCCAAACAGTCCCAAAGTTTGCTCCAAGGGACCCTGTCAAACGCCTTTTCCAGATCTATGAAACAAAGATGGATCTCACTCTTATACTCAAGGGCCTTTTCACTCAGCTGTCTGAGTGTGAAGATTAGGTCTTGAGTACTTCGGTTTGCTCGGAATCCGCACTGGACCTCATCCAATTGTGGCTCAGCTAGGCGTCGGAGTCTCTGCTCTAGGATTCTAGAGTAGATTTTACCAGGGACACTGAGAAGGGATATGCCTCTATGGTTTCCACACTGTCGATTGTCACCCTTTTTGAAAATTGGTGTTATGATGGCAATCTCCCAATCCTTTGGTATGGTCTTGTTGCACCATGCTGCCTGTAGGACCTTTAAGAGTAATAGGTCGCCTGATGCTCCCATGTACTTAACCATTTCTGGTGTTATACCATCATGCCCTGCTGCTTTGCCCATCTTGATTTTCTCCAGTGCTGCCCTCAGTTCTTCCATCTTTATGTCATCTTCACCATCATTGGTTTTCTCTTCTGTGCTAGTGTTTATTATTTCTGATGCTTCATCATGCTCACCATCCAGGAGTTCTGAGAAATATTCTTTCCATCTTTCCATTACTTCCTTCGGGACAGTAAGCAATTTGCCTTGCTTGTCCTTTATAAATTTGAGAGGGCATTGTTTTTTCTTTCCTCATGTTCTTTAGGGTCTTATAGAACAATTTCTGGTTTTCTTGTGCATCTTTTTCTAGCTTTTCTCCAAATTCTTCCCAGGACTTCTGTTTTGCTGCTAGCACTTTGTTCTTTGCTTCTGTTCTGAGTGTCACATATTCTCTATATTTTTCCATTTGTCCTGTTGTGTTTTTAGCTCCCAAGTATTGTTTCAACGCCATTTTCTTCTCTCTTATTTTCTCTTTCACTTCCTCTGTCCACCAAGGTGTCCTCTTTCTCTGGTTCCCAAGTCGGACTTCACCGCATGCTTCTGCAGCAGCTGTCTTTATGATATCCTTGAATTTATTCCAGAGGGTTTCCAAGTCATCAGGTCGTTCTTCTGTGTTGCTCACTGCTGTAGCAATAAGCCCCTGATATCTGGTCTTAATTTCTGGCTCTCTAAGCTTGTAGGTCCTAATGCTCATTTCTCCTGCTCGTTTACTTGGTTTCTTGCGTGATGTTGGGCAGTTCCTAGGCTGAGCAACTCTTTCAGTTGTTCGTTTGATTGTTAGCAGGTAGTGATCACTTCCAATCTCTGGCCCCCTCCAGACTCTTGCATCTCGGACATATCTGAATGAGCTTCTCCGAACAATGGCATAGTCGATCACTGACTTCTCATTCTTGGTTGGTTCACATCTAGTGTATGCATGTATGCGCTTATGGGGGAACTTTGTGTTTGTAATGATCAGATTCTGCTCACTGCAGAATCTAAGGAGTCGCTTTCCATTGTCATTGAGAGTATCTTCTCCATATCTTCCGATAACTCCACCCCATCTAGCATGGTCATTTCCAACTCTGGCATTAAAATCTCCGAGCATAATAACTTCATCTAGGCAGTCATCCACTGTCCTTTGAAGCAGCTCGAAGAATTCCTCCTTGACCTCTGCTCTCTCATCCTCATTTGGCCCATACACTATGACCAGGTTGACTATGGTTTCTCCTTCTTTTAGTTTTACAACCATAATGCGCTCCGAGACAAAGTTCCATCCCTTGATACTATCTTTTTGATTTTGGGCCACAATGCAACCCACGCCCCCTTTAGCTCTTTCAGATATGGGTACACCACTGTAGAGCAACGTGTTGCCATCGAGATCCATGACTCCTTGTCCTTTTTTTCTTCGTTTCCGTTATAGCCAGGATTTCTAGTTTTGCTTTCCTCATCTCTTCCACCAGCTCCTCTTCCTTCCCATTTATACTTCTTGTATTCCAAGTTCCATAAGTCGTAGTCCGTAGTCCGTTCCAGTTCGTCGCCTTTAGAATCAGTCCGGTTTTCTCTCTTGTAGTTCGCGTAATCATGATTTAAAGCAAACAGGTGATTGGCCTGTTGTGCCTTTGCATGGTGGAGGGGCTGCCTCCTTACGGCCTCCATGCAGGCCGCCCTCCTCCTTTTTCATCCGGGCTTGGGACCGGCATTGGCGGAGTTCGCACGAATTATGCGCGGATAAATAGACAAACTGCCTAAGATGAGGCTAAATCGACACCTAGAGTGACAGGTGAGAATATATCTCAGCAGAGAAAATCTGTCTCAAAATATATACATATATCAGGGAGGTGCCACCAACCACACATCACATTGCTGGACACGTTAGCATGTAAACATAATATACATATCTTGTATGCAAGTGTAATAATAATCATTATCAAAATAGCGGTGTCATTATCCTAGCACCGCTCCAAAAGGACGTACACATGTGATAGTAAATATTACATTACCTAAACATGTAATAATATTATAATGCAATACATAATGAAATACGTTGACGATACATGAAGATCCAGGTCAATGACAAAAGGACACATCTTCTGTCGTTCCAACGGTAAATATACACTTCACAACTCTTCATGCTTGACAACAGTAAGGTAACTTCTCAGATCATCAATGACATGCTGAGAAAATACAATCAATATAATCCTATTTAACAACCATTAAGTTTCATAATATACAATACATTTTTATTAATAATTGTGGCCGAGTGAACTTTCGGCCCTTATATTGCCTACTCAGCCTTCTTCTGTTATATTAAAGATGGTAACAGAAGAAGATGATAACAAAGCACATTAATATGAGTTCACATAAAGTGAGAGCAGATGTGCTAATGTATGATTATAATATAGGAGTGTTATGGATCTGTAATATATCTGGAAATATAGGACAGAAGTATTAGTTGGAATCATGTAGGCATCTAGACAGAATGTCAGCCATCACATTATCCGAACCACGGATAGCTCGTACCGTGAAGTGAAAAGGTTGAAGAGCAATGACATATCGAGCGGATCTTGAACTCTTCAAGTTCTTAGTTTGAATAGCTGTAAGAGCTTTTTGGTCAGTTTCTAGAATGAAATGTGCGCCCAAGAGGAATCTTTGTAATTTGAGAATTGACCAAACCATAGCCAACAATATCCGGTCTAGAACCGAGTAACTCCTTTCTGCCGCATTTAGTTTCCTAGAAATGTACATAACAGGATGCAGAGTTTCTGAATATTCCTGCATAAGTGCTGCTCCGATCTCAAAGGATGAAGCATCACTTCGAAGAACAAAAGTCCTATCAAGAGTAGGTAATCTTAAGATGGGAGGAGATGAGAATATATTCTTGATCTGGTCCAAGGAAGATTGGCATTCTTGAGACCAACTAACCAGATTAGGCGATCCTTTCTTCAACAACGTTGAGAGAGGTGCCATAATTGAAGATAGATTCGGAATGAATCTCCCATAAAATTGAATTAAACCCAAGAGACTAAGAACTTGTTTCTTCGTCTTAGGTACAGAGATGTTCAGTATTTTAGACGTATTGTGGTCTTCTGTCTTCAAGAGACCATGACCAACACGATGACCCAGGAAAGAGATTTCACCAAACCCAACATAGGCTTTAGAGGGTTTTGCTGTCAAATTATGCTCGCGTAGAATCGACAGTAATTCATATAAACCCAAAAAGTGATCTTCCCAGGAATCACTGAAGAGACAGATATCATCTAAGTATGCGATGACATCTGAACGATGTGAAAGAATTCGACGCATCATGCGAACGAAAGTAGCAGGGGCGTTCATAAGGCCGAAAAGCATAACATTCCATTGAAACAGACCCCTGGGTGTTGAAAAAGCAGTAAGAGGTTTGGCACTATCTGCTAAAGGCACTTGCCAATAACCTTTGGACAAGTCAAGTTTAGTGAAGAATCTAGAATTAGAAAGCCTAATAAGCAGATCTTCTAATAAAGGCATCGGTTCAGCATCGAACTTTGTGACTTGATTCAATTTGCGATAATCAACGCAAATGCGTATGTTCTTGTCTTTCTTCCGGACAATAACCATGGAAGAAGAATATGGTGAAGTTGATGGTTCAATTGTGTTTAATCGAATCATTTCGTCTAATTCTTTCTCGACTTGTGATTGAAAGTGTATAGGGATAGGATAAGGTCTAACCCTAATAGGATTATTGTCAGTAAGAATTATGTCATGTTCTATGACATCTGTGTGTCCAGGAATGTCAGTGAGAACATCCTGAAATGTTTGTAACATCGAAGAGATTTGTCGATGTTCTTCAGCGGAAAGATTAGGAGAAACAGTGACGTTTTTCCAAGATTCCGTGGAATGTAGTGGGATCACTGGAAGAAGAAGATTGACATCAGAAAAAGTAGTTTCCTCATCCTGTATCACTGACAGGGATGAGTAATGACCATGCGGAACATGCGAATCGTCCGTTGCCTGAAAAATAGGCAGCAAATAGTCTGGACGTTCATGAAATTCCGTCAGCATGTTGATATGGAAAGTTTTATGCTTTCCATCAATATCGACCACATAGTCAACATCGGAAATTCGTGAGACTATTGCATACGGACCTTTCCATGCAAAAAGAAGTCTATTTTCCCTACTGGGAAGTAGGACGAATGCTTTGTCACCTGGACAAAGTTGTTGTAGACATCTATTCTTATTTGCAAACTGCCTTGCCTTTTCTTTAGCAATTTCTGATGAAACAGTTGCTAGTTTGCATGCCTCGATGATCTTTTGCCTCAGAGCAATGACATACTCATATGAAGATTGAGTGTCATCGCTAATATCATCGGCAGTTATAAGATCATGTAGCAAAGATATAGGGCCACGCGGTTTCGCGCCAAAGACAAGTTCAAAGGGAGAAAATTCTGTGTGTTCATTAGGGACCTCTCTATAAGCAAAGAGAGCCGCGGGTAAAACTCTGTCCCAATCTTGAGGATGATCTTCAGTTATCTTACCAAGCAAAGTCTTGAGTGTTCTATTCAAACGCTCAACTAACCCATTAGACATTGGGTGATAGATACTACTAAGAGATCTTTTAATATGTAGTGTAGACATTACCTGTGACATAGTGTCCGATATAAGTTGCGTGCCATGGTCTGACAGTATCTCTCTGGGGAAACCCAACCGAGAAAATATCAGCCAAAGAACGTCTGCGATATCGGCAGTGGAAATGCTCTTAAGAGGTATAGCCTCTGGCCAACGTGTACACATATCGACACATGTAAGGATAAACTGATGTCCTCTGGCCGACTTGATCTTAAAAGGGCTAATAATATCTATTGCCATTTTCTGAAATGGCCGAATAGGGATGTCAGCAGCCTGGATAGGCGCAGCATGTCGTAGTCCTCTAGATTTGACCTCCTGACATACTTTACAAGATCGGCAGTAAATACGAATGTCCTTGTTTACAAAAGGCCAAAAGAAAGCCGCAAGGTCTCTCGACTTTGTACGGGAAAAACCCATATGTCCAGCACATTGCGAGTCATGAGCATGTTGCAATATTTGCAATCTCATACTCTTTGGAACAAGAGTTTGTGAATGTGCAGACGTAGTCGAGTCTTGTACCCTACGTACAAGTACGCCGTTCTTCATAGTAATCCAAGATTTTGTATTTGTATCCTGATTTGGATCACCTTTTTTTGCAAGAATGAAGAATTTTTTTTAGAGAAGGATCTTCTTCTTGTAATTTTATGAAAAAGTCACGAGAAATAACCAAGTGACTGTCTTGGCTATGCACTTCATTATTACTAGTCAATGAAGTTTGAGGTGTCTGTAGAGCTTGTGCTCTTGTAACCACTGCATTGGTAGCTTGCATATTATGATCTTCCCAAGCAGCAATCTGCTGTGGGGTACATTCCCTAACTCCGTGAATACGACCGATAATAAGGTCAGCAATAGGGTTAGGTAAGAGACAAGCGTGCACATCTCTGGTAAAGAAAGGAGTGGCGATGTGAATTACAGCAGTAGGATATTTCTCTAAAGTGCCGCCAAATGTGACACATTTGATTACTTTTCCTGTAGCACAAGAGGGATCTACAAGAGTTTGTCTAACACCAATAGTGGTGCATCCGGAACCGAAAAGGACTGAGACCGGATTATTATTTACAAGACCCTTATGTAGGATTAGAGAACCTCTCCCGTCATGCGCAACTGCAGCAGGAAGAGCGGGAAGAGGGTGATCACAACTCAAAGTAGTTACGGTGGTCGGTTCGAACAAAGTACTGCATTGGGGGCATTTGTTTGCTCTCCCAAAGTCAAAGACAGAACATGTGACAGCGTCAGAGTTTTTATTATTAACAACCTGATTACAGGCTCCCTCAGTTTCCTGTTGTACAGCATTAGCCTGCTGATATCTCTTTTTTTTGTGTTGAGATCTACCCCGACTATTATTACCTCTGAGGTTATCAGAGTTATTATTATCTCTGCAGTTATTATTGTCTCTATTGTAATTGTTATCCTGGTTCGAATTCCAGTTTCCACGATTATTATCATGTCCACATTGATGAGAACATCTATTAGTTTTGTTTTGAGGTCTTCGCGAGGAATATCCTTTATTATTATATCCTCTTCTGAAATGCCTAAAATTATTAGGTTGAAAGTAACGAGGACTGTCAGCTCGTCTCCAATTCTTCGAAGAAGAATCACCATGAGATTGATTGCCATAATTCTGAGCATAATTATGGTTACTCTTCCTATCGAAATTTTGTTGAGTACCCTGGAATTTACGAACAAAGTTTGAGCCATATGGTGCTGCCGAAGCAACAGGCAAACCTTCTTTCACTTTAGAGTTACTAATGGTTATGTGAGGGTGCGCAGTTACATACTGGCAACAGAAATCTTCCATTTCTTTTATGGTTTTAGGTTTACGCTCATGAAGGAAAGCAAGAAAAGACTCATTGACAGAAGCCATGACTTTGTCCCTAAGTATTAAGTCCATCAGTGCTTCATAAGTATGATCTGTCTTTGACAGCTCAACCCAACGTGTAAAAGTAAGACGTATTTTTGCAATAAACTCAGAGAATTCTACTCCAGTTTCTGGCAACATATTTTTAAATTGTAGACGATAGCCGTCTTCGTTAAATTGGTACTTCTTTAACAAAGCCGCCCTGACAACTTCATAATTGTTCTTGTCAGGCTCATCTATCATGCTTAGCATGCTTAGAGCTTCACCTTTTAGTATATTTGACAATTGATCAACATATAGTGATTTGTCTATGTTATGTGTTTGACATGATCGTTCAAATCTGTCTAGATAGAACGTTTTGTCATCACTGGAAGGACTAATTGCTGGTAGCTTAATCTTAAAGGTGTTAGCATTAGCCTTATCAGTAGATGACCCCTTATTTGCATCATTAGCATTACCCATGTTCATCACTTTCAATTTCTCTAACTCTAAAGCTAAGAGTTTTTCTTCATGCTCAATTTTTGCTTTTTCTCTTCTCTCATCAGCCTCTCTTTGTAATTTTCTGTCTTCGGCTTCTAGTCTTTTATTTTCATCTACTCTTTTTTGTTTTTCCATCTCCAACTGGAATCTCCTTTCATCAACCTGCATCTGCAATTTTAATTTTTCAGCTTTTATTTTCTTTTGTTGAGCTTTACTTTCCATTCTTTTTTCTTCCAACTTTAATGCTTTGTCATATTGAGCAGTCGCATATTCCTCCAATTTATCACCAGTCATACCAAGGGATTTACCATGCTCAATAAAGTACTCAAGTGTAGACATATTGTGTAATATTATGAGTCACAAAACTTGAAATAATTAACTATCTTATTTCAATCTTAATAGTAACAAGTCTTAAATCAAGCACTTGAATAATCACATCACATTATATTATCCCAATCTCTGTGGGAAACAAGTCAATGTCCAAGAACTTGTATATGAACCTTTATAGAAATATCATCAGTCAATTCTTCATCATAGGTGCACTTCCTATTCAATAGTGCATGACACTATTCATCATTTATTTATCTTCAGTGTATTAATAATAGTGCATCCATTAATTAATTACCATAAGTGTAACTAATAACAATGTAAACAAAATCACAGTGTAAACAAAATCACAATGTAAACAATAACAATGTAAACAATAACAATGATCAGAAACAATACGAAAACATTCGCAGGAATCAACTAAATATACAGCGAAAAATAAAGAAAATATGACAAAAAATGTGATGATATCTGCGAGAAAATTAAACAAAACACATGACACCACAGTGTATAAATATAAATGGTGTATAAAACTAAACAATAGAAAAGAGGAGACCTACAAGTACACACAAATCAAAACAAAACTAAATGTGACAGTACGGACTGTTACGTCGGATTAACACTAAGGTGCTGCCACTTAATTATAGTTATGGTAAGAATACTTAGCAAGATTAAACACTAAGTATTTGAGCGTGTCTAGTTAGCGTAATAACACTAGTCACAAATCCTATGAGTGATTTAATTAAAGTGTTCAGGAATGACGTCATCGAACTTGGGGTAGAATTTCTCAGTATCTAGGACGGAAGTGATGGTTTGAGAGAAGGGGGTTAAGTGAGTTGGTTTTAGGCACGAGACGAGCGAGGCAGTGATTTTGGGGTTTGGACCATCTTGTAAGTTCGATGGCTGTGTGTTATTTCTTGGGATGACTGGTTTGTATACCGCAGAAGCACATGTATTTATGAACTATTATGAAGTTGTCAGAGTGTGCAGACACTTAATAAAGGTGTTCATTCATATTTAATCCAGCTTGAACTTATTTCCTGAACGTCAGTAGGAAGTGTCGTTTGTTTACATCAGGTAATTGAGAAAAGAATGTTACCATATTTTCGACGATCATGCAGCCTAAAACATAAACACAGTTACGAGTCTCCAAAAGAATCACCTGGGTTATGTTCCTATTCTGTAATCACCACCTCTGGCAGTCGCCAGTAAAACAACAGATGAACATTGATAACAGATTCCACCCCATTCTCACCCTGTCACACTAGACTTGATTTGTCACCGTGACCAAGCCCGGTCACATCTAACTTGATTTGGTGCCATTCCCGTCCACTCCCCCGGCCACATAACTTGATTTGGTGCCCGTGACCAGCTCGTAACTGCCTTTTTACGATGGATTCAGCTACTTGATGTGATGCCCGTGACCAGCTCCTAACTGTTTTTTTATGATGGATTCATCCATTCAACAGCTAGAGCATCAAGTATTTTTGTTGCAAAAGAAAAACCACCTGCTTCAACAACAACTGTCACAGCAACAAACAGCTGCTGGAAGGGCACACTGGAACAGTCTCAATAAAAGACACTGTCGCATTTCAGTGAGAAACGTTATCAATGTAATCAAACAAGGAAAGATATTTGAAATAAATAATGTTACCAGTGACAAAGAAAGATGTATGGTAACGACAGAAAATGGACTAAGAGCATATATAAAGCCAGTAACACAGTGGAGAAAAACCTTTAACAGACGTTATCATTCCTGTTCCACCGCTGAGGTTCATATCCCTCTTCCTGAGCTATAATCACGTATCCACTCCCGTGACGCTCGCCTTGCTGAGTTACCCTCCGTTACTCCAGACCCCTCTCATGCTTCGCCTCAGCATGATATTATTGTACCTCCTATTACTGCCACAGCTCCTGTCCATACCTCCCCTCCTCCCCCTGTTCACCTCTCTTCTGACCCCGCTTTTCCTCCCCCTGTTCACCTCTCTTCTGACCCCGCTTTTCCTCCCTCTGTTCACCTCCCTTCAGACCCCGCTTCTCCTCCCTCTGTTCATCTCTCTTCTGACCCCGCTTTTCCTCCTTATGGTTATTTTCATCCGCCTCCCTCCGACCTTGATAAAGAACCTGAGTCTGACTTTTCAGATTTTGAACCTTCTCTTCCTCCTTATGGTTATTTTCCTCCGCCTCCCTCCGACCTGGATACAGAACATGAGTCTGACTCTTCAGATGTTGAATCTTCTCTTTCTCCTTATGGTTATTTTCCTCCGCCTCCCTCCGACCTTGATACAGAACATGAGACTGACTCTTCAGATGTTGAACCTTCTCTTTCTCCTTATGGTTATTTTCCTCCGCCTCCCTCCGACCTTGATACAGTACAAGAAAAGTACCAGCTTGACATAGAATCAGAATTCGATTCGTCAAGTGGGGAGGATAGAGTTATGGGCCCCGACGAAATTGGATACAGGTCGGATGAGCTCGAGCATATAACGGACGACGAAGGCCGTAGAATTTATTTCCCGAAAAATGAGATTAGTGATCTTGACTCTTCCCCCGATTATTCTTCTTTTGATATTGGACCTGATGTTCCTCTTCTCTCAGCTCGTTTTCTCTTTAGACGTCTTCATCCAAAATTCATTTACGATTCTGTTCCCTTTCCTAAGCCCCTTCACCAGCGGACCGCCCATGTACGAACCCGTTTTCGTCGCTCCCGTGGTTCTATTCATTCTCCTTACCGTAGTCCCTCTCCTCCGCATCTCCCTCCCCCTGTCACACCTCCGTCCCGTAGATTGCGTGTTCCCCTCCGTTATCCTCATACCAGTCCGCAGCCTCCACCCCACCCTCCCGTTTTCGTCCACTCCCGTAGTCCATGCCATTGTTCCTACATCCAAACCTACACAGTACGATCCTCGCCTGTTATTGTAAGCCATTGAAAGATTGGAAGCAATGAACATTTTTGCAAAGATGTTTACAAATTGAACTGCACTTACCTCCAGATGCCGTCTCCGGTCAGGTTGACATTTCCTGCCCTGCTATTATTTTTAGCGTGAAGTCGACCCTGCTTCTCGTGTCTTCCGATGCAGGTCTCCTACACAATACCCTCCTGCTGAATTGCTTGATCCTAATGCTACCGTGAAGACCAATCGTTACGCATCCTTGAACATCTGGGTTACACACTTTACGCACATTTCCAGTTCAGATAGGAAAGTCCAACAGCCGTTATTTATGGAGAGCTGTTACATTTTCGTCCGCAAGAAAGACATTGCTGAATCTGCCAGTACATGAACATTTCCCTTACAACATCCTTTCGACTACTGCTGATGAAGATCCACGAACTCAGACGATCTCTGCAGTCCTGATATATTGTAGTTGTTGTAGTTCCCTTTTACACGCGTTAGCGTCATTATGTCACATTATTTTGACTAACGTAATATTTGACCATCTTTTGTGCCCCTATGATTTTTTTGTTTTTGTGCCATGTTTTTTTTTATGTAAGATTTTGCCCAGATTTTTTTTTTTTGGTGTTTACATTGTTCTGTTGTACCAAATAAAAGTGATTAACTAATGTACATCTTCACCCGCCACTAATGTTGGCATCATTCACGATTCATTATGATGATGACACCATATTGCATTATGATTGTTTGAATTTTCGGTTATTGTTACACCGACACTCATACATGTAATTTAACTATTTGCCCATTTATATATTCTATACCATTGTCCGTTGATTACCATGTTTCCATTCCATTCATTGTTTCCGGTTATTGTTTATACCGGCGTAGTCATTTTTTTTATTATGAGACTTACCCATTTTGCCCATACTTTGCCACCAAGTTTTGTGGTTCTTTGTCCATTTGTTCCATTCATATTTTTTTTCATCACCCACTTCAGTGAAGTGTAGGGTGACAGCCATTTTGGGCATCCGCTATATTTTATGTGCACCCGCCATATTTTTTTTTTGGCCAGTTTTGTTTTTTTCCTTGCGACGTTAACTTGCTTGTCATGTTATTTTATGTTTTATGATTCGCACAAGTGTGAGAGATATTGATGAGTTTATGTAATGTCCATCAGTCCCTACCCCTTCATGATCGATTTTTGTGTGTGAAATGTTAATGGTGTTATTTCATCCATTATTCCCATCTATTGTTTATTGTAGTCCTTCTGACATGATTTATGGTGGGATACATGAATCCCAATAATTTTTTTTTAGAGTTAGTAAATTTTTTTCTAGGGAATAAAGTGTCTCCCTACGGGATACACTTTAGTGGCCCCGGGCGTATGTGACAGTACGGACTGTTACGTCGGATTAACACTAAGGTGCTGCCACTTAATTATAGTTATGGTAAGAATACTTAGCAAGATTAAACACTAAGTATTTCAGCGTGTCTAGTTAGCGTAATAATACTAGTCACAAATCCTATGAGTGATTTAATTAAAGTGTTCAGGAATGACGTCATCGAACTTGGGGTAGAATTTCTCAGTATCTAGGACGGAAGTGATGGTTTGAGAGAAAGGGGTTAAGTGAGTTGGTTTTAGGCACGAGACGAGCGAGGCAGTGATTTTGGGGTTTGGACCATCTTGTAAGTTCGATGGCTGTGTGTTATTTCTTGGGATGACTGGTTTGTATACCGCAGAAGCACATGTATTTATGAACTATTATGAAGTTGTCAGAGTGTGCAGACACTTAATAAAGGTGTTCATTCATATTTAATCCAGCTTGAACTTATTTCCTGAACGTCAGTAGGAAGTGTCGTTTGTTTACATCAGGTAATTGAGAAAAGAATGTTACCATATTTTCGACGATCATGCAGCCTAAAACATAAACACAGTTACGAGTCTCCAAAAGAATCACCTGGGTTATGTTCCTATTCTGTAATCACCACCTCTGGCAGTCGCCAGTAAAACAACAGATGAACATTGATAACAGATTCCACCCCATTCTCACCCTGTCACACTAGACTTGATTTGTCACCGTGACCAAGCCCGGTCACATCTAACTTGATTTGGTGCCTTTCCCGTCCACTCCCCCGGCCACATAAAGAATGCGAAAAAATAACGAAAACAAAACTGCACATGTCGTCACAACTGAACGAAAATAGCAATGGATATTGCTAACAATTTCCAATTAAGGAAATTGCTCTGTTCCTAACGACACGCTCTCGATAGATAACCTAAGTTACGTGGTATCATCTAAAAGGAGACACCGCCCAACCGAAAACCCACTGAAAATGTAAACATATAAATAAACAAATAACATATAAACATATAACAATATAAGAATGAGAAGAAACAGAAGGCTCAGCAGAAGTATAAGGGCACAGTTCACAACAAAACAGGCCACTTAACATATGGAAATCCAACGTCAGTAGAGCAAAGAACATGTGATGATCAGCATTCTATGGTCAGAAGATCCAACGTTGATCGCACATGTGAACTTGCATCATAACTGCCAGGACGATGGTAGAACTGAGCTTCTGAACAATGAAACGGTACGTAGTTACAGCACTTGGCCTTCTTATCCAACAATAGCAACTTAATAGCATACGGAACTTGTCCTTCTCAACGTAACAGCAACTTGATTCAGTACAGAACTTGGCCTTCTAGCAAGAACAAATCGATTATCCCGGTACTTGAGAACAACTCTCAATGTATGCTGCAACGCCGGGTACTGTCAATTTTCTTGAATCAGGTTCAGGTTGCAATTTCTGATATCTACCGGGCAACGCCGAGTACTTTGAAAATCATGTAGATGTAGATGGATGTCTTGAAGAATGTAGAAGAATGAAGCGGGTAAGGGACCCCGTGTCTGCTGGCACCAGACCAAACCAGCTTATGGCCACCAAATGTAACGGTGTGATTGTTTTACCTGAAGTATGTATGTATATCGTTACACAGTTGTGGATGGGTACAAATCTCTAGAGATGAAGGAATTGGTCCTTCTGGGATGTAACATGATGTTGTAAGTATATATTGTGGGTATCCATCCTTACGGTCCAGTAGTATTAATGTACAGAGGCAACATTGTCCACATTACGTAGTACAGAGTACATCACTGACTCACGACGAGGAAAGTCATAAAGGTGTTGAACAGCTAGAGACGTTTTCTCAATATTTAGTAACGACACAACGACGACATCGAAATGGCATAGTCACTGACAATACTTGTAGACATCACAGCATGTTAATGGAGAATAATGTAACTGGCGTCAATGCATTGTAAACGACTGTAAATGTATTCAGGTGTGGAAATCATCATCCTTTTCTATAACAGCCGATATAGATATAAATGTCGGAGATTAAATCCCTTCTCCTTTTCTGACCTCCAGCAAGACAGGCATGACTTCTGGAGTATCAAGTAATGTCCTCTAATTTCCTTTAATAACCAAGGTATCGAACCTAAACTGACGTGGAACCGCCAGAGCAGCAAAGTCCAACAAGTAGATAGCCTTTAGGACATGCATCAACCCGATGCATAACAACATGGTGATTCGTGAGTTGGAAACTTCTCATAACGTAGACTCTTTCCCGCCCAGGGAAAGTTGGTAAATAGGCACAAAATGTCAATCTCGAGCCTTATAAGGATAGGAAATAACTATCGATGCAGGTTGCCAAACGTTTCCTCGAAAAGTGGGCCTGTGCGCTCCATAAATGGACACGACCCAAGATCGGTCAAACCACAATATCGGCAACCGAAGGGCATAAGAACAGGTAACCACTTAAAGTAAAAAGTAACTTCAATTCCAAGAGTTATATACCTTGCATTAAAAAAAATTGAGTACACAGATACCATAGCAAAATTCTTATGCGTAACAGTAGGTACTTCTGGTATTGATAAAAATGATTGATGAACATCCACCAAAATAGTTCCCGACATTTGAGAAACACCGAAATACGTAATTCACGACATTCAATAGTACTAGTCCAGGACAAAAGCCTGTGGAAAAGTCAGTAATTTAAGGTTAACGAGTGATTTCTTTGAGTATGTACAAGTTGATATTTCAGAGTACTCGAGCAAATAATGTTTTATTAGAATAACAATGATGACCGTTTCTGCCAGTTGTATTAGACATTTTTATATAAATTTTCTTGGGCCATTAAGTTCACAGTGTATGTTCATTATCAGATTTTTGCAGTATGAATATGCTTTTATTATGATGTCTGCCATGTGAAATATCAAATATATCACAAGTCAGTTGTAATTCAAATCGCATATAATCTTCTTATCTTCGGATGATTGTCAGTTGTGCATATAGAAAGGAGGCTTCTAAGCTGCAGCTCCTCTCCACTCTTTCCAAATTATTTGCAATATTACTTGACGGTGAAATAAAGCTGTCCTGTCGTTTTGTTGTCTTTGAACTCATTTTATTTCTCCCCGTCTTTGTCCCTTCATTCCTTAAAGTAATCTTTCCTAATGATGTCTTGTATTTAAGTGTAGTATTTTACATCTTACACTTAAGTCTTAAATATTTCCCATCTTAGCGCACACCTGGTACGTTAGACTATTGTCCAATGTGGAATATCGTCACCTTGGCAATGTGAGAATTCGTTTGATAACATAAATCCCCTAGTTAAACACACCGGTATCAGCACATTTGATTCACAAGCATGTCCACGAGAGCAATTGATAACAAAGGACTTTCGAGACTAAGCCACCTGGTTCATAAAGATTATCTACGTGTGACGGCGCTACTAAAATAGGTTCTTTGCGTGGTGAGACAATAATGGTAGGGGTTAAAGGCAACCGCCAGTGTGGCATATAACAATGAAATAATAGACTCAGCCATGAAATCTAGAAAGGGAAAACACGGCGGAATGTAAAAATGATCGGCGATTTCTCTATCAGGTAACCAATCAAAAGCACCAGTTTTTCATATCACTTGACATCAGGCATTCAGCGGTAGAGTATTGTGAGATCCCACCCGCCTTTCAAATATTAGCAGGGTCTGTCCTCGCAATCAATAGCTTAGATGTGGCATTATAATGTGGACGAAGAGTTAATGGATGAGGTGACGAAGCCAAAGGAACCTCCCAAGAATTGTCACATATTGGCAACCAGAGTATATAACGTGACACGAAAAATTATGCAGCACGCTTTACAACAGTCACAGCGCATAAGGGGAAGAAGTCCCCAAAACGTGGTCTTCTGTTCCATAATTTCATTCTAGTGTGGATTATAATTGCATTCCAGTGGAATTTAATTTTATATGATGCTCTGCAAAAATTTTCGAAGGTAAAAGAACGCGTTAGAAAACGTTAGAAAAATTATTTTATAATTTTTCTTTTTCATTATTTTTATTGTGTTCTGAACTTAGCTTCATAGCTAATTGTACGAAGGACTGTTTTACATTACTTCCATTTGTAAATGGTTAATCAAACTAAAGGTTCTTTTTAATGACTTGTAGAGTAAACAAGTTGTGTAATATACCTTCACATAGATTATTAGATCATCATTACAGACTGACATGGGCACACACTTTCACACACGCTATCATGTGCGCCTTAGGCCATACTATTAAAAATGAGAGACGTAAAAACAGAATGATCGATTATGAAGAAGCAATAGTGAGGAATACAATTTAAAAACGAGTCAACTAGTGTACTAGATGTGAAACATGAAGACACTTCGAGTCTTCAGTCCGGCGTAAATCTGAATCTACACACAAATTGTTTAGCGTCATATCTGCAAGAAGCTAGAAAAGCCTACATCTGGATAGCAGAATTCGCACGATAGGACATCATAAACTTCCTAAGTTACAAAGAAGATACACACGCTAGCGTTTGCATACGTCTGCAGTGACAGCATTGTATTCGTCTGTTTAACAAGATCACGTACTTACAAACTGATTCGTCAAGATATCAAGATCAAGTACTCATAAGTAGACCCTTCTATATCATCTTCAAGTCACTCAAAAGCGTGTTTATTGTTATTGTTATTGTTAATCAGAATCGACCTCACTGCACCCGGGAAAACCCATAGGTGCTCAGTCTCCCTCAGCAAATGTCGAAGAGAATGAGTGCTAATTGTACCTGTAGCACGCTGGCTGTAAATAAGACGGATGCATCCTCTCTCAAAAGCATTTTATCTGAACCAAGTTCAGTTACTCAACGCATCAGTGCATGAAGTGAATTCATCTACTTAAAATGTAAATTCTTCATTATTTGACTTGTCCATGTTTGCTGAGGTTTTTGTAAAAAAAGTTCTTTTACGGGATGGGGTAACCAGCCCCATGCCCAACCCTCCTTAGTCGCTTTTTACGACATGCCTGGTAGGGTACAGTGTTACTGTTCTTTGCTCCCCTTTCGGGCCCCGCTAACACACGGGTGTATATTGCACGACGTAAATTCATTCAGTAACGCTAATTTCCTGAAGCAGCTACTAAAAGATCATTTTGTGAAGAATTCCAGTCAAGTCAGTGCTTTCTTCAAGTTCAGACAGTAGTCAGTTTCCTGAGACAAATGCCAACAGTTTGTCCTCGATGGAGAGGATTCCAAGCATTGATAGAAATTTCATCTTACAAGTTTCTCACTATTAAACGTGCAATATTTACAACAATAAGACCTCGTTTTTTGGATAACCAACACTCTGAACAAGACTGCTGAATCAGACAGTCTATGTATACTCTCGAAAGAATATACATTGGAGGACAATTAGAAGGATCAAAGACGATGCTGATTTGTCATCGGTGTGGTAACATTTAGTATATCCCATCATTACTGCATTAATTATATAGTTTCATTATCATATTTAAGTCATTACAATTTTACAGTTTCATATGTGACTTGTTTTTCACGATTACCCCTTTTAATTTGTTATTAACCATGCATGTGCAAATAGTTGGCCAATAGACGTTAAGACGCATAGATCATTACGTGGTCAGTTAGTGTATCACTCGTGCTATCTGTGTCAATATTTTACATTTAAACAAAATCCTTCATAGGGGGGGCTATTCGTCGAGATTTCATGGAAATAAGTAAATGTCGTAGGGATACAGAAGACTATTCATGATTTATTAGAAACACTATCTAGTGGGGAACATTCGTGTTCTCTTCTTGTTATTATCTCGAATAGGTCATTTTCTTTCTTGTCGGGCCTTTTTCTGGAGACTTTCTTAACAATATTTTATAGGCATTGTAAATGTCTTTTTCTCTTGTTGTAGAGGTGATCATTTGCCGAAGACAGCATACATGTTGTTAGATGTGTAGTACTTGTAATGACGAGCTGAGTGTTTGTGCAAATGAAGGCGCGAATGTGTTTAGGCTCGTATATGCTGTGTCATGCAACCCATACACTCACATGCAGTAGTCAAAGATGCTTGGACACTGCAGGCACATTTCAAAACATTTATTGACGGTAACACACACAGTAGCATCAACAGGAACAGTCAGTGTAAACAAGGTCATGCTGACCGGAAATCGTTAGGTATACATCAGGCATTCAAAAGGCTGGTAAACATTTGAATATTCGTGCATGGTCAATAGCAATGTTCTTCAATAATGACAGTTCGTAGCGTCGCTCTGGTATCTCTGACTAAACGCGACAGATACCTTAATCACTTTGACATACAGGTACAACTTGGCACTCCCCGCCAATTGCACATTATCAGGCTGTAATATATTAGCCTTAACACAGGCCTCGTTATGACGTCATCTGTGTACTTCTTTTAAGCAGGTTAACATCAACCCTGCATTAATGCTTATGTAGATATAAATATACCGCCAATCTGCGGTTCCCACAATATAGCTTCGACACTGGACTTCTGTTTGTTTAAAGACAAATAGTTTTACATAGCTATCTTGAGCATAATGTATAAGTTCTGCATACAGGATCGGTGAGCGGTCCTCACAGAAGGTACTTCTTTAACAAATTCTGCCACCGAAAGCATAGTAATGAAAAAGGTCGGTGTTACCTTGCAACGAATCCTTAGAACATAATAACAAACTCTGTCGTCATTCCGACGTACAGAGAATCACTGGGGAGAACTGCCAACGCAGTCACTTCGAAGATTTTCCCCGAAACACACAATGGACGTTCGTCCCTCAGAAGCCAGCTTACATCCCGGCCTGACGGAAGTAACTCAACTTGGCGCTTAAAAAAACCCGCGCATGGGCACACGCCCGAACTGTCTACCTTTGACCCTAAAGGTCAAACACAATGAATGAACAAACAAGGGAAGACAACCCCTAATCAACCTGAAATCGCAAGGTAAAGACACAATTATTCTTATGATAAAAACATAAGCAAATAACTTGACAGATGACTCCGTCGAAAATGACAGCAACATATTACTACAACCCCCTTGTAAAAAAATGATACATTTTTTTTTTAAATATGTCCATGAGCAAGATAGCACAAGCATCAGTTATGTGCTCATGAAAGAATGAACCTAATATCGGGTACAATAGACGCATAAATAAAGCGTCTGGAGAGAGTAAAAATCATCCCCCATCATAAGAGAAAATATCTCCTCTAAGCCAAAGATACTCAGGGGGTACCATTAAAGAAACCTAAGTTGCTGGCAATACCAATCATATATCAAACATTATCAAATACTATAATTATAGCAATTTACAAATATCATGAATTACAATGCTATATTAGCAACATATCACTGATGGATGGACAAAATCAAATTTGTTAAATTCTTTATACATTATCCAAATACATTTGTATTACAATATCTTAGGATATTAAGGACAGACCTAAGTCTGAAAGTGTATCAGGAAAACTAGGACACAAGATTTAATTGGAATCATGTGGGCATCTAGACAATATGTCCGCAATCACATTATCCGAACCACGGATAGCTCGCACCATGAAATGGAAAGGTTGAAGAGCAATAGCATAACGAGTAGATCTCGAGCTCTTCAAATCCTTACTTTGCATAGCCGTAAGAGCTTTTTGGTCGGTTTCCATAAAGAAATGCGCGCCCAGAAGGAACCTTTGTAGCTTAAGAATGGACCAAACCATAGCCAACAATTCACGGTCTAAAACCGAGTAATTCCTTTCTTCCGCATTCAGCTTCCTAGAAATATACATTACAGGATGCAGAGTTCCTGAATACTCCTGCATTAGTGCCGCTCCAATCCCAGTGGAAGAGGCATCACTACGAAGGACAAAAGTCTTATCAATCGTTGGTAGTCTTAAGATAGGATGAGATGAGAACAAATTCTTAACCTGATCCAATGAAGATTGGCATTCTTGGGACCAAGGCACCATATTAGGAGACCCTTTTTTCGATAACGATGAAAGTGGTGCCATAATGGAGGACAGATTCTCAATGAATCTTCCATAGAATTGTATTAATCCTAAGAGACTACGCACTTGCTTTTTTGTCTTCGGAACGGAGATATTTAATATCTTCGAAATGTTTTGGTCCTCTGTCTTCAACAGACCATGACCAACCCGATGACCTAGGAAAGAAATTTCACTAAACCCAACAAAGGCTTTAGAGGGTTTTGCAGTCAAACTATGCTCACGTAAAGTAGATAGCAATTCCTTTAGACCCAAATAGTGTTTTTCCCAAGTATCGCTGAAAAGACAGATGTCGTCTAAATATGCGATGACATCTGCACGATCTGATAGAATTCGTCGCATCATGCGCACGAAAGTCGGTGGGGCGTTCATAAGCCCGAAAGGCATAAAATTCCATTGAAACAGACCCCTAGGTGTCGAAAAAGCAGTGAGAGGTTTGGCGTGTTCCGTCAGTGGGACTTGCCAATAACCTTTCGACAAGTCTAGTTTAGTAAAGAATTTAGCTTTAGAAAGTCTAATAAGTAGATCATCTAATAAAGGCATAGGTTCAGCATCGAACTTCGTAACTTGATTTAATTTGCGGTAGTCAACGCAAAGACGTATGTTATTGTCTTTCTTTCGAACAATAACTATCGACGAAGAATAAGCTGAAGTGGATGGTTCAATTATTTGCAGTTGAATCATTTCATCCAATTCTTTCTCGACTTGTGCTTGAAAATGAATAGGTATTGGGTATGGTCTTACTCTGATCGGATTACGATCAGTAAGTATGATGTCATGTTCTATGACATCTGTGTGTCCCGGAATGTCGGTAAGGACACCCTGATATGATTGTAGCGTAGAGGATACTTGACGTTGCTCCTCAAAAGACAAGTTCGAAGAAACGGTAACGTTTTTCCATGATTCCGTAGAATTAAGTGGAATCGCAGGAAGAGGTAAGTTAACGTCAGAAAAAATAGTTTCCTCATCCTGTATAACGGACAGGGATGAGATGTGACCATGTTGGACTGGAGAGTCGTCCGTCGCCTGGAAAATAAGCTGCAAATAGTATGGACGTTCAATAAACTCTGTAAGCATATTTATATGAAAGTTTTTATGCTTTCCATCCACATCGACGATATAGTCGACATCTGAAATTTTCGAGACTATAGTTTATGGACCTTTCCATGAAATGAGAAGTCTGTTCTCTCTTGAGGGAAGTAAGACAACTGCTTTGTCTCCAGGACAAAGTTGACGTAGGCGTCTTTTCTTGTTAGCAAATCGCTTAGCCTTTTCTTTCGCAAATTCGGAAGATGAAGTTGCTAATCTGCACGATTCGATAATTTTCTCCCTAAGAGCAATGACATATTCATATGATGATTGTGTATCATCGTCAATATTATCGGAAGTTATCAAATCGTGTAATAAGGACATCGGACCGCGCGGTTGCGCGCCAAAGACAAGTTCGAAAGGAGAAAACCCTGTATGCTCGTTGGGAACCTCTCTATAGGCAAAGAGAGCTGCAGGTAGGACCCTGTCCCAATCATCAGGATGATCCTCTGTTATCTTGCCAAGTAAGTTCTTTAGTGTCCTATTAAGACGTTCAACCAATCCATTGGACATTGGATGATAAATACTACTGAGAGACCTTTTAATGTCTAGCGTAGCCATTACCTGAGACATAATGTCCGAAATTAATTGACTGCCGTGGTCTGACAATATTTCTCCGGGGAATCCCAGACGAGAAAATATGAGCCAAAGAGCATCAGCGATATCGACAGTTGATATGCTCTTCAGAGGAATAGCCTCTGGCCAACGCGTGCACATGTCAACGCAAGTGAGGATAAATTGGTGTCCTCTGGCTGACTTTATCTTAAACGGCCCAATAATGTCTATAGCCATTTCCTGAAATGGCCGAATCGGAATATCTGCAGCCTGAATAGGTGCAGCATGTCTTGGACCTCTAGACTTGACCTCTTGACAAATTTTACAAGACCGGCAATAAATTCGTATGTCTTTATTAACAAATGGCCAAAAGAAAGACGCAAGGACTCTAGTTTTAGTTCTGGAAAAACCCATGTGTCCAGCACACTGAGAATCGTGTGCATGCTGAAGAATTAAGGCTCTCATACACTTAGGCACAAGAATTTGCGAGTGCATAGACTTGTCCGAGTGTTGTACCATTCGTACCAATATACCATTCTTCATAGTGATATACGATTTGTGATTCGTATTTTGATTGGGATCCCCTTTCTTTGCGAGAAGGAAGAATTTCTTCAAAGAAGGATCCTCTTCTTGACGTTTAACAAACGAATCATGGGAAATCACCAAGTGCTCGTCTTGGCTATCAACTCCATTACTATCATCAGATGAAGTTGGGGGATTAAGAGCTTGAGCTCTTGTCACCACTGCATTGACCGTTTGAATGTATTGTTCTTCCCAAATAGAAATTTGTTGCTGGGTGCATTTTTTAACCCCATGAATACGACCGATTATAAGATCCGCAATAGGATTAGGAAGAAGACATGCATGGACATCTCCTGTAAAGAAGGGAGTGTCAATCCTAATAATAGCAGTAGGATAACTCTCCATAGTACCACCAAATGTAACACATTTGATCGATTTTCCAGTGGCACAGCAAGGATCTATCAGAGACTCCCTAACCCCGACGGTAGTACATCCCGAATCGAAAAGTACTGAGACCCGCCTATCATTCACTTAACCGTTATGCAAGATGAGAGATCCTCTCCCATCATGCGCAACTGTAGCAGGTAGAGCAGGAAGAGGGTGACCACAACTTAGAGTAGATACAGTCGATGAGTCGAACAATGTTAAACATTGGGGGCATTCAGTTGCTCTCCCAAAATCGAAAGCACAACCAGTGATAGCCTTAGAGTTACCACTATCATTTACTTGATTACAGGCTCCATCAAACTCTTGTTGTGCAGAGTTTGCCTGTTGGTAAGCTTTTCTTTTGTTATATCTAGGTCTACCGCGATTATCATTTCCCCTGTAATTGTTATCATATTGTCTATTGTAGTTATCATTCCTGTTTGAATCCCGGTTTCTAAATTCACCATCGTCATATTCTTGACGTCGAGGATGATTATCTCGAGAGCTTAGATAGTTATTATTGTGATAACCTTTGCGAAAGTGTCTAAGATTACTACCAACAAAATTACGAAAACTACCATCTTGTCTCCAGTTCTTAGAAGAAGAACCTTCATATGTTGGATTACTCTGCTTACGAGTGTAATTCTGATTACTTCTCCTATTCCAGTTTTGTTGAGCACACTGAAATTTTTTATTGAAATTAGGGCCATATGGTGCTGCCGAAGCAACTGGCAACCCTTCTTTCACTTTAGAATTGCTAACTGTAGCATGGGGATGCGCGGTGGTGTACTGGCAATAGTATTCCTCCATGTCTTTTAAGTTTTTGGGTTTACGCTCATGAAGAAATGCAAAGAAAGAATCATTAACAGATGACAAAACCTTATCTCGAAGTAATAAGTCCATTAGGCCTTCATATGTTTTCTCAGTCTGAGACAACTCAACCCATCGTGTAAATGTACGACGTATTTATGAAAAAAATTCAGAGAAATCTGCTTTATTTTCTGGCAACATTGTCCTAAAACGAAGACGATAATCTTCTTCTTTTAGTTGATATTTTTTTAGCAATGCTGCTCTGACAACATCATAATTAGTCCTATCATGTTCGTCTATTGTCATAAGAGTAGTCACTGTGTCACCTTAAAAAAATTCCATCAGTTGTTCAACATATTTTTCCTTTTTAACCTTATGTGCATCGCATAAAAATTGGAATCTATCTAGATAATCCGCTACGTCATCCTTTAAAGGATTGAAATGAGGTAATTTAATCCTACTAACAAACTCCTTTGTCGTACTTGAAGTTGTTTGATGAGCACCCGAACTCGCCAATTTTAATTTCTCTAACTCCAAAGTTGCGAGTCTTTCCTCAAGTTTCATTTTCTGTTTTCTTTCCTCGTGTTCCATTTTTATATTTTCAGCCCCCGCAGCAGCTTGAAGTTGGAGTTTTCTCTCCTCTGCAGCAGCTTGGAGTTTTCTCTCCTCTGCAGCAGCTAGGAGTTTTTTGTCTTCCATTTCCATCTGGAATTTTCTTTCATCAGCTGCAACTTGTAGTTTTCTCTCTTCAGCAGCAGCTTTTCTCTCCTCAGCAGCAGCTTGAGCTTTTCTCTCCTCAGCAGCAGCTTGAGCTTTTCTCTCCTCAGCCTCTTTTTGATACCTTCTTTCTTCAAGTTCTAATCTTCTATTCTCAGCTTGTAGCTTCTTTAGTTCAGCTTCTGCTTTCAATTTAATTTCCTGTTTTTGTTTCTTTTCTTCTGAGTTTAATGCAATGGCGAATTGAGTAGATGAATATTCTTCCAATTCTTTACCAGACTTACCAAGGGTTAACCCTTGCTGGATGAAGAAATCCAAATTAGATATTCTGTCTAATGAGATCAGAAACCTGAAAAAATTAAACAAATTACCTTATCCCACTTCAATGGGAGACAAGTCTGTACTATAGACTTGTATACTTACTTCACTTTATTTCACTCTCTTAGTCTTAGTCAAAGACCTTGTATGGTTATCTTGTTTATAATGTAACAAAAAATCACTTGAGTACCTGTGGAAAATAATTCCTTTATATCCCACTCACTATGGGCACAAGTCTTCTTTTTTTTTATTATAAAGAACTTGAATATGTATTTCACCTTGTCTCCATCTTTGGACAACAAGTCTTTTAACAAAGAACTTGTATAAATATCTTATATAATAATATTTTATTAACAATCTCTATATGAAGAGTGTACCTTATTAATAATAATAATAATACATGACCAAGTATATGTATGTAGACTGTATATGACAATAATGTAGTACAATCATAAATACGTAAAATCAATGTCAGGTTAGACATAAAAATAATAACCTGAGATTTCGCCTCGAGTATTAGCGGGCGAACGCAAAAAAAAAAAAAAAATAAAAAAAAAAAATAAAAAAAAAATAAAAATAAATACAAAGACAAAGATACAGAACAATGACCGAAAACTTTCGCGGAAGTCAAATAAACAATATAGCAAAAAGTAAAGAAAATGTTACACAAATGTGTAATGATGACCGCGAAAAATAAACAAGACAAATGGCACCACTGTTATAAACGAAAAGGTGTAAAGAAATAAACGAAAGAAAGGAGAGACCTACAGATACAAACAAAACAAATCGAAAATCAAAGAATGAAAAAAAAAATACGAAAACAACACTAACTCATGTCGTCACAGCTAAACGTAAATAGCAACAATTGTCGCTAGCAAATTCCAATTAAGATAATCTCTATTACGTGGTATTTATCTAAAGGAGTCACCTTACCCAACCAGCCCGCTGAAAAACACAAGAAAAATACACAAAAATAGTACAAGTAACATAAACATATATAGCAATCAATTCAATGTGTTGCAGAACAAGTTCAGTCACAGCTGAAACTAAAGTAAATTTCTTGCTCCTTGCGAACACAGAAACAAAATGTCAAGCGCGCACTGAATGTCAGATCCACTGTAAATTAATATGAAACAAATATAAAGGTATGTTATCAGGCACTCGCAGGAAATAAAGAAGTAGAACACCAGACAACAGAAAAACAACAGACATGAGTGGCCTACCCAGGATTTGAACACTGGACCTTCCGTGCGACAACCCCGCCTAGCCATGCAAGCGAATCACACTATCCGCTCTGCCATCTACGCATCATCAATAAAATGATGTTTCAATGCTAGGCGGGGTTGTCGCACGGAAGGTCCAGTGTTCAAATCCTGGGTAGGCCACTCATGTCTGTTGTTTTTCTGTTGTCTGGTGTTCTACTTCTTTATTTCCTGCGAGTGCCTGATAACATACCTTTATATTTGTTTCATATTAATTTACTGTTTACAGGCCTCAGGTTTCCCTCCCTTATTTGCAGATCCACTGTAACATGAAGTGGTCTTCACAAACATAAAGTTACTATGACCTCGAAACTTGAGTCTTGCACATCGAATGTTTACAATTTCACGTACTGTTTACAAACAGGAACTTGACCCCAAACAATGTAACTTGAATGCTCGGACATAGAAAAGTCTGTTGTTGACTGAGACGTGTGAACGACCAGCGGTACCGTTCACAAAAAGGGACTCGACTTGTATACAGCTGTGGTCCATGTAGCAAACGCCTCGATGCTAACTTCAGTACTTGTCCTGTTGTAGTTTATGTAGCATTATAACATCAATGCTAACACTGTCTATTCTGTCCTGTGTAGCCAAAACTTGGAAGTGTAGAAATGTAAATTTCTGGACAACACTGGAGACATCATAAATGTAACAGCAGAGCCACAGATCAAAAATGTAATGTGCACCTGTCCTTCTTATGAAAATAGCCTCATCAGCTGGCCTACCAGAAATGTAAATGTCTTTTTCTCTTGTTGTAGAGGTGATCATTTGCCGAAGACAGCATACATGTTGTTAGATGTGTAGTACTTGTAATGATGAGCTGAGTGTGGGTGCAAATGAAGGCGCGAATGTGTTTAGGCTCGTATATGCTGTGTCATGCAACCCATACACTCACATGCAGTAGTCAAAGATGCTTGGACACTGCAGGCACATTTCAAAACATTTATTGACGGTAACACACACAGTAGCATCAACAGGAACAGTCAGTGTAAACAAGGTCATGCTGACCGGAAATCGTTAGGTATACATCAGGCATTCAAAAGGCTGGTAAACATTTGAGTATTCGTGCATGGTCAATAGCAATGTTCTTCAATAATGACAGTTCGTAGCGTCGCTCTGGTATCTCTGACTAAACGCGTCAGATACCTTAATCACTTTGACATACAAGTACAACTTGGCACTCCCCGCCAATTGCACATTATCAGGCTGTAATATATTAGCCTTAACACAGGCCTCGTTATGACGTCATCTGTGTACTTCTTTTAAGCAGGTTAACATCAACCCTGCAGTAATGCTTATGTAGATATAAATATACCGCAAATCTGCGGTTCCCACAATATAGCTTCGTCACTGGACTTCTGTTTGTTTAAAGACAAATAGTCTTACATAGCTATCTTGAGCATAATGTATAAGTTCTGCATACAGGATCGGTGAGCGGTCCTCACAGAAGGTACTTCTTTAACAAATTCTGCCACCGAAAGCATAGTAATGAAAAAGGTCGGTGTTACCTTGCAACGAATCCTTAGAACATAATAACAAACTCTGTCATCATTCCGACGTACAGAGAATCACTGGGGAGAACTGCCAACGCAGTCACTTCGAAGATTTTCCCCGAAACACACAATGTACGTTCGTCCCTCAGAAGCCAGCTTACATCCCGGCCTGACGGAAGTAACTCAACTTGGCGCTTAAAAAAACCCGCGCATGGGCACACGCCCGAACTGTCTACCTTTGACCCTAAAGGTCAAACAGAATGAATGAACAAACAAGGGAAGACAACCCCTAATCAACCTGACATCGCAAGGTAAAGACACAATTTCTCTTATGATAAAAACATAAGCAAATAACTTGATAGATGACTCCGTCGAAAATGACAGCAACAGCCATCCCCATCATTTACCTATCCTACTGTAGCGGTGCGACAATTGGTGTCCCGCCCGATATAACTGTCCGCCAGAAGGCACCAGCATTTTACACTTGTAAAAGTTAGATTTAATACTTGCGTTGATGGATATTTATTCACATGATAAAAGGATACGCTCAGTATGTAATGGAATGTATTGTAATAAAACAGCATGTGAGAGTAGAATGGACATTGGAGGGATGTCAGATATGTCATATTACCGGAACATCCCATTCTGATAAATGACAATGTTCTTTTCATCTATTGATGCCACCTTTCCAATAAAAGCTTCTCAATTTTTGTTCGTCCATCTGCAGATGTTACTTTCTAAGTGAAGGCTTTATGCTCTTCGTGTCAGCTTGTCATTGGCATTATCTTTGATTTTGTTGTGTTCAATGTTACGGCTGCTATACGTCCAACATAGTCATTTGGACCTTTTATCACTATTTCTCCGTTTAATATCTTATCGTTAATGGTGTCCTTCTTTTGTTTTCTCTGTTTCTTGACATATTCTCACCCCTTTCCACCACCTCCCATCATTCTATACATCTGTGTAGATTATATGTGAAAAATATATGAGATAATCTTTCCAACAGATGTAAATAAAATAAAATGGACAGCTCAGACACTAAAACTATTGTACGGTGTCAAGAGAACGAAACCAGGTTCTTGCAATGCAATTAATTGACTAAGACAATAACAATTAACTAGTTCAGACAATAATATCTACCAGATCAAATAATACATTATCCAGTTGATACCGCTGGTGACGGCACCAAATAAACTTATGTTACCGCTGGTGACGGCTCCAAATAAACTTTGTAATGTGACCGTTACTGCAATCTATCAAGGTTATATGCCAAACCTTCACACCATGTAGACCTTTCGTCACAGGTGGTACATATTTCTTTTGAGTTCATTTTTATTGAATTTCCCAAGGGGTCGTAGTGGTTACTAGTTTGCAGATTTATCTTATGAGTGTTAACTGGCGACTGCCAGGGGTGTAGGTACTCAAATGAATGTTGTAACGACCAGATTCTTTCTACTCAACGCAGGTTGTCAGTGATCATTTGTATCTTCCTAGTGCTTCCATACTCAACATACATGAAGAAGTAATAGTTACTTATCATGGAAACTAAAGCTGTTTATTAGTAGAGTCCAAGAGACTAATGGCATTGTTCAATTACAAAACTCAATATTCTGGATATCAGCGGCCAGAACGCTTGTCGGTTACATAAATCATGATGTCTCTGCAAAAGGACATCATCATAAATAACATGTCTGCTTGAGCTCTTCTAAAAATGTCGATAGGCTTCGCCTAGAGTCTCAATATACATTTCATAGCAGAATAATCATTATAATAGGAACAATCGAGATCATACAAACCGTGTAAACACAGCCCACAAAACTGGAAAACACAATCTCCTCGAATAATATAAATTATGAAACATTGAATCTTTCAGTGGTAAGGTATTTCCTTGACCAGCGGTTGACCACACTACCTTTAAAAACACGGGGCCCGCACTAAGGTTGAAACCTTCTCCCGTAAACACGTCTACATCACTGAACTGTGAACTGCGTGACTGAACTCTGTTCTGACTGCTGTAGTCAAAAAATAGCTATCGATGATTTAATTGGTCATGTTCGACCAGTGATGTTTTGTTACCAACTAATCTTGTTCAAGATCTTTTGCTATTCTATAACTACTGTTAACGTGCTAGCTAGCTATAACGTATGCCATCCGGTGACACGTCCCGGATCTACAACAATGTATCCTATCGGGAGACATTTTAATTCTATCAAAACCCAAAACTATATACATAGCAAACTCAAATATAACCAAAAAGCATAAAACAAAATATGTCAAAACAATCATGGTCAGTATAAATACATCATAGACCTATAAAAAATCAATGAACATTTAATGAAAGGGCAATATTCCACGATACAATGTACATGAGTTTGTACTGAATCATTCATAAAAAACATTAATTGAACATGAAAATGTTTTACCGAAATAATACAATGGCTGACATATCATACAAAAAAATCAAAAGCATTAGTAATATCATTAATCATCATTGTAGTGCACAAGTAAATGCATAATGGGTGTGTGCCATAAAGAAAAAAATACATCTCTATTCTTATCCATAATAGAAAAAATAATTCGCACAAACAAATCAATACATTGAGTAGCATCATGCAACTCAAAAATAACAAAATTCGGACAAAAAATTTACAAGTTATGTAATAATACCTGCTACTAATTAATATGTAACAGCCGTACAAGTGTTGTTTACAATTTTGAGGCTGGCGATAAAAAAATGATAGATGAGCTGTTGATTTGCAGCTATAGTCCACACTTGTGAAGTGAGACTATTAATATTAACCTCTGTGAACGTTCCAAATAAAAAAGTTGGAGAGTTTGTCCTACAAAAGGAACGATAGCTCTGCGCTATCTATATACATTACATAGATCCTGAAAACTAGTTTGCAATACGGTGAGAGTCTGTCGTAACCGTATTAATTCTCTATGTGACATGGCCAAAAGAAAAAAAAAATCAACGTAAAGAATGATATACAATCTACTATAAAGGATCATAGTCGCAGTAATATACTGTTCAATTATAACAAAAGAATGTAATATGTCTTGAAACTGTGTTCTTCATGGTTGCAGGGAGGCGACTAAAGTAATAGTCCGTGTGGAAGAGGCGTCGGAGACATCTTTGACTTTCTCCAATAATGTTGCATTCCGCCACAGTAGTCGGCTCTACGTCTGAGTGCGGACGACTATCTCAAACTGCAAGGCTAAGGGAAGAAAAGGACCAACCATTGTCAACCTGTAATAGAAAAAAAAATGTATTGCATTAAGTTAGTGCTTGTCAAGAAACATTTATGCCAGTTCCAACAAGGCAATGTCGTTCGATGACAGGCGCTGATCGTACGTGTGTCCTTTAGGATGGGAAGCAGTTGCTGTGAAATGAGCAACGGGACGACTAGCAGTACATGGTTCAGTACTGTCTTGACGGTTGGAATGCATAGAACGACGCTTCCTGCGAATCTGTGCACGAACATGTTCATGTGAGGGACGAATCAACTTTGCTAAAGGAACGGAGTCGTCAGACGATGATGAATAGTGGCGTTTAATGGCTGTTCTGGAATGTGTTCCCATTGGAACAATATAGGTATCATCATCAGAGGCTACAAGATATGTTGTCTGGTCAGGCGTAATATCTTGCCATGAGTTTTCGATGATGGTTGCCGAAGAATCCGAATGGACAGTTGATGAATGTGGTGGATCAGTAACTGTGGATGGCATCAAACCAGAGTATTCAGCGTTTGGAGGTGTATCCTCTGTTCGTGGTTCATTGTCATAGAGTAAACGGTCGTTTCGGTGTTGGATCCGTTGTCGGAGCTCTTGTTAAGGAATGTCATCCTCTTCAGATGAGTTATCTCGTTCGCGTCTATATCGTTCTATCGTATCTCTGACTAACGTGGGGGCAGTTGGTGGTGGTGACATGTCATCAATGCTAGAGGCAAGTGAGGTGGAGGACGAATAATGGCAAAGGGTGGATTTCCTGACAGGTCGTGAAGAGCGAAGGTGTGGAATTTCAACATGTCGGTGATCATCCAATTTCATTTGAGAAACGTGAGCTTTCATAGTAACATTCTGTCTCTCGTGCCAAAGGATATAATTTGTAGGAGAAGTCTGTTCGAGGACTCTGTAACCGTCCAGCCAACGATTGTCAATAGAAATCCCGAACGTACTTCTTAAAAAAAACAGGATCGCCAATAGCAAAAGTGTCCAGAGGTGCATTCCTGTTACGTAATAATGCACGTTTGTTAAATGCCTTTGTTGCATTCTTATGTGCCATACAGTGTGCTCGATGTTTCTGCTGAAGGATCATCTCAATTGGATTTTCTCCTAGATATTTCCGTCGAGGGGCGAGTAAGTGATCAATAGGGAATACTGGTTCTCGGCCATAGATGAGGAAGAATGGTGAATATCCTGTAGTGTCATTAACATTAACACGCAATGCTTCCAAGGCATGGTGTAGATGTACGTCCCAAAATTGAGAGTTTTCTGCAATATACTTTGCCAAAATATCGTGGAGCGTAGCGTGCATACATTCATTCCTCCCATTGGATTGAGGATGATAGTAACTAGTTGTCATGTGCTTGATGTACAGTGTCTCTAACGTCGATCGAAACGGATTTCCCATGAACTGTTTACCATTGTCGGTAATCACTCTGGTAGGGTAACCATGTCTGGGAACAAATTCTGTAAGGAACAAATCAGTGAGGGAAGTGGAAGTGGCATCTTTTAGAGGAAAGCATTCTGGCCAAGCAGAATACTGGTCAACAACATGGAGGATGTATTTGTTGCCTGACAAAGTGACAGGGTAGGGACCAGATAAGTCAAGACTGACTACTTGCATGGGGAAATTAGAGGGAGACATTTGTTGTATTGGAACTTTGGTGTATTTTATGTTGCGTATCTTACAGATCTTGCACTTCGATGTATACTCAATCACGTCTCGAGATAATGAGTCCCAATAGTATCTTCTTTTTATTACATCCAAAGTTTTGTATCGACCTAAATGTCCATTTTCATCGTGAAATTGGATCATTATTTTCAGAACTAGATGATGAGGAATGCAGGTTCTCAATGTAATATCAGACTTTTCATCAACATAGTAGAGTACGCCATCATCGGAAAGGATGACGAAATGTTTGCATTTCTCTGGGTCAATGTTCATTTGTTTGATCAATTTGGCAAGCACTGGATCTTTAGCTGGTTCCAATGGCATATTAAGTGTAGAAATGTCATCATCAATAACGGGCATGTCTTCCGGGGTCGTGTCATCAACTCCGGAAAAATCAAGAAGGTTAACTTGCTTACTATTGTCGTTAATGTCAGTTAATGTCGTACGTGTGGTACATGGTTTATCTGGGGTATCCACAGGGTAAGGAATTCTAGACAGTAGATCAGCACATGTGTTAAACGAACCTGCAATGTATTCTATCTGAATGTCGTAGGACTGTAGATTAAGAGCCCAAGTTTGAAGTTTCTTAGGTTGCTCTCTAGTCTTGGACAACCAATTGACTAAAGGCTGATGGTCCGTCTTGACAGTGATGATAGTACCTCGTAAGTAAAAGTCCAACTTGTGTACCGCATAATGGATCGCAAACGCTTCCTTTTCAGTAGTGGTCCATTTTCGATGAGAGCGGCTCAGGGCATGTGAAATGAAAGCAAACTGGTTTCTCGTTTGGAATGTGAGGCAGAATCGGAACTTCATGTGGGTAGCAATTATGTACTAGGCATGCATCTACAGCATTATCAGAGGCGTCCGTATATAAGATCATGTGTTTGGACGTATCTGGGTGCGCTAGCAGAGGAATAGCGATCAAAGCATTTTTCAAATAATCAAAAGCCAGTTGACAAGTCTCGTTCCATCCAAATCTAGCATATTTCTTTGCTAGATCTATTATTGGGGCAGCAGCACGGGAAAAAATTATAATGTGCTTGCGGTAATAAGAACAGCAGCACAAAAATCCTCTGACCTGTCGAACCGTTTTAGGAGTGGGCATGTCACGAATGGCGACTACCTTATCGTCATCAGGTCTTATACCCTTGCTGTTGATAATAAATCCTAGATATATAGTTTCGTCCTTTAAGAAAGTACATTTACTCATCTTCAATTTGATGTGGTGTTGTCGAAGGAGTTGAAAAACGTTTTCAACATGTTCTAGATGATTTTCAATGGACCCAGCAGTATTAATTAAAACATCATCAATATACGCTAGGACGAAGTCTTGCATTCCTCTAAGTACTTCGTCCATGAGTGACATATGCTGAGGACTGTTTCGGGGTTGCAAACATGTGAATAGCTGCAGATATTCGCATGGTTGCACCACGAACCACCTCAATTGAATTAATACTGGAAATCGCGCAAATCGATGTATGACGCGCCAAGCCTAGTAACAACAGTCCACGTTGTAGTGGTTTTGATTGTATTGTATGATTGTGATATTACTTAGTGTGAAGCATGAGGTCAGCTGTGAAGGCTCCTGAGATAAATGTAGCTGTGAATTGTCAGAAGGCCCTTCTTGCTACCACTACGACCTCACACCTATCTTTTTTTACTAATGAATGTGGCTACGTTAAGATTCTAGGGTAATGATATGTAATGTGTTGTGGTAGTTTACATACACACACACAGATATTTAATAAGTCTAATAATATTAATAAGATGTTACAACACACTGAACTAACTCAAGCTGTGTAAAATTTTGATAGTAATATTTTCTTTAAGTTTATTTGTTCTGAACCAAGGTTTTCTTTTGGTCAGAACATATTAAAGGTTTTGAAATTAGGAATGAAATGCATGAATATATGGCATAATAAATGAAAGGTGTGTACATATGTATTTCACAAGACTAGTTAATATTACTACTGTTTATATTTTTAATTTAGCTGGGAGAATGATGAATGGATGTGCTGTTGGGGTGGCCTCATCACTCCCTGTCTATGGCTACTAACAGTGTCCATTTATTGATGGGAATGTAGTTAGTGGGTTTATAAACGAAGTTGGTGACTCTCCAGCAGGCCAGACGCTCACTTATCTTGAATGAGTAGTTCTGGTGCTGGAATCTGGTGCTGGAATCTGATGGCCCCGCCTCTCCGTGCTTGGGGACAATTATCAGGAGTCTGGTGGCCCCACCTCTCCGTGCTTGGGGGCAAAATAAGGCTGCTCTACCTAAAAATATTATACTGCAGGGGTCCACTCAGGTATTCTTCAATACATCATTTGACACCACTGTGGTGCCAAATAAAAACTCACAGTTCTGCAATAAAAGTATTGGTCATGTGTCAGAATTCCATCCTCTAAACCATTTCTGCACACAACTCTACACACAACAACACCACATAGACAGGGTCAGATCTCTCTGACCATACAGCACACCTTACCAAGTTGGTTTCACATAGGATAAGTTCCCCCAGACTACATATTCGGAAATATGTTTATTAGCTTCTTGCCATAGAATAGGATAGGTGATATGTTTCACTGATCTCAACACTTGATCCGCCCTTCATAATCCTTGCTGGAGTTTATGTATTTTGTTGGTCTCTAGACCCTGAACTAGGGCGGGGGGTCTAGAGCGAATCCTTACTTGTTGTAAGGGCTAGATTTTGATATGGCAGTATCAAATCACTCGAAACATTAAACAAATATTAAAATGTACAAAGAAATACTTTCAGTCTTACCAGAATTATGAATATAGAACACAGTAGATGCTAGCAAAACTCAGCTGAGCTGCTGGCTTTAGTATGGCGTCCCTCTAAATATTTCAATTAGCTTGGGGATATATCACCACTAAATAATTTACTGTGTCTACTAGGACAACTTATAACAAAGGGCAAAAATGCGCGTCTGAGCGCCGATAATATATTCATCTATGGCCAATCAGCGCTTTTTCTTTTCAAATTCAAACATCCAACCAAAAATTCATACCTCAGTCAAGTATGCCTTATTTTCTGTTGGTCCGTCTGTCTCTACTTGCGTTTCACACAAAAAAAACACACTTGTTTTTTTGAACCAACTATGCCCTCCCCTACACAATTTTGCCTTTAAAGTTATTTTTAGCCACAATTATCCACCCCATCCCGTCTCTTTCATTCTAACTAGATTTTAGCACTTGAGTCTTCAAGGCCACATTTTTTTGAAAATTAGTGACATTATTGTTTCAATGCAGTCGCTCGTTGATATGAACAACACAGTCTTTTGTCAATATCTTTCTTATTATCTATCCGTCTGTATAAATGAAAGCATATTATTTCACTGCTCAAGATGGGTCATCCGGCCAGCTAGGTTTTATATTCCTAACATTATTATTAAGAAAAAGTTACTTTTCAAGGTTAGTTGTTTTTTCGAAATATTTTCTAGAATCTTCTGTACTGCGTTTGCCGCTGAATTCAAATAAACGACTAAGTTATCGCAAAAGCGTCCAAGAAATGACTGTTGCGTATAATAGCTAAGGTCCCTTTTGTCGATTTCTTTACCTTGTGTCAACTTGTGGACGTGAATTTTTTTCCTCCTTTCCCCACTAATTGCGTCTTTCTAGCCTTGCTAGTTTCAAGCACATGTTCAGTCATATTTTTTCCTTTTGATCTGCGGTCTCATCCTGCTACAAGGGTAACGTTTTGCTTTCACGTCTAGCAAATTAATTTCCATGGCGGGTGGTGACCCGCGGCCTGGGCGATCATGTACTCGAGTAACTTACGCATTATTTTTATCCCTACTTTTTATCTTTGGAGATATTTTAACGTTGTATCACGGTAAATATCATCACACATCTCCCCACTTGAAAACATGCCTACGGCAAGTTCCAAAACCAGTGATACACATAGATAAAATTACTCCTCACGCCTGCCACTACTCTAATTTTGATCACAGGGGTGCCGACTGAGGAAATCTGCACCGACATTCAATTTGCCAGGGATATATCGGATACTGAACTGATAAGGTTGAAGCAATAAAGACCACCTCAGCAATCTTGCGTTTTCATGCTTAGCGTGAGATAAGAAAAGGAGGGGCTGATGATCCGTCTCGACCACAAAAGTCCTACCATACAGATAGATTTGAAACTTCTTTATTGCCCAGATTAACACTAAACATTCTTTTTCGCTTGTGGAATATCCTTGCTCCGCCTTATTCAATTTGCGGCTTGCATAAGCGACTGGGTTCAGTTCCCCATCAGGTGAAGATGATCTTTGCAACAAAGCCGCCCCGAGTCCTACATTACTTGCATCTGTTCTTAAGACAAAGTCCTGTGTCAAATCAGGCAGTTTGAGAATAGGCTTGCTAGTGAGTTTTTCCTTTAAGTTTTGGAACGCTAATTCACTTTGCGCAGTCCAAATAATTTTATCTGGAAGTCCCTTGCGAGTCAGATCAGTCAGAGGAGCACAAATAGAGTTAAAATCTTTGATGTATTTTTGATAAAATCTGCATAACGACACGAATGATCGCACGTCCTTTTTTGTTTGTGGTCTAGGTGCCCTCTGCAGTTTTTCCAAGTTCTTGGGGTCAGGGGTCATGTTACCCTGATATACAGTGTGTCCTAAGAATTCCAACTCTTTGCATCCAATACAACATTATGTTGGCCTAGCAGTTAAGTTCGCCTCCCTAAGCCTATTAAATAACATTTTTAGAGCGTCAATGTGTTCTTCAAATGTCTCTGTGGCGACGAGAATATCATCCATGAAATTCGTGATACATGGGTTATTCAGGGGATCCAACAATTTACGCATCATCCTTGAAAATACACTCGGAGCATTTTTCAGTCCGAATGGTAGCATGTTGAATTCATAATGTCCATCTGATGTGCTAAAAGCCAAATAAGGTCTCACTTCAGGCTTCACTGGAATCTGGTAATAGCCTTTACTAAGATCCACCTTTGAAAAGTATTTTGCCTTGTTTAATCTGGCAAATAACTGTTTTGTGTCTGGTAATGGATCCACTTGTCCTTCTGTGACAGCATTCAGTTTCCTGTAATCTATGCACAGTCTGTGTTCCCCAGACGGTTTTCTCAACAAAACTACACTGGAACTAAAAGATGATTCACTGTGTGAAATAATCCCCTCCTTCAATAAATAATCTATTTCTTCCTTCAATGCCTTCTCCTTCGCGAACGGAATAGAATAGGCTCTCATACAGATTGGGTTTGAGTCTATCAGTTTCATGTCATACTGTAGCAAATTTGTATGGCCTGGTTTATCTGTTAGTACATCTGTATGTTCCTCCAGAACCTGTTGAACTCTCTCCCTCTGGTTTTTAGTCAGGTGCTTACTGACTTTTACCTGTGCTGCTGTTTCACAAGGGTGTAATGGGTATTCATGTGAGGTGAGTGGTTCCTTTTGCATTTGAGTTGCGATAGCCAAGGTCAGTAAGGGGGTGCTTTCCTGGAGTGGTCTGTCCAGATACTTCTTTAACAGGTTTACATGATAAACTTTCTCCTTCCCCTTTTTGTCAATTTTATAGTTTGTTCTAGACACCTTCTCTAGAACCGTATATGGACCTTGCCATCCAATTTGTAATTTATTCTGGCTACCGGGTAGTAGAAGCAGCACCTTCTCTCCCACAGCTATTTCTCTGTCCTTTGCCTTCCTATTAAAATACGCGGCATGTTTCTTCCTGGCTTGTTTCAAATTGTCATTTGCCAGTTTCCATCCAGCTTTCAAACGAGTGGTCAGTTCGTTCACGTATTGATAAGATGAGGTAACAGTCTCTTCCGCCTTCTCATCTGTCCAGGTCCTTAATAGGGCTTCATCTGGACCTTTAATTTATCATACTTATTTTTCATGTCACCCATCGGGTCCCGTCCATTAGAAGCAATATAGTGAGGACTTTTCTTCCTAGAATCATCACTCACAAATCGACCACTACCAATTTTTTTCTTGGGTTTATCTCCCCACTTTAGATTGCTTGTGAGAGATCTTCGCTCTCTTTTCTGTTCTTCCAGTTTATATAAGTCTGACCGAGGGATTGTCATCTTATCCTGGGTAAAATTTACTCTTTGTACTCGTCGCATAGTGGCCATATTAATCCATTCAAGTGAAGACTGGGTGTGAAAAGGGGGCTCCCATTCCAATTTGTCTACCTGAGTATAATTAGTTTTCCTTCCAGGCCTAATTTTGCCCCGTGGCGTTTCTAGGTCCTGCACATAATTTCCCTTTGTGGGTGTTCCCTCATGAAATACGCCACATGCTTCTACAAAGTTTTCAATATCGACATTTACGTCGGGCCAATAGTATTTTCGAGCAACTTTTTGGCGGATGGTACCGACTTTTTCATGGTCACCATCTTTTCCAACATGTAAGCTCCTTATTAAATTTGCCCTATATACCTTGGGAAGAACCAACTGTCCGTGACCAGTGGATCTAGTTCCTGTCTTCCTATATAATAGTTTGTTCTTCATAAATAATTCTCCTTTGCTCGGAGGTGTGTGGCATTTGGGCAATTTTTTAAAACATGGCTTGAGTGTCCTATCCTCAGCCTGCGCCTTCCTCATCTCCTCTGGATGAGCATTTATAGGTTCACCTTCTTCCTCCTTCTTCTGTGACCTGGTCTGCACTGTCGCCATGATCACAGATCTCTCGGGATTCCCCAAGAAGACGTATCTACACCCCAATATCAGAGGGTAGATTGGTTCATCTATCACTGCTGTTCTGATTTCTCCTTCCACATAGCGAGTTTTCACCGTTATCCTTGCGATGGGAAGTGTCATGAGTGGTATGTCCTTAGTTGCCCCTTGTATTTCCACTGTTTCTGTGGTATACTGACTTGGGTCCACTAGGCTAGACTTCACAACTGAATCATAATCCAAACCTGTATCATAAAGGCACCTTATGGTGACCCCATTACAAATAACATCCTCACAAACTGGGGGGTGATAAGGTTCCTGCTGTCCCTTAGGATTAACCTTTAATCTTTGAGTCCCCGACTTCATTACAGCAATGTTTGAAGGTTTCCTTCTACAAAATTCGGTGTTATGGTTATCTTTCTTGCACCATTTACACCATCTTTTTCCTTGGTTAAACGGTTTTCTTTCATTGTATTTTTGGTCATTGAACTGTGAGTTTCTATCTCGATAGTCATTTCTTGGCCGTTCAAAGTTTGTCGTACCTTTATTACCCTGTTCTCTATTATCAAATTTATTAAATTGCTGTGGAGCTTTAAAATTATCTATGTGCTTCTTTTTAGCACCACTTACCTCTGCCTGGGCTGCCTGATACCTCTCAGCAACATTTAAAACCTCCCCCAACTTCTCTGCACCTTGTTCCATGAGAAATTTTCTCATGTCTGGAGCCATGGACTCTCTCAATTGCTCAATCATGATCATCTCTTTCAGATCTTGGGTCTTCCCCAGAGCAGTCCATTTCTCCAAATAGGTTTCCAGTCTGGCAGAGAATTGGTGGTATGTCTCCCCAGACAACAGTTTGGCATTTCTAAATTTCTTACGATAAAATTCACCATTTTTTTCGTACCTCAATAACAAAGCCTGCTTTAACATGTCATAATTGTCTTGGTCTTCTCTGTTCATTTTTGCGAAGACTTCATAAGAAGTTCCTCTCAGTCCCTGTGATAACTTTAAACTCCACCTCTCTCTCTCTAACCCATATGTAGTAGCTAATAACTCAAAACGTCCTAGGTACCCCTCTATGTCATCGTCTTTTTCAACAAAATGGTCTAAATGAAACCCCATAGCTGAGTTTGAGGCTCCCAGACTGGGCGTAGCATCTGAGGCAAAAGGGCTGGCACCATTTTCAGGAGCCTGGCCTTGTAGCTCCAGCTCCCTTAGTCGTAATTCGTGCTCCCTTTGCAACTTTCTATCTTCTGCCTCCCTTTCAGTAGTCAATCTTTTATCTTCTGCCTCCCTTTGCTGTCGTTTTTCTTCTGCCTCTAATGCTTTAGCCTCTTTGTCAGCCTCAATTTGTAACCTCTTAGTCTCAGCCTCAATTTGTAACCTCTTCTCTTCAGCTAATCTTTCAGACTCTAATTTTCTTTAAGCCTCTTTTTCTAATCTTCTTTCTTCCCGTTCAATATACTTATCACATTCAGCCGTTACATATTGGATTAAAATCTGACCATCCATTCCCATATCCTTCGCCGTTAGCACAGCAGCTGATCTAAACTTTGCCAGCTCCGCCACACTTTTTAGACAATTTAGTAATGAGCAAAATAAAATGTCCAACCACTAAAGTAATTCTAATTACTATAGTTTAAATTAATTATACTTAGCCAGTTAACTAATTAATTATCACTGGCTGTGAAGATTCACCAACTTTTATTTTCACTTTTAATTTTAAGGGACACTTTGAATTTTTATAATTTGTTCCCCTAATTTAATTATCCCACCAGGAGATCCTAATATTATTGATAGGCTAATTATCCCGGAACAAGAGACCCCAATATATGTAGTGGTTTTGATGGTATTGTATGATTGTGATATTACTTAGTGTGAAGCATGAGGTCAGCTGTGAAGGCTCCTGAGATAAATGTAGCTGTGAATTGTCAGAAGGCCCTTCTTGCTACCACTACGACCTCACACCTATCTTTTTTTACTAATGAATGTGGCTACGTTAAGATTCTAGGGTAATGATATGTAATGTGTTGTGGTAGTTTACATACACACACACAGATATTTAATAAGTCTAATAATATTAATAAGATGTTACAACACACTGAACTAACTCAAGCTGTGTAAAATTTTGATAGTAATATTTTCTTTAAGTTTATTTGTTCTGAACCAAGGTTTTATTTTGGTCAGAACATATAAAAGGTTTTGAAATTAGGAATGAAATGCATGAATATATGGCATAATAAATGAAAGGTGTGTACATATGTATTTCACAAGACTAGTTAATATTACTACTGTTTATATTTTTAATTTAGCTGGGAGAATGATGAATGGATGTGCTGTTGGGGTGGCCTCATCACTCCCTGTCTATGGCTACTAACAGTGTCCATTTATTGATGGGAATGTAGTTAGTGGGTTTATAAACGAAGTTGGTGACTCTCCAGCAGGCCAGATGCTCACTTATCTTGAATGAGTAGTTCTGGTGCTGGAATCTGGTGCTGGAATCTGATGGCCCCGCCTCTCCGTGCTTGGGGGCAATTATCAGTAGTCTGGTGGCCCCACCTCTCCGTGCTTGGGGGCAAAATAAGGCTGCTCTACCAAAAAATATTATACTGCAGGGGTCCACTCAGGTATTCTTCAATACATCATTTGACACCACTGTGGTGCCAAATAAAAACTCACAGTTCTGCAATAAAAGTATTGGTCATGTGTCAGAGTTCCATCCTCTAAACCATTTCTGCACACAACTCTACACACAACAACACCACATAGACAGGGTCAGATCTCTCTGACCATACAGCACACCTTACCAAGTTGGTTTCACATAGGATAAGTTCCCCCAGACTACATATTCGGAAATATGTTTATTAGCTTCTTGCCATAGAATAGGATAGGTGATATGTTTCACTGATCTCAACACTTGATCCGCCCTTCATAATCCTTGCTGGAGTTTATGTATTTTGTTGGTCTCTAGACCCTGAACTAGGGCGGGGGGTCTAGAGCGAATCCTTACTTGTTGTAAGGGCTAGATTTTGATATGGCAGTATCAAATCACTCGAAACATTAAACAAATATTAAAATGTACAAAGAAATACTTTCAGTCTTACCAGAATTATGAATATAGAACACAGTAGATGCTAGCAAAACTCAGCTGAGCTGCTGGCTTTAGTATGGCGTCCCTCTAAATATTTCAATTAGCTTGGGGAAATATCACCACTAAATAATTTACTGTGTCTACTAGGACAACTTATAACGAAGGGCAAAAATGCGCGTCTGAGCGCCGATAATATATTCATCTATGGCCAATCAGCGCTTTTTCTTTTCAAATTCAAACATCCAACCAAAAAGTCATACCTCAGTCAAGTATGCCTTATTGTCTGTTGGTCCGTCTGTCTCCACTTGCGTTTCACACAAAAAAAACACACTTGTTTTTTTGAACCAACTATGCCCTCCCCTACACAATTTTGCCTTTAAAGTTATTTTTAGCCACAATTATCCACCCCATCCCGTCTCTTTCATTCTAACTAGATTTTAGCACTTGAGTCTTCAAGGCCACAATTTTTTGAAAATTAGTGACATTATTGTTTCAATGCAGTCGCTCGTTGATATGAACAACACAGTCTTTTGTCAATATCTTTCTTATTATCTATCCGTCTGTATAAATGAAAGCATATTATTTCACTGCTCAAGATGGGCCATCCGGCCAGCTAGGTTTTATATTCCTAACATTATTATTAAGAAAAAGTTACTTTTCAAGGTTAGTTGTTTTTTCGAAATATTTTCTAGAATCTTCTGTACTGCGTTTGCCGCTGAATTCAAATAAACGACTAAGTTATCGCAAAAGCGTCCAAGAAATGACTGTTGCGTATAATAGCTAAGGTCCCTTTTGTCGATTTTTTTACCTTGTGTCAACTTGTGGACGTGAATTTTTTTCCTCCTTTCCCCACCAATTGCGTCTTTCTAGCCTTGTTAGTTTCAAGCACATGTTCAGTCATATTTTTTCCTTTTGATCTGCGGTCTCATCCTGCTACAAGGGTAACGTTTTGCTTTCACGTCTAGCAAATTAATTTCCATGGCGGGTGGTGACCCGCGGCCTGGGCGATCATGTACTCGAGTAACTTACGCATTATTTTTATCCCTACTTTTTATCTTTGGAGATATTTTAACGTTGTATCACGGTAAATATCATCACACACGTGTGGCCTATGGGCATGATGGCCGTGTTTCAAATGTGTGGCATAGCCACTTATGGAAAGTGTCTCAAATGTGTGGCGTAGCCACTTACTCAAGTGTAGAACAGTTTGTGTTCTGGCTGGGAAGCCAATAGGAAAATGTAAGTCTATGTATGGCCATATAGCCGTCCGGCAGTGTTTTCAAATGTGTGGCAGAGCCACTTACGGAATGTGTATAATATATGTGGCATGGCCACTGATGAGGAATATGTATAAAGTGGTATACCCACTGTGAATTATAAATAGCGTAGAAATCCGTGTAGATTATGCTGGAAAAGCTAATCAAGTAAAAGTATAGGACCAGAGTGTCTAAAGGATAATCGCGAATAGCGTAGGATACGTTTCGCAAGGATATTATATTTATGGCAGTTAAAGCCTGGCTAGGAAAGCCAAAGTATTGAATAAGTGGACATAGACAGAATACGTGAATATGAAATAAGGATATCATTTCGTAATGATAATAATTCCACTAAACGGATTTTAAAGAGTTGGTTGCAAACTCAAGGACGCTATAGAATTAACGGTTAACACAGACGTGCAATGTCTGTAGAATGAACATTGAGTAGATCCTAAAAACTATGTTTTAATGCCAATATTAGTTGTGTGAAATCGTTCTGTGTTCATTTGGAAAAAGGACATGTATTAAATATTCAGTCGTCAATGGAACTTGTTTTAATTGCCTGAATTATTCAAGTTTACTAATGTGCTGTGACTGTTGAGATAACCCTTGCAAGGTCAGTACAGACTATCACATTATTTACAAGATTACTCATAAAATAATACAACACTGCTGGAGAATTAATACGAAGTAATGAACGACACTGAATTAAATAATAATATTGAATCACACAATAACGGCTCTAAATCTGCAATTGAACTGTAAGCCGAAATGGTAGAGATGAATTTAATACCTAAAGCATTATTGAAGTACAACCCAATAACTCACGTCCAACGGGCTTCTAATATCTAAGTTGCAGGACTGCCTTTGAGACCGAACGGCATGACGTTCCAAGAGTAACTGCCGATGTGGGTGCAAAATGAAGATTTCTCTTTTGCATCTAGAGTCATAGGTATATACCAGAACCCGGAGCGTGCATCGAGGGTAGTGAACCGTGTGGACTTCCCAACGGTGGCTAATATGTCGTCGACTCGTGGTAGTGGATAGGAAATAGTACGCGTGATCTTATTGAGTGCCCGATAGTCACAGCAAAATCTGTGTGACCCGTACTTTTTGTTGACAAAACAACCGACGAGGACCAGTGTGAGCGGGATCATTCAATGACTCCTGCATCTAACATCTCATTAATAGCCTTTTCTACAATTTCCCGATTCCTTAAACGAGTATGGTAGGGTTTAAGATGGATGGGAACGTCAGAAGTGGTAGGTATATCCATCGCGACAGTGGATGTTCGCTCAAGCTCCATTTCAGAAAGAGCAAAGATATCCTGATGTTTGCGAATAAATCGTTGTAAACGCTGGATATGTGGTTCGCACATATTTAGTTGTTCCATCAACTGGTCTATTCTAGTGGATGGCAAAATACTGTCTTGTTGACGAGGTGTATGTGATCTGGTAATAACGTCAACTTCACCTGTTTGGAAACAGGGCTGTCTATGAACTTGTGTGGGAATAGTTCTTCTATTAAAAATTCTGCCGATATCCTTATTCATGGTCTTTGCATATCGGAAGTTTCGCCTACTGTTCCCATGAGATATCATGTTTCGTGAAGACTACTTGTGTCTGGGGTGTCTATGAGCAAAGCGTAAAATATCTTGATCAATGATGTCCACGAAAGCATCAGAGTGTAAGTCGGTTGATCGACCTACCGTTCGATAGTCACGATATCCATCATACAAATCATTCTGTGTCGGGTTTGAATAATATCTCGTTGTATGCTTATGATTTACAGGACATGGGCCATGGGAATATCGTGGGTTAGGTTGTGGGGGTAGACTTGAGGAAGATAATGACGGAAGAAAAAAAATCGATAATGTTGGATTAGTAGGTTACTAAGGGGGTTTTTGAAGCGAGTGGAGTCTTTTTGTACTGGCAGGGGTGACGATGCATGTTGGGTTATACCTGGCGGTTGTAGGTTAGGGGGGATTTTTATGTATTGTTTTATTGTGCCGGTAGTGTGTTGGTGTGTTTGTTTATATATATATATATATATATATATATATATATATATATATATATATATATATATATATATATATATATATATATATATATATATATATATATATATATATATATATATATATATATAAAAAAAAATCGATAATGACGGAAAATATTTTTTTTTAAATCGATAATGGTGGGTTAGTAGGTTACTAAGGGGGTTTTTGAAGCGAGTGGAGTCTTTTTTGCGCTGGCGAGGGTGACGACGCAAGGTTGGGTGTAGCTGGCGGGTGTAGGTTAGGGGGGATTTTTGTGTGATGTTGTATTGTGCCGTTGGTGTGTTTGTTTAAGGCGGGTGTGCCAGCAGCGAGAGGTGGGAGTGAAGTGTTAGAGACCTGACTATACCAGGACCAGCAGCGAGAGGTGGGAGTGAAGTGCTAGAGACTTGACTATACCAGGTCCAGCAGCTAGAGGAGGGAGTGAAGTGTTAGAGACTTGCCTATACTATGGACAGCATCTAGAGGTGGGAGGGAAGTGTTAGAGACATGACTATACTAGGACCAGCAGCGAGAGGTGGGAGTGAAGTGTTAGAGACGTGACTATATTAGGTCTAGCATGAATAGGTGGGAGTGAAGTGATAGAGACTTGACTATACTAGGTCTAACATCTAGAGGTGGAAGTGAATTGTTAGAGACATGACTATACTAGGACCAGCATCGAGAGTTGGGAGTGAAGTGTTAGAGACGTGACTATATTAGGGCTAGCATGAAGAGGTGGGAGTGATGTGTTAGAGACCTGGCTATAATAGGGCTAGCAGCTAGAGGTGGGAGTGAAGGGTTAGAGACTTGACTATACCAGGTCCAGCACCGAGAGGTGGGAGTGAAGATAGAAAAAATCGATAATGGCGGCGTAGGTTACTAAGGGGGTTTTTGAAGCGAGTGGAGCCTTTTTGTGCTGGCGGGGGTAACGACGCATGGTTGTAGCTGGCGGTTGTGAGTTTTTTGTGTAGGTATACCAGCCGCTTTGTAGGTCTTGTTACGCCACTGTTACGGGCGTGTGGGTATATCCTCGGCTGAAGATGTGTCTTATTTGAGCAGGGTATTTGATTAATAAATTGAGTGTCATCGTTTGGTTTTTCCCTTCCGAACCCTGTTTACAAGTTCATCAATATTATTGTTCTTTGAAGAGCAGTATCGTGCTTAAACAGAATCATAGGATGAAAACATAATGCGTTATTAAGTTCCGCCGACTTGAGGATCAATCAATCAAATCAGTTGATAATCCCAATTCTCTTTTGAGTCCATCTGACAAATTTATTACATGAAAAAATCACGAAGACATCATATATTATGGCATTGTTAATATATTCATTGATATAAATCATTTCCACTCAGTGCAAGTCCAGTCCTCAATTATAGAACGATAATTAATCGTCGTCAGAACGTGGTGAGCTGTGTATACGCGTTACGCCAAGGCAGTAACCGAAAATGAGACTCGCCCGTCTGCAACTATAGATCATAAACACATGATCAAAAATACTCCCGTATTTTGGACTTCAATAATTCCTGGGTTTTCTCTTTAACCGTCCTTACCTCACATATAATTAGGCCTGACCCTATAGCCAACATTTTTATAACGAGAATACTTGCACTATCAATAATTTGGGAGTTGAACAGAATTGCGTCCGTCTGGCTCGGAGCTTATATCAAAAGTGGGTGACCGTGACTTGTAGTCAAGCGGGACCATAACAATCTTGACACGTCATCAAGTTACTATATACTTCGCGTTCACTAAATACCGTGAAGCGTGAAAACCATTCTGTCTTTTAACAAACATCTCAAGCATCAAATGTGCAATCCTACAAGTGCTCACAATGTAGCAGACGACATTGTTAAAAACCATGTCGTAACATACCCTGCCCGACGGGGGGAAAAAATCTATTCTATAGATTTTTTTATGAAATATCAAGATAATTATCATATAATTTTAATAATATGATATATGGCTCACGATGTTCTGCTCGGAACAATGTCTTAAGTCATTTCAACATAGTACCTATCATATGATACATGTCATATAATAAATGAAAATAATCCTAAGTTAACTAAAGAAGGAGTCAACTGTCAGAAAGGATAGTAACTAAGTATATATGTAATCTAAAGTACGTGTAGTATAATAGAATATACTAACTAAATGTAAAATTAACTAATTAATTAATTTAATATGTGTAGTAGGTAATGGAGTGAAATTATAATTAAATAAATCAAAGTATTGTATTAAAGTGAAGGAAGTAAAGAAAAATAAAGAAAAGTACGATAGAGAATAAATGATAGTTAAGTAATAAGAGAGTAATAAGATTAAACTCGAATAGATGTGTAAGGAATTATCTATGTACTTAAATTAATGTATCAGTTAAAGAAAAGAAAATATATCGTGTTATATCATAATCAAATTCACATAATTAATTAACTACATTAATCGTAACTAATTATATCACTGTAGTACTGATTACAATGACCTGTGTGATCATATTTTGTTTTATATTTTATTTTTTTATATCCTTATATTTTTTTCACACTGTCTTTTATTTCATTCAATTCAAAAGTAATGAAATTTATATTATAATTTCCGAAGATCAGTCTGTTCTTAGTTCCTTCCTGTGTGTGAACTATAGTTTGTTCCATAAAAACCGAAAATTAGTTCCACAATCGATGTTCTTGAAATTCACCGATCCCCCCCCCCCCCCCCCCCCCCCCACCCTCAGAAATGTTCTGAATAAAATGATAGTATGTAATCAAGATACGTGTAGTAACAACCCAATTATTAATCCACGAATAGATTTGATGTAAAATTATCTATGTACAACTAAATTAATATGTGTATCAGTTTTTTAAAGAAAAGAAAATATAAATCGTGTTTTTTTATATCATAATCAAATTCACATAATTAATTAATTAAAACTCGAATTAATCGTAACTAATTATATCACTGTAGTACTGATTACAATGACCTGTGTGATCATATTTTGTTTTATATTTTATTTTTTTATATCCTTATATTTTTTTCACACTGTCTTTTATTTCATTCAATTCAAAAGTAATGAAATTTATATTATAATTTCCGAAGATCAGTCTGTTCTTAGTTCCTTCCTGTGTGTGAACTATAGTTTGTTCCATAAAAACCGAAAATTAGTTCCACAATCGATGTTCTTGAAATTCACCGATCCAATATAAATGCATGTCACGTAACGTTATATTCAAAATTTAATCGATTATAGATTTGTAGACCATCTCTGATTGCTTTGGCGAGGTATGAAGACCGAACCAAGTACCTTGAAATTTTATTGAAGATGAGATCGTTCCATGAATATATGTTATCTATCGTAATGTTTTCAATCAATTATATTGTTTGACTATCAAGAGTTGGATCGAAATTTGCAAATTTCCGTAAGGAACGTAACTTCGTAGCTCCTTATGCATAAACTATAGATCTTGTTCTGAATCTGAACGAAACAAAACTTGAATATCCATTTCCTTTATGTTCGTTGAGTTGTTAGTTATCACTTGAATCTGATGGAAGTTGCGACAGTGAGTCTCCCATCACATTTTCGTAACCTCGATATCACGAAACGTTTGATATACTGAAGACTTGAAATGCGGAATCGTACATTCTTCAAGTATACTACACTGGAAACGTAGTAAGTCGTAAGATGTTGATAATAGGTGAAGAACCAATGAGTCAGTCGCCCTGTTCTTCGATCTTGAACCAGTTTCCGTAAATTTGGTCATGAAGGAGACCAATACTTGAGTACAAATTGCCTGCATCTGACGAATGAATAGTAAATTTAATTCATATCTGGCAACATTAAAATAGGTTGCCTGGAAGAAATTGACGAAATTCAATTAGAAATTTTGTTGCAGTCTGTATTCCCCGTGATCTTCGTAGGCATGTCTTTCCTCAAGAGGGAAGACAAGATACTAGCTCATGCTGCATTGGCTGAACATGAGTAGAACAATCAACGATATTACTGTCTATCGTTGGCATGGTAAAACAAATAAAGACAGAAAACATGTGTACAACAAGAAAAGTCGATACCCCATCTATATAGATGAAAATAGATGACTATGAGAGAGAATAACTGATGACTGCGTAGGCTTAGTCATCAAAGAATGTGATAACTAATCCTAATATCTGCGTGAAGCAGAATCAGAAACCATGTTTAAATGGAGAGAATGGTGATGAAACCATACCCCATTGTCACGCTCGACAACCATACGAGCATCCCTATTGTTACATAAGGTAACCAACGCCTTACTGTTCTGACCATTGAATGATGGCAGAAGGCGAACACACTGAACGTTTGCCGTATACTGAAAAAAATTACCAAGTTCCTGCCATGTAGTACCTCGTGGCAGATTATGTACTAATACCGTGCGAGAATATGCACTTTTCCCAATATATGTAGTATCATTATCACTAACATGGGAAAATGATTTATGTGCAACCTTAGTTGCATGAGGTACATTGCAATGTATGTCCTTCCCGTAAGTATAATTCTTTCTATAGACTGTATTGTTATGTTGAGACTGAGTAAGATGAACCTTATCCTGTAATAGTACATTTGTAGAACCTGTAGTCGTCGACGGATCAGAAGACCTACATACATTCTTTTGATTCATTGTGCTGGTATTAATTTTATTGAGTGTCTTCCTATCACTCTTAACTCCAACATTATTTTCCAACATATTACTCTTCTTCGTAACGTCCTTGTCAATGTTGACAACGGCAACAGTTTTCTTAGGATCAGTTGTAATCTGATCCTGTCGCCAAGACTCATTGCCCGAATCGGCAGTATTCTTCTTTCGAGGGAAGGTATATCTCCCAGGGAATGATTTCTTAATATTAACTGGTTGTGTTGAAACCTTAATGTCGCCCTTAGTACTTGAAACATGTCGTATGATAGGTCTATCATACCTGGTTTTGGACAATATATTGTTGTCCAATATCATATCCAGCAGACCATCAACCCTTTTTTTAAAATTAATAATTTCACCATTTAACTGTGAGATTTCCTCACTTTGCTTGACCTGCATTTGTTTTAATTCAATATTTTCATTTACCTCACCCTGCAGTAATGATTTTGATGTAGCTAATTGTTCCTCATACTTACTTTCGTGTTGAACATGTGGATGTTCATCATCATGAGTTACCATCTCTTCGTTCTGAGTTAACTTCGATTGACTCACTTCCAACCTCAAGTCCTTAAGTTGCGCAGCATGAGACTGAGTCTCTATATGTACTCCCTTTTCTATGTTTCTTTCTATCTTTGCTCTCCTCTGTCGTGCTATTTTCTTTAATTTCTTCTTTTGTTCTACTAACACATTTGGCTGCAATCGAGCTACTTCTGAAGTAAGCTCTTGAATCTTAACACATTGTGTAATAGTTTATAGTTTTAAAGCTACATTTGTCTGATCAAGTGATTTCAGTCGCTCAACCTCAGATAACAACGACTGAATGTGTGCACACTGTGCATGAAGTTTTCTTTGGTAAGATGAGGCATTATCTTGTGAAATTTTCAATGCAAGTTTCTTAACCTCAGACTTCAAAGCTTTATTTTTTTCCATGGTGGATTCTAATGAGGCTTCTAATTCTTTCTTCTGACTACGACATTTAGTAAGATCTACTATCAACACCGACACTGGATTATTCGACCCAGTAATTTCAAAATCCATTGCTGACAGCTTCTGCTCATATTCACCTTTTTGCTGTATCAGCTCATTAGTAAGGGCAATCTCCCTATCCTTATGCCTCGTTATAGTTTCCTTCAACTCATTCAACTCAATACTAATACCTTCTTGAGTAGTCATTTTACCTTCATCATGAAAAATAGTGGATAATAGTTTATAGAGTCTCACTGCTTTCTTCTGTGAAGGGACATATCTACATCCACTCCAAGCAAACTCCTCAAGATCATGGCTCATTTGAGTTAGGAAATGTTCTATGGCATATTCCTCACAGCTTGCACCACTTAAACCCAATCTATCTCCCTCTTGAAGAAAATGTTCAAAAATATCCATATATATATATATATATATATATATATATATATATATATATATATATATATATATATATATATATATATATATATATATATATATATATATATATATATATATATAGATATGACTCCCTGAGTAAATTAACTTATTATATGTATGTGCAATAACGCAATATAACCAATTATAATATTCCTTTATGACTATTTGTCAATTCAACAATTATTTGTACTCAATAATTTATATCATTATTGCCTACTCATGCATCTAATATCATCATTTAATAATTATGGGTATCTTCCCTCCATAATTATGTTATTCAATTATCTTATCATATTATGCCATACTCAGGCAGAAAAAATAGTTGCTACTTGCACCACTAGAAAAAACACCCAGAAAATATTTACTGTACCAAATATTTTCAAATTAATCACCTATAAGTGGTATATTATGTATTATATATTTATCTTATAATAATACTAAGGTTATTAATGAAGAACATATACAATTATTAACTAAAGAGTTTGACAATACAATTTTAACAAGACAAGTCGAATTACCAACATTAAAATGAATCTAACAATTGAATAAAACTACAGGAAGTGATGAAACGAAGGAAGTAGGTCGAAGCACGGAAACTAAAAACTATGACGTCACACATGGACTCAAAGACAAACGTTAAAATATATATTCATAAATAAAAAATAGTCGTGTTAGAATTAACAATTGATAGCACGAACAAATGACAAAACTGAATAAAAATAGAACTTAGTACAGAGAAAATACAACAAGTATCACGTAACCTTACAACTAACAAATAATATTCGACTGAATTCGGGGACGAACAAAGTCTGCCGCAGCCGTTAGCGGATTTTTCGTCAGCCGAAGATAGTCAAACTGTTTCCTATCGAACGATTCTAGATTCTACGGTCTGCGAAGCGACATTGTAGACATATCTAGAATTCCCAGTCAACCTGCCCGCTAAATAAACATAGACATCTCATTATAAACCACTTAACATTTAACATTGAAAGAAAAACATGCCTGCAATAGACACTGGACACAGAACTGCCTTTGGGCCTAAATATTACTTATCTTTAAAAGGCGAATTCCATAGTCCGCACGACGCTGGCATACACCAACATCCAGGCATAGATGTATGGATCATTCATGTTGGACATCGTCGGAGTGAATTGACCTGAATAACTGTTCATCGTGTTGAATTTAAACATTGTTTTGCACTTGACATTTAGCGGCTGGTTGAAAGTCATTTTTGCAGGGTTATGGGTTATGACGTCATAGTCGTACGTAGTGCGCATGTGTCTTGACCTTGCAATATTTATGCCGTTCGATCGAAAGGAAATTTGAAAATACAGTTCTTGACTTGTGAATGATGTAATTTTAATTCTTCAGCAACCACGCTGGCCGGCACTCTGTTACGCCACTGTTACGGGCGTGTGGGTATATCCTCGGCTGAAGATGTTTCTTATTTGAGCAGGGTATTTGATTAATAAATTGAGTGTCATCGTTTGGTTTTTCCCTTCCGAACCCTGTTTACAAGTTCATCAATATTATTGTTCTTTGAAGAGCAGTATCGTGCTTAAACAGAATCATAGGATGAAAACATAATGCGTTATTAAGTTACGCCAACTTGAGGATCAATCAATCAAATCAGTTGATAATCCCAATTCTCTTTTGAGTCCATCTGACAAATTTATTACATGAAAAAATCACGAAGACATCATATATTATGGCATTGTTAATATATTCATTGATATAAATCATTTCCACTCAGTGCAAGTCCAGTCCACAATTATAGAACGATAATTAATCGTTGTCAGAACGTGGTGAGCTGTGTATACGCGTTACGCCAAGGCAGTTACCGAAAATGAGACTCGCCCGTCTGCAACTATAGATCATAAACACATGATCAGAAATACTCCCGTATTTTGGACTTCAATAATTCCTGGGTTTTCTCTTTAACCGTCCTTACCTCACATATAATTAGGCCTGACCCTATAGCCAACATTTTTATAACGAGAATACTTGCACTATCAATAATTTGGGAGTTGAACAGAATTGCGTCCGTCTCGCTCGGAGCTTATATCAAAAGTGGGTGACCGTGACTTGTAGTCAAGCGGGACCATAACAATCTTGACACGTCATCAAGTTACTATATACTTCGCGTTCACTAAATATCGTGAAGCGTGAAAACCATTCTGTCTTTTAACAAACATCTCAAGCATCCAATGTGCAATCCTACAAGTGCTCACAATGTAGCAGACAACATTGTTAAAAACCATGTCGTAACAGGTCGATGTTTCTTCGGTGGTAGATTAAAGACATCGGCCGGTGGGAGTGAAGTGATAGAGACTTGCCTATATTAAGACCACCAGCGAGAGGTGGGAGTGAAGTGGTAGAGATTTGACTATATTAGATCTAGCATGAAAAGGTGGGAATGAAGTGCTAGAGACTTGACTATACCAGGTCCAGCAGCTAGAGGTGGGAGTGAAGTGTTAGAGACTTGCCTATACCAGGGACAGCAGCGAGAGATGGGAGTGAAGTGTTAGAGACTTGGCTATACTAGGACCAGCAGCGAGAGATGGGAGTGAAGTGTTAGAGACTATATTAGGTCTAGCATCGAGAGGTGGGAGTGACATGTTAGAGACATGACTATATTAGGACCATCAGCGAGAGGTGGGAGTGAAGTGTTAGAGACATGACCGTACTAGAATCAACAGCGAGAGGTGGGTGTGAAAGAGACGTCACTATACTAGGGCCAGCATCTAGGGGTGGGAGTGCAGTGTTAGAGACTTGGCTATACCATTTTTGTGTAGGTATTTTAATTGTTGTATTGTGCGAGTATTGTGTTGTTTATTCATACAAGTAGGTAGACAACAGACATAAAACGCGATAAAAACCTGCAATAGTGAGATGAAGAGGAAATTAGAAAAAAAGCGATAAATTCGCTTAGTATAAATTTTATAGCACTGTGGTGTTGATTTTTAAGTGCGCGGGGGTTTTGGTTTATGCTGGCGGAGGTGATGACGCATGTTGGGGGGTAGCTGGCGGGTGTGGGTTTTTTGTGTGTAGGTATTTTAATTGTTGTGTGTTGTGGTGAGAGGTGCCGGGGTGACATTATCGCCGTGCACCTGTCTTTTTACGTAAAAATAGGACAGGGAATTTCCGTTGTTGGGTGACTGTAATTACATAATCGATACTAGCGGGGTTTCATACTTTTCGACCGTAACATTTGTGACAAAACCATGAAATTATGGATTGTACGCGCATGCGCAGCACATCTGTGAAAGATTGTGGTGCCGTTATCGGTGTTGACATGTCGTTTCATGTAAAAATATGACAGGGAATTTGTGTGTTGGGATTGTAGCGGGGGACACGGGAATAAGACAATATAGATATAACTATTGTCGTTAGATGGTAGGTGGGGTATGGGGAAGGCGCGGGGTATTGATTTTGGCAGGCGGGGGTGATGAGGGATGAGAGAAAAACCAACGGGTTTATATAAGTCAGCCATGTGTTCGTATGTTTCTTTATACAATATACAAAGACATATAGACAACAGTTATACAATATAGATAACAAAAGGGTAAGGTTGTATAAATACAAGTATATATGTATATTTTATTTTCAAACAGCAGTAACAAAAACATTATATGAGTAGGGGCACATATTGGAAGACGGTTATGTTAGATGGAAAGAGGGAGGGTGTGTACATTTTTTTTATATATTTATTTTCAAACAACAGTTACAAAGGGGGACATAATGGAACAGAGCTATTTTTTTAGATGGAAAGAGGGGAAGTGGTCACGTTATCGGCGTGTACCTGTCTTTTTATGTAAAAATAGGACAGGGAATTTCCGTTGCTGGATGAGTACAGCTAAAAGTCTAGCTCATTATGTTGTTTATTGAGCTCCTTACTACGGTTGTCCTGCCCCGCGCTTGTTGTTTTAATGAGAACCGTCAAAAAAAGTGTGTTTGTCTATTGTGTTGTGTTGTTTTATTCAGCCCCTTATTACTAGGTGTATTGTGCTCCCCGAAACAACCAGGGGTTCTCTTCTCGTATAATTTCCTACCCTGGGAGTTCTGACAAACGATTCGTGTTTTACCCTCACAAGTAAGAAAACTCGGATCGATAGGCGTCGCGAAACATCGCGCGGAAAACCATTGCTCGTATACTTTATCCAAGAAAAACATTATACAAACAGGACACATAATAGAAGAGAGCTATTTTTTTAGATGGGAAGAGGTGTAGTTGTTACGTTATCGTTATGTACCAGTCTATTTATGTGAAAAGATGACAGGGAATTTCCGTTTGTTGGGGGAAGGTAATTACATAATGATACGGATTCTGGGCCACGGGGTAGTTTTTTATTATTTATATTATAGCGTGAGTAAAAAGTCTACTCACCCCAATGGCCATCTAGTGGTATGTAAGTGACCCCGCACACAGCCGTATTCTCCATCATAAAAACACTGTCAAAGACCAGGCTGGACAATGTCAAATAGACAGTTTTATTGAAAACAACGAAGCTCTTTAGAGATATATCCCATATGCAGACTAGATTATGGCGTCATCTAGACACGCCTTAGTATTGCAGACTGCAACCGGAACAAGGTTGAGGCCATTTTCATCCATTTTTAATAAAGTTCAAACACGGGCTTTTACCGCTAGCAATAAATTCGATCGATGGGCTGCGCAAGACGTCGCGACGAAACAAAAGAGCGTTCATAAAATTCCGTTACCATAGAGGGTGACGTCAGGGCTAAATATAGCTATCTAGAAAAGCGTAATAAAAATCTAACAGGCAGAGTTTTGCGTATTAGTAGACGAAAAAAGCCTATCTGCAACGGGATTAGCCTTTGTATGACTAACATTTACCTTTGTAAGACTAACATTGCTACTTATTTTTGTTCACTTCATTGCAGACAAGCGCAAAACACAAGAGATCAATAGTGGAAATTTATAAAAGAATCATTCCTTCGTTCGTGTGTTCACACCCCCGTGACTTAAGGTTTCACTTTTTTCACACGGGCGATATCTGGTGGTAGGTTTTATATTGGCTCCCAAGCGGGTCAAACAGGCGCGTCCACGGAAATTAAGAACAGTAAATAATTATATCTAAGTATTTGTTCCAGTTATCAAACGGTTATCTACTTTTTTTGTCCTGCAAGTTTCAAACTTTAGTGAAAATTTTTTCTTTTAAGCAACAAAGAGGGTCCCAAAAATTTTCCCAGTCCTGCGCAATGGGTCCAACCTGTAGGTAAATAGATCAGATGTCAAACACGTCTTTTAATATTTCTTGGCGTTTTCCAAACTTTTCATTAAATATTTTCTCATTAAATATATTTTTTCCTGTTGTCAGTACTTGACAAGCCAAATAATTCTTGTAGCTGGCAAACTTTTTCTTCCACTTGTCGAATATTTCTTAGTTGTCAAAATATTTCTGCCACTTGGCAAAAAAATTTCTTCCACTTATCAAAATATTTCTTCCACTTGTCAAAAATTTTCTTACCGTTGTTAAAATATTTCTTACCATTGTCAAAATATTTCTTCCACTTGGCAGAAAAATTTCTTCCACTTGTCAAATATTTTCTTACCGTTGTCAAAATATTTCTTCCACTTGGCAAAAAAATTTCTTGCACTTGGCAAAAAAAATTTCTTCCACTTGTCAAATATTTTCTTACCGTTGTCAAAATATTTCTTACCGTTGTCAAAATATTTCTTCCACTTGGCAAAAAAAAAAATTCTTTTACTTGTCAAAATATTTCTTCCACTTGTCAAATATTTCTTACCGTTGTCAAAATATTTCTTCCACTTGGCAAAAAAAATTTCATCCACTTGTCAAATATTTTCTTACTGTTGTTAAATATTTCTTACCATTATAAAAATATTTCTTCCACTTGGCAAACAAATTTCTTCCACTTATCAAATATTTTCTTACCAATGTCAAAATATTTCTTACCGTTGGCAAAATATTTCTTCCACTTGGCAAAAAAATTTCTGCCTCTTGGAAAAAAATTTCTTCCACTTATCAATATATTTCTTCCACTTGTCAAATATTTTCTTACCGTTGTCAAAATATTTCTTACCGTTGTCAAAATATTTCTTCCACTTGGCAAAAAAATGTCTTCCTCTTGTCAAATATTTTCTTACCGTTGTCAAAATATTTCTTACCGTTGTCAAAATATTTCTTCCACTTGGCAAAAAAATTTCTTACTGTTGTCAAAATATTTCTTACCATTATAAAAATATTTCTTCCACTTGGCAAACAAACTTCTTCCACTTATCAAATATTTTCTTACCATTGTCAAAATATTTCTTACCGTTGGCAAAATATTTCTTCCACTTGGCAAAAAAATTTCTGCCTCTTGGAAAAAAAATTTCTTCCACTTATCAATATATTTCTTCCACTTGTCAAATATTTTCTTACCGTTGTCAAAATATTTCTTACCGTTGTCAAAATATTTCTTCCACTTGGCAAAAAAATGTCTTCCTCTTGTCAAATATTTTCTTACCGTTGTCAAAATATTTCTTACCGTTGTCAAAATATTTCTTCCACTTGGCAAAAAAATGTCTTCCACGTGTCACATATTTTCTTGTCGTTGTAAAAATATTTCTTACCGTTGTCAAAATATTTCTTCCACTTTGCAAAAAAAGTTCTTCCACTTGGCAAAAAAAATTTCTTCCACTTGTCAAATATTTTCGTTCCGCTGTCAAAATATTTCTAACCGTTGTCAAAATAAATTCTTCCACTTGGCAAAAAAAATTTCTTCCACTTGCCAAAATATTTCTTCTACTTGTCAAATATTTCTTGCCGTTGTCAAAATATTTCTTCCACTTGGCAAAAAATTTTGTGTATAATAAAAAAAACAAAGCTACAGCTACCTTTACCCACTTCATATCACGTGTTTGGGGAAACGCCAAACTCACAACGAAGACCAAAGCTGCGGTATATAATAACTGCATCACCAGTACACTTCTATATGTTAGTGAGACCTGGACAATCTATGCTAAGCAAGAAAGAAGGCTCAATACCTGCCATCTACCGTGTCTGCGCCACCTCCTCGGCCTTTCGTGGAAAGATAAAGTGCCAAATGTTGAGGTGTTGTCACGTGCTGGCCTTCAAAGCCTGTATAGCCGGCTGAGACAGGGAAGCCTACGCTGTCTTGGCCATATCCACTGCATGAAAGATGGTCGCCTTTGAAGAAATGTTTGGTGACTAGCAGAAATATTTTAAGAAATATTTGACAACTGTTAGTAGTATTTGACAACTGTTATAAATATTTGATAACTGGAAGACCCGTTTGAAGAAATATTTGACAGCTAACAAAAACATTTGCATAAATATTTGGCACCTGTAAGAAATATTTGAAGAAATATTTGACAACTTGAAGAAGTATTTGCCAAGTGGAAGAAATATTTTGATACAGGTAAGAAATATTTGACAAATCAAAGAAATATTTTGACAAGTGGAACAAATTTTTTTGCCACGTGGAAGAAATATTTTGACAACGGTAAGAAATATTTGCCAAGTGGAAGAAATATTTTGACAAGTGGAAGAAATATTTTGACAACGGTAAGAAATATTTTGACAACGGTAAGAAAATATTTGACAAGTGGAAGAAATTTTTTTTGCCAAGTGGAAGAGGTTTTTTTGCAAAGTGGAAGAAAAATTTTGACAACGGTAAGAAATATTTTGACAACGGTAAGAAAATATTTGACAAGTGGAAGAAATTTTTTTGCCAAGTAGCAGAAATATTTTGACAACTAAGAAATATTCGACAAGTGCAAAAAAAAATTTGCCACCTACAAGAATTATTTGGCTTGTCAAGTACTGACAACAGGAAACAAATATATTTAATGAGAAAATATTTAATGACAAGTTTGGAAAACGCCAAGAAATATTAAAAGACGTGTTTGACATCTGATCTATTTACCTACAGGTTGGACCCTTTGCGCAGGACTGGGAAAATTTGTGGGACCCTGTTTGTTGCTTGGAAGAAAAAATTTTCACTAAAGTTTGAAACTTGCAGGACAAAAAAGTAGATAACCGTTTGATGACTGGAACAAATACTTAGTTGTAATTATTTACTGTTCTTGATTTCCGTGGACGCCGCCTGTTTGACCCGCTTGGGAGCCAATATTAAAACCTATTACCAGATATCGCCCGTGTGAAAAAAGTGAAACCTTAAGTCACGGGGGTTCGAACACACGAACGAAGGAATGATTCTTTTATAAATTTCCACTATTGATCTCTTGTATTTTGCGCTTGTCTGCAATGAAGTAAACAGAAATAAGTAGCAATGTTAGTCTTACAAAGGTAAATGTTAGTCATACACAGGCAAATCCCGTTGCAGATAGGCTTTTTTCGTCTACCAATACGCAAAAGTCTGCCTGTTAGATTTTTATTACGCTTTTCTAGATAGCTATATTTAGCCCTGACGTCACCCTCTATGGTAACGGAATTTTATAAACGCTCTTTTGTTTCGTCGCGACGTCTTGCGCAGCCCATTGATCGAATTTATTGTTATAGGTAAAAGCCCGTGTTTGAGCCTTATTAAAAATGGATGAAAATGGCTTCAACCTTGTTCCGGTTGCAGTCTGCAACACTAAGGCGTGTCTAGATGACGCCATAATCTAGTCTGCATATGGGATATATCTCTAAAGAACTTTGTTGTGTTCAATAAAACTGTCTATTTTGCATTGTCCAGACTGGTCTTTGACAGCGTTTTTATGATGGAGAATACTGCTGTGTGCGGGGTCACTTACATACCACTAGATGGCCATTGGGGTAAGCAGACTTATTACTCACGCTATAATATAAATAATAAAAAATTACCCTGTGGCCCAGAACCCGTATCATTATGTAATTACCTTCCCCCAACAAACGGAAATTCCCTGTCACCTTTTTACATAAACAGACAGGTACAAAACAATAACGTAACCACTACACCTCTTCCCATCTAAAAATATAGCTCTCTTCTATTATGTGTCCTGTTTGTTTAATGTTTTTCTTAGATAAAGTATACGAGCAATGGTTTTCCGCGCGAAGTTTCGCGACGCCCATCGAGCCGAGTTTTCTTACTAGTGAAGGTAAAACACGAATCGTTTGTCAGAACTCCCAGGGTAGGAAATTATACGAGAAGAGAACCCCTGGTTGTTTCGGGGAGCACAATACACCTAGTACTAAGGGGCTGAATAAAACATCACAACACAATAGACAAACACATGTTTGTTGGCGGTTCTCACTAAAACAACAAGCGCGGGGCAGGACAACCGTAGTAAGGAGCTCAACAAACAATACAATAAGCTGGACTCTTAGCTGTAATTCCCTGTCCTATTTTTACATAAAAAGACAGGTACACGCCGATAACGTGACCACTTCACCTTTTTCCATTTACAAAATAGCTCTCTTCCATTATATCTCCCTTTGTTACTGTTGTTTGAAAATAAATATATAAAAAAATTGTACACACTCTCCCTCTTTCCATCTAACATAACCGTCTTCCAATATGTGCCCCTACTCATATAATGTTTTTGTTACTGCTGTTTGAAAATAAAATATACATATATACTTCTATTTATATAACCTTACCCTTTTGTTATCTATATTGTATAACTGTTGTCTACATGTCTTTGTATATTGTATAAAGAAACATACGAACACATGGCTGACTTATATAAACCCGTTGGTTTTTCTCTCACCCCTCATCACCCCCGCCTGCCAAAATCAATACCCCCGCGCCTTCCCCATACCCCACCTACCATCTAACGACAATAGTTATATCTGTATTGTCTTATTCCCGAGTACCCCACTACACCCCAACACAGAAATTCCCTGTCATATTTTTACATGAAAAGACATGTCCACATCGATAACGGCACCACAATCTTTCACAGATGTACTGCGCATGCGCGTACAATCCATAATTTCTTGGTTTTGTCACAAATGTTACGGTCGAAAAGTATGGAACCCCGCTAGTATCGATTATGTAATTACAGTCACCCAACAACGAAAATTACCTGTCCTTTTGTTACATATAAAGACAGGTACACGGCGACAATGTCACCCCGGCACCTCTCACCACAACTCACAACAATTAAAATAACTACCCACAAAAACCCACACCCGGCCAGCTACACCCAAACATGCGTCGTCACCTCCGCCACCATAAACCAAAACTCCCACGCACTTACAAATCAACACCACACTGCTATAAAATTTGTACTAAGCAAATTTATCGCTTTTTTATATTTTCCTCTTTTTCTCACTCTTGCAGGTTTTTATCACGTTTTATGTCTGTTGTCTACCTACTTGTATGAATAAACAACACAATATCCGTACAATACAACAATTAAAATACCTACACAAAAATGGTATAGCCAAGTCTCTAACACTGCACTCCCACCTCTAAGTGTTGGCTCTAGTATAGTGACGTCTTTTTCACTCCCACCTCTCACTGTTGGTCCTAGTATAGTCATGTCTCTAACACTTCACTCCCACTTCTCGCTGCTGGTCCTAGTATAGTCATGTCTCTAACACTTTACTCCCACCTCTAAATTTTAGACATAGTATAGTCAAGTCTCTAACACGTCATTCCCACCTGTCGATGCTAGACCTAATATAGTCTCTAACACTTCACTCCCACCTCTCGCTGCTGGTCCTAGTATAGCCAAGTCTCTAACACTTCACTCCCACCTCTCGCTGCTGTCCCTGGTATAGGCAAGTCTCTAACACTTCACTCCCACCTCTAGCTGCTGGACCTGGTATAGTCAAGTCTCTAGCACTTCACTCCCACCTCTTCATGCTAGATCTAATATAGTCAAATCTCTAACACTTCACTCCCACCTCTCGCTGGTGGTCCTAGTATAATCAAGTCTTTATCACTTCACTCCCACCGGCCGATGTCTTTAATCTACCACCTAAGAAACAGAGACCTACAAAGCGGCTGATATACCTACACAAAAAACTCACAACCGCCAGCTACAACCATGCGTCGTCACCCCCGCCAGCACAAAAAGGCTCCACTCGCTTCAAAAACCCCCTTAGTAACCTACGCCGCCATTATCGATTTTTTCTATCTTCACTCCCACCTCTCGATGCTGGACCTGGTATAGTCAAGTCTCTAACCCTTCACTCCCACCTCTAGCTGCTAGCCCTAGTATAGCCAGGTCTCTAACACTTCCCTCCCACCTCTTCATGCTAGCCCTAATATAGTCACGTCTCTAACACTTCACTCCCACCTCTCGATGCTGGTCCTAGTATAGTAATGTCTCTAACAATTCACTCCCACCTCTAGATGTTAGACCTAGTATAGTCAAGTCTCTATCACTTCACTCCCACCTATTCATGCTAGACCTAATATAGTCACGTCTCTAACACTTCACTCCCACCTCTCGCTGCTGGTCCTAGTATAGTCATGTCTCTAACACTTCCCTCCCACCTCTAGATGCTGTCCTGGTATAGGCAAGTCTCTAACACGTCACTCCCTCCTCTAGCTGCTGGACCTGGTATAGTCAAGTCTCTAGCACTTCACTCCCACCTCTCGCTGCTGGTCCTGGTATAGTCAGGTCTCTAACACTTCACTCCCACCTCTCGCTGCTGGCACACCCGCCTTAAACAAACACACCAACGGCACAATACAACATCACACAAAAATCCCCCCCCCCTAACCTACACTAGCCAGCTACACCCCACCATGCGTCGTCACCCTCGCCAGCGCAAAAAGACTCCACTCGCTTCAAAAACCCCCTTAGTAACCTACTAACCCAATATTATCGATTATATATATATATATATATATATATATATATATATATATATATATATATATATATATATATATATATATATATATATATATATATATATATATATATATATATATATATATATATATAAGAAGGCTTTTGACAAGAGTCCATCATGAGAAAATAATTGAATGCCTCAAAGACATAGGTATTGATGGAAAAGATATAAGAATACTCAGTAACCTTTATTGGGAGCAAACTGCCACAGTAAGATCTGGAAGGAATTATTCACCATACATAGACATAAAAAGAGGTGTCAGACAAGGTTGTGTGCTGTCCCCTTGCCTATTTAATTTATACACCGAAAAAATTTTCAAACAGATACAGGAAATACCAGGACTGAACATCAGATGAAGGTCAATAAACAACCTTAGATATGCAGATGATACCGTGTTGTTAGCTGAAAGCGAACAGGAGTTACAAGAACTAGTGATGCAAGTGAACAGCATAAGTCATGAATATGGACTCAACATTAATATTGAGAAAACAAAAACTATGATAATTAGCAAAACAAACGATAAACCCACATTAAAGATAAGCGTAAATGGGAAAATCCTGGAACAAGTCAAGAGCTACGTATATCTTGGTCATATAATAACAGAAGATGGCAGATGTGAAACAGAAATCAAGAAGAGAATAGGAATGGCCAAAGCTACATTCAACAACATGAAACATATACTGACATCCAAACAGTTATCTCACAAATTAAAACTGAGAATCATAAAGTGTTATATATATTCTGCATTTCTGTATGGTGCAGAAACATGGACGATGAATAAGCATTTGGAAGAAAGAATTGAGACTCTTGAAAGTTAGATATATAGAAGAATGGGGCGTATCTCATTGAAAGAGATGAAAACAAATAAGGAGGTCCTAAAAAATCTACGTATGAAAAGAGAACTAATGAGGGAGGTCAAAGTTCGGCAGTTAAAATACTTTGGCCATATAAAAAGGCATAACACCTTGCAGAAGACCATAACAGAAGGGAGAGTTGAAGACAAACGTGCAAGGGGAAGACAACGCTATAAGTGGGAAGATAACATCAAGAGATGGACAGGAAAGAGTCTATCAGAGTGCACCACCAAGACAAGAGACAGAAGACGTTGGAGATCCATTACAGCCAACCTTCGTTGTGGAGATGGCAACTGATGATGATGATGATGATGTTGATATATATATATATATATATATATATATATATATATATATATATATATATATATATATATATATATATATATATATATATATATGTATATATAGTATGTATATATGTATAAGCAAACACACCAACTCACTACCGGCACAATAAAACAACACACAAAATCCCCCTCTAACCTACAACCGCAAGCTATAGCCCAACATGCATCGTCACCCCCGCCAGCACAAAAAGACTCCACTCGCTTCAAAAATCCCCTTAGTAACCTACTAATCCAACATTATCGATTGTTTTTTTTCTTTCTTCGTCATTATCGATTTTTTTCTAAATATATATTGTATGTATATAGGTAATATGTATAAATACACAACCTATAACACATAACAACACGCCCGCCATTATTGCACTAATATATTACTATATAAAAAGGCAGCTCCACCCTCACAACCCAGCGGAGTATTTTACTATATAAAAAGTCAGCTCCGCCGCCTGAATCGATCGGAGTATTTCCTTAAATAAAAGTCACGCCCCGCCGCCTGAAATATACCTGTAGCGTACATTGTATACTACTGCCGCTGCCCTGGCAAAATAAAAAAAACATAGAAACCTACCCACCAAACATATTTATAGAATGTGTGATTCTAATATATACATATTGGGATTCTCATCGGTGCTACGGAGTTCGTGCACTGTTCTGAGATCTTCCTTGAGTGATCTAAGGGAGGAGATTGGAGCACTGATGGAGTTGTCCGTGTGCAACGAAGATAGTCCTTAAAACTAAACTAAACCAAATCATAATATACATCCCAGTAACCACAACTGTATGTGTAGGAATGTTCTTGTTGTTATTGTGTTTTTCATATGTTATTATCGTTAATTATCTAGACACACATCTAATACAAGCAGAAAATAACACATCATTCCTGGGAACAAGAAGTCCAGATACTCAACGAAATCAAAATTATGCAAATAAAACATGCTGCGCTCATAAATAACTACAGTAGTCTTCTGGAAACTATAATCAAAGAAGTGCTTAAAGATAAATTATAAAGGTAAAAAAAAATATACCAGGGCTGTTAGTAGGACGCTAGCTATAAAACAACTTATCAAGGTGTGCCTATAAACCATAGCAACACAAGTTGTAGATCCATTACAGCCTACCTTCGATGAGGAGATAGCACTCCATCGTATATGATTTATCTTTCATGTTAATGGTGTTAAATCTTGCTTACATTTTCAGATAGTCGGCACCGACTTAAAAGATTCGTCCTTCAAAGTTTTGACGCTGCAGGCAAACAACTGTTTAAGTATACGGATATGTCACTAGATGATCGCAATACCTACACAGTGACCTCGGTAGGAGTAACGTCACCAATCTCCCTTGTAAATATCCAAGCCAATAACAGTGAAAAAATTCTAACGCTGTGTGAAGTGGAAATATACGGAGGTAGGTATTACAGGTTACAATTTTAACGCTGCGTTTGAGTAGAAGTGACAACTACGTAAAGTAGGTGACACAGAAATAGCAAAGTTCCCTAAGTATTAATGATGGAAGGTCTGCTTGTCATGTAGAGGACACTAAATAAACTGAATTGGCCAAGAAAATATAACTGAGTAAATATAATCATTATAATGAAACAAAACAAAAAAACATGCTGATCTCCTACTTGCTTACTTACTTAGTCGTTCCCTTCTACCGTGAGGTGTAGAGGTTTGGAAGAGAGAGCGCCAGACTATCCTATCAGCTGTCTTCCTCCTGGCCTGGTTCCATTCTAGTCCACGGTCCTTCAAAGATTGTTGTTAAACTCTTGTTTAGTTGTTTACTCATACTGGCTACTAGTTGTTGAATCACGCTTTATTTGTTAAATGACGTGAATGTCCACCAGTTGATAAATGTAGATGTTGGGACTGGTGTAGTAAAGTGTAACGATTGTCAACTCATTAAACCCAGCACAGTTTTGGTCATACAGGTCATCTTGTCCTGGAACGTGATGAGGCTCCGACAAGAATGTGAGTGTAAACAATGAGTGTGTATGTGAATGTCAGAACGCGAATGGTAGAATGATTCGATAGAGTTGACAGGTTGGTAGTACATCACTAATACTCACACTGTTCGAATTCAAGAAGTACTGGAACTACGGTGGTCTTTTTATAACATTTAATGAGACGCACACTTGGACAGTACGTGTATGGTTACAGGAACAAATGTCGACATAGACAGCATAATGTTGATCACAGGCATATCATCTTAAGTTAGCATTCATGCTTGGCAAATATCATAATGGAGCATTCGTAAATAAGCATTCAGAGTTCCATCATGTAAATCATCTGGCTTTACTGACTGGGCACGTCAGACCATAACCAATATATAGGAAGGCTCCTAGACCTAACCTCGTCTAGTGAATATCCCTTCACGTAAAGTTCAATATATATATTTTCCATAAAGATATAGGAATCCCAGACATGGGTTCTCACATGTAGCAGTGATCTCTTGGTTCATCGAGCGATAGTACAGGCATCCCTTTTTCTCACTCGATAAATACAAAGTATATGAATTTCAACATGGCTGTTCTTCTCTCGTGAGTTTCACTCACTATAGGACCCAGACCAAAATTGGTCATTCGTTAAATGTCCTCATTTCTTCATGACTTCTATCATAAAAGTAATTGAATAATATCATATAATCTAGTGTTGATACATAGGAATGTCGTCTTCCTTTGAATAAATATTCTTTCTATGCGAAATATAACTTTGCCATTCCTTGGCAAAAGAGAATAAACACTGGGGTAAAGTACATACAACATGTCTAAATGACTATCACTTTTCCCCATCCACATATAGATCACTTTTTCGGCGATAGGCCGGCTACATCAAAATTCTACATCCAGACAGGATGGCAGCCCTGAATCACCCCTTGCTAGCGATACTTCCGCAGCATAGCCTTTGACCTTTTCTAGCCACAACCAACATAGTTCGACTTAGAAATGTAAAGATATCCATATATAAGACAGACTCGTCCTACTCATACAAACACTACGTATAAATTCAGGCCATAGATATACTGAAGCAAGAACAATCTATTCCTACCCAGCCAAAGAATAAATCGCAGTAGGCCTAGACTCGTCCGCGGAGTCCGATCGAAGATGACGGAACTACTTTCAAGGGAAGTAACTCAAAAATGACTTCTCCTTAAGCACTTAAAAAGGAAATACTTTGATTACCAAATATTTGCGAACATAATAAGTATATAAATGTATTATATTGCAAGATAGTAAAAATTGCCCTTTACAGTCTTACCACACCTCCCGGGAAAAAAAAAAAAAAATTTTTTTTTTTTTTAAATACATCTAGGAGCAACGTAGAATAGGCTCACAACGCAAGAATACTGCGCAGATGAAAATATCAGGAATAACTATAATTCCTAATATGACCGGTGAGAATATATCTCAAAATCTGAGAGAAATTGTTTCTCTACGAATAAATGTTTCCAGGAAGGTGTGATGTACGTATAATACAATTCTGGTAATTATACAATGCATACCAAAAATTCACACTATAATCTTAAATTTATGATTTATGAAGAAACAATCATCAAAGAACAGCGGTGAATAAACATCAATAAACCGCTAAGTAGCGATACCATCATTCTATTATTAAATTACAAATGTGTATCTTAGTAAAGAAACAAAAAATAACTGTTGTAAAGTTATACATATTAAAAAGATCCAATATTTAACAGTTAAGTGGCATCATGTGGGCATCTGGACAGAATGTCCGCCATCACATTTTCTGAACCACGGATAGCTCGTACCGAAAAATGAAAAGGTTGAAGAGCGATTGCGTATCGAGTTGATCTCGAGCTCTTCAAGTTCTTACTTTGGATAGCCGTAAGAGCTTTTTGGTCAGTTTCCACTACGAAATGCGCGCCCAGAAGGAATCTTTGGAGTTTGAGAATTGACCAAACCATTGCCAATAATTCACGGTCTAAAACCGAGTAATTCCTTTCTGCAGCATTAAGTTTTCTGGATATATACATTACAGGATGCAGAGTTCCAGAGTACTCTTGCATTAGTGCCGCTCCAATCCCAGTGGATGAAGCGTCACTACGAAGAACAAATGTCTTATCTGTTGTAGGTAACACTAAAATAGGTGGTGATGAAAACATAGTTTTGATCTTCTCTAGTGAAGATTGGCATTCATGAGACCAGTGAACCATGTTAGGCGACCCTTTCTTTAATAGTGTAGAGAGAGGTGCCATGATAGAGGACAGATTCGGAATGAAACGTCCATAAAATTGTATGAGACCTAAAAGACTTCGCACTTGCTTTTTAGTCCTAGGGATAGAGATGTTAAGTATCTTAGTGATATTATGGTCTTCTGTCTTCAAGAAACCGTGACCTACTCGATGGCCTAAGAAAGCAATTTCGCTAAAGCCAATACAAGCTTTAGATGGTTTTGCTGTCAGGTTATACTCACGCAGAGTTGATAATAATTCAACTAACCCTGAATAGTGATCTTCCCAAGTATCGCTGAAAAGACAGATGTCGTCTAGATAAGCAATGACATCTGACCGATACGATAGGATTCGACGCATCATGCGTACAAATGTAGCTGGTGCGTTCATAAGGCCGAAAGGCATAAAATTCCATTGGAAAAGGCCTCTGGGAGTAGAGAAAGCGGTAAGAGGTTTGGCGCGTTCGGATAATGGAACTTGCCAATATCCTTTAGACAAATCAAGTTTAGTGAAAAAATGCGATTTAGAAAGACGAGTAAGTAACTCTTCTAGTAAAGGCATAGGTTCAGCATCGAACTTCGTAACTTGATTCAATTTGCGATAGTCAACGCAAAGACGTATGTTATTGTCTTTTTTTTCGAACAATAACCATCGGCGAAGAATATGCAGAAGTGGATGGTTCGATTATTTGTAAATCTATCATTTCATCCAACTCCTTTTCAACCTGTGTTTGGAAATGTATAGGGATAGGATAAGGTCTAACCCTAATTGGAGTATGTTCAGTTAGAACAATGTCATGCTCAATGACATGAGTTTGTCCAGGGATGTCAGTGAGGACATCCTGAAATGTTTGTAACATAGACGAAACTTGTCGCCGTTCTCCTAGAGACAAATCAGGAGAAACAGTAACGTCTTTCCATGATTCACTAGAATGAAGTGGGATCATTGGAAGCGGAAGATTAACATCCGAAAAACTTGTTTCCTCATCCTGTATTACAGACAGTGATGAGTAATGACCATGTTTGACATGAGAATCGTCCGTTGCCTGGAAAATAGGCTGTAGATAGTCAGGACGTTCATGGAACTCCGTAAGCATATTGATGTGGAAGGTTTTATGCTTCCCGTTGATATCGACGATGTAGTCAACATCTGAAATTTTCGATATTATATCGTACGGACCTTTCCAACTAATAAGGAGTCTATTTTCACGACAAGGTAGCAAAACAAATGCTTTGTCACCAGGACAAAGTTGTCGTAAAGTTCTCTTCTTATTAGCAAATTGTCTTGCCTTCTGCTTAGCAAATTCAGAAGAGGACGTTGCCAATTTGCATGCTTCGATAATCTTCTGTCTCAGCGCGATGACATACTCGTAAGAAGATTTTGTGTCATCGTCAATATTGTCAGCTGTTATAAGATCATGCAGCAAAGACATTGGGCCGCGCGGTCGCGCGCCAAAGACAAGTTCAAAGGGAGAAAACCCTGTATGTTCATTGGGGACCTCTCTGTACGCGAAGAGGGCCGCGGGTAAAACCCTATCCCAATCTTGAGGATGATCCTCAGTTATCTTCCCTAATAAGTTCTTAAGTGTTCTATTTAGTCGCACGACCATCCCATTGGACATAGGATGATAGATGCTACTCAAAGATCTCTCTATCTGTAGAGTAGACATTACTTGAGACATGGTATCCGATATCAGTTGGGTGCCATGATCTGATAATATTTCTCCGGGGAATCCCAGCCGAGAAAATATAAGCCAAAGAGCATCTGCAATGTCAGCGGTAGTAATGCTCTTTAGAGGGATAGCCTCTGGCCAACGTGTGCACATGTCTACACACGTTAAGATAAACTGATGTCCTCTAGCAGATTTGATCTTGAATGGACCAATGATGTCTATCGCCATTTTCTGGAATGGACGAATAGGAATATCTGCAGCCTGAATAGGCGCAGCATGACGAGGACCTTTGGATTTGACTTCTTGACATACTTTACAGGATCGACAATAGATCCGTATGTCCTTGTTCACAAAAGGCCAAAAGAAAGCCGCAAGAACTCTTGACTTTGTACGGGAAAAACCCATGTGACCAGCACACTGAGAGTCGTGTGCATGTTGTAAGATCTTAACTCTCAAATTCTTGGGTACAAGAATCTGAGAATGACTTGACTTAGTGGAGTCTTGCACCATACGTACAAGTACGCCATTCTTCATTGTAATCCAAGATTTACAATTTGAATCTTTATTCGGATCACCTTTCGTTACAAGAGTGAAGAATTTCTTAAGAGTCGGATCTTCTTCTTGTTGTTTTATAAACGAGTCACGAGAAATTACCAAGGGATCATCTTGGTTATGCACTTCATTATCTTCAACAGATGAAGTTTCAGGCATATTGAGAGCTTGAGCTCTAGTGACTACCGCATTAGCAGATTGCATATTTTGATTTTCCCAAACGGAAATTTGCTCCGGAGTGCATTCTTTGACTCCGTGAATGCGACCGATGATAAGATCAGCGATCGGATCCGGCAAAAGACATGCGTGTACATCTCCTGTGAAGAAAGGAGTAGCAATCCTAATGATAGCGGTAGAGTATTTCTCTATGGTGCCGCCAAATGTTACGCATTTGACTACTTTGCCTGTAGAATGAGAAGGATCTATGAGTGACTGCCTAACCCCAATAGTTGTGCATCCAGAATCAAAAAGTACTGAGACTGGATTGTCATTTACTAAACCTTTGTGTAAGACAAGAGAACCTCTCCCATCATGCGCGATTGACGCAGGAAGAGCGGGAAGAGGATGCCCACAGCTTAAAGTAGACACTGTGGTTGGCTCAAATAATGTTTTGCATTGGGGGCACTGAGATGCTCTCCCAAAATCAAAAGCGGCACATGCCATATTATTAGAGTCATCATTATCTTTATTTTGTTTATAGGCTTCGTGGGACTCTTGCTGTGCAGAGTTCGCCTGGTAATGAGCTTTATGTTTTTTGAATTGTGCTCTACCTCTGTTATTATTGCCTCTGTACTTATCATTGTTTCCACTATTATAACCTCTACTCGGGTTTGAATCATAGCTCCTTTGGTTACTATCATCATATTCATTATAATGAGTATCTCTGTAATTATGATCTTGTTGTCTCCATGAAGGAAAACTTGGATAGTTTCTAGAATGACTTCCTTTGCGAAAGTTCCTGTAATTATGACCACCCCTGAATCGAGGGCTGTCAGCTCTTCTCCAGGTATTCGAAGAAGAACCCTGAAATGATTGGTTACCTTGGTTCTGATAACTGTAATAGTTACCTTTTTTATTAAACTTATTTTGAGGTCCTTGGAATTTGTGAGAGTGATTAGGGTTGTATGGTGTTGCAGAAGCAACTGGCATACCTTCTTTAACCTTACTGTTGCTAATAGCTACGTCCGGATGTGCAGTGACGTATTGGGTACAATACTGTTCCATTTCTTTTAGAGACTTAGGTTTACGCTCATGTAAGAATTCGAGGAAAGGTTTATTTATACTTGACATAATCTTGTCTCTGAGTATCAAGTCCATAAGGGCTTCATAAGTCTTTTCTGTTTTGGATAGCTCAATCCAACGATCAAATGTAAGACGTGTCCTTGCAATGAATTCTGAGAATTCTACACCTGCCTCAGGCACCATTGTCTTAAACAACTTCCGATAACCCTCTTCAGACAACTGATACTTCTTTAATAAGGCTGCCCTAATAACATCATAGTTATCTTTGTCAGCTTCTTCAACCAAACTTAAACTAGTCAGAGAATCACCTTTCAGATTTTCTGATAACTGGTTAGCATATTGTGATTTGTCCACATTATGTGCTCGACACGAGCGTTCAAATCTATTTAGCCAGAATGTTATGTCATCACTGGAAGGGTTGAACGCTGGTACCTTGACCTTGTAAGTAAAGGGTTTACCATTACCACCAGATGCTTGATTACCATCACTTATGTTTGTTAACTTTAACTTTTCTAACTCAAATGCTAAAAGTTCTTTTTGGTGTTCATGTTCTCTTATTGCTTTTTTCTCTTGAGCTTCAGCTTGTAATTTTCTCTCTTCTGCAGCAGCTTCATCCTTTCTTTTCTCTTTTTCCATTTCCATCTGGAATCTTTTTTCATCAGTCTGTATCTGCAATTTCTTTTGTTCATAGTCTCTTTGTAATTTTCTTTCCTCAGCTTCTAATTTTTTCTCCTCAGCTGCTAATTTCTTTTCTTCAATCAATGCTTTTCTTTCTTCAGCAGCCAATGCTTTGTCATATTGAGCAACTGCCCATTCTTCTAATTGCTGACCAGTCTTATCAAGAATCTTGCCTTGTGTGATAAAATAATCTAAAGTAGACATCTTGTCTAATAAGATCAGTAATTTGCAAAAGTAAATAAATTCACTTTCTTAGTCTTAATGAAAGACCTTGTATGATAACTTTGTAACCTGTGGAAAATAGTACTTAACTATCCCAATCACTGTGGGAAACAAGCCTTACAAAGGTCTTGTATAAATCCTTATATAATAACAGCTATAAGTTGCTGGTTCACTCTATAATATAAGTGCAGTGCACCAGAAATAGTGTTTTATATCATCAACTGTGTACCTTTAGTAATAGCAATTAACTATCAGTTGATTCTTGTACATCAATTTATATGATCAACTATATTTTAAATAGTGTATGTCGATCAGGCACAAAACAAAACAGTTATACAGGAGAACATGAAAACATTTGCGGAGATGAAATAAATCAAATGGGAAAAACAATAAAAGATAAACCGCAAGAGGATAACAAATACAAATAACGCCACAGTATATAAATATAAATTGAGAATAGAACTGAAAGATAGAATAGGGTAGACCAACAAATTACAAACAAATCAAAACAAACTAAAGAACAGAGGAATATTACAAAAACAACGATGAGTACAGTCTTCACAGCTAACACTAATAGCAACAGCTGTCGCAGCAAATTTTCAATCAAGAAAATTGCACCTATAGAAACGCACACATCAGACCCTCTATTACGTGGGATACTCTGTTGTGTGACACCGCCCAACGAAAACAACAACCCGCTGGATACAAACAAATATCACATATAAATATTTAAACATAAATACATAATTGCATAAATAGTATGGCAATATGATGTAAATAGAGTGTTGCAGAAAGAATGTGTTGTAAAGAAGGCTCAGTTACACTGCCTAATAGTACAGTACTGTGGTACTTTATTAAACAAATACTTCTGGTCTAATTATTTTAAATTCAACACAGAAATAGAAGCTCCATCGTTGATGTGAATGATAACAATCGATGTAGGACTTCTCAGTTCAATAACATTTCCTTTCGCAAACACTGTCAAATATTCTCCAGTCCTGATGTGTAATGTTCTATGTTTCAACCAAGCTTGCTGTGTAACACTGTCAGTTGTATGGCAAATGTCCAACGAACCAAATGTCAACAAACGCTGACCTAGTTACCGCATACTCTCGACAGGACAGGTCACGCTGACATCACTGTAGAGTTGTACTGCTGATGTATTTGTGTGTCGTAACAGACCCCAAGGAACGTTTGGTCTCAGTAGTTTACTTCTCAATATGGTCACTGTGCAGGTTGACCCAGGAAGCTGGCACACCAGTTGTTAAACTCTTGTTTAGTTGTTTACTCATACTGGCTACTAGTTGTTGAATCACGCTTTATTTGTTAAATGACGTGAATGTCCACCAGTTGATAAATGTAGATGTTGGGACTGGTGTAGTAAAGTGTAACGATTGTCAACTCATTAAACCCAGCACAGTTTTGGTCATACAGGTCATCTTGTCCTGGAACGTGATGAGGCTCCGACAAGAATGTGAGTGTAAACAATGAGTGTGTATGTGAATGTCAGAACGCGAATGGTAGAATGATTCGATAGAGTTGACAGGTTGGTAGTACATCACTCATACTCACACTGTTCGAATTCAAGAAGTACTGGAACTACGGTGGTCTTTTTATAACATTTAATGAGACGCACACTTGGACAGTACGTGTATGGTTACAGGAACAAATGTCGACATAGACAGCATAATGTTGATCACAGGCATATCATCTTAAGTTAGCATTCATGCTTGGCAAATATCATAATGGAGCATTCGTAAATAAGCATTCAGAGTTCCATCATGTAAATCATCTGGCTTTACTGACTGGGCACGTCAGACCATAACCAATATATAGGAAGGCTCCTAGACCTAACCTCGTCTAGTGAATATCCCTTCACGTAAAGTTCAATATATATATTTTCCATAAAGATATAGGAATCCCAGACATGGGTTCTCACATGTAGCAGTGATCTCTTGGTTCATCGAGCGATAGTACAGGCATCCCTTTTTCTCACTCGATAAATACAAAGTATATGAATTTCAACATGGCTGTTCTTCTCTCGTGAGTTTCACTCACTATAGGACCCAGACCAAAATTGGTCATTCGTTAAATGTCCTCATTTCTTCATGACTTCTATCATAAAAGTAATTGAATAATATCATATAATCTAGTGTTGATACATAGGAATGTCGTCTTCCTTTGAATAAATATTCTTTCTATGCGAAATATAACTTTGCCATTCCTTGGCAAAAGAGAATAAACACTGGGGTAAAGTACATACAACATGTCTAAATGACTATCACTTTTCCCCATCCACATATAGATCACTTTTTCGGCGATAGGCCGGCTACATCAAAATTCTACATCCAGACAGGATGGCAGCCCTGAATCACCCCTTGCTAGCGATACTTCCGCAGCATAGCCTTTGACCTTTTCTAGCCACAACCAACATAGTTCGACTTAGAAATGTAAAGATATCCATATATAAGACAGACTCGTCCTACTCATACAAACACTACGTATAAATTCAGGCCATAGATATACTGAAGCAAGAACAATCTATTCCTACCCAGCCAAAGAATAAATCGCAGTAGGCCTAGACTCGTCCGCGGAGTCCGATCGAAGATGACGGAACTACTTTCAAGGGAAGTAACTCAAAAATGACTTCTCCTTAAGCACTTAAAAAGGAAATACTTTGATTACCAAATATTTGCGAACATAATAAGTATATAAATGTATTATATTGCAAGATAGTAAAAATTGCCCTTTACAATTGTCTAATGTTGTCCTGTAGCGGACTCTGGATCGTCCTGTGGGTCTGGATCCCTGGCTCTTTGTTTCCCATGCTTGTCGTGTTAGCCGATCTTCTCCCATTCTGCAGACATGGCCAAACCATCTTAGTTGAGACTGTTCTACTTGGGTCTGCAGGGAGTGGGATTTTAGGCCATGACGTATCGTCTGGTTGCGGACCATGTCTCTTCTTGTTACTTCAACCACCTTCCTCAGATACCTCATTTCTGAGGTTTGGGTCTGGCTTTTGTGGGTTGTGGGAGCCGCGGTAGCATAGTGGTTAGTGCACTGGCTTCCTAGTTCAGTTGTCTATGGTTCGATCCCTAGATGAAGTAAGATTTTCTTTATGCCGCAAACGGTTCCTGTGTCGACCCAGCCCAAACTGGGTACCAGAGCAACTTCTGGGAAGGTTAAGGCGGCCAGCGTGATGCTGACCACATCGCCCCTAGTGACCCAATGGTCAAGAAAATATGGGCCTAAACCCATATTCCCAATAAGCCTCAATGGGCGTGTAACGGGATCCTTTATCTCGTTTTTTTGTGGGTTGTAGTCATTGCCCATGACTCGCATCCATATGTCAAGACTGGAACATAGGTGGAGCGGTATACAGCCATCTTCGTTTTCTTACCAACCTCTCTCTTGCTGAGGAATCCTCGATTTATGGCCTGAAAAAGTCTCCCATCTGCTGCCTTTCGAGTGGCCAACTCTTCTTTGATGACTCTCTTTGAGTCTATAATAGCTCCGAGATATTTAAAGTGGTCGACCTGCTCCAGGACCTGTTCTCCCAGCTTAATCTGATGTCTTCTTTCTTCTCGTGATATCACCATGGATTTTGTTTTAGAGCTGCTTATGACCATCCCTCTCTTCTCCAGCTCTTCCTTCCAGACTTACACGTTGGATTGGAGATGTGCCTCTGATTTAGCAATCAGGGCAACATCATCAGCAAATGCCAGCTCTGAAATACATACCTGTCTCATCTTCCAGTACCCCACTGAATACTTTCGTGTTCTCTCCTGACATGCCTTGATGACATCGTCCATGAGGAGTATGAAAAGATAAGGTGACAGGATATCACCTTGTCTTACACCTTTGATGGTCCTGAACTCTTCTGACTTATGGTTTGCTGTCCTCACATAATTTCTGCAAGACTTGTAGAAGCTCTGTATAGCATGAATCAGAGGTGCTGGAATGTTCTTCCTTGCCAAACAGTCCCAAAGTTTGCTCTAGGGGTCCTGTCAAACGCCTTTTCCAGATCTATGAAACAAAGATGGATCTCACTCTTATCCTCAAGGGCCTTTTCACTCAGCTGTCTGAGTGTGAAGATTAGGTCTTGAGTACTTCGATTTGCTCGGAATGCGCACTGGACCACATCCGATTGTGGCTCAGCTAGGCGTCGGAGTCTCTGCTCTAGGATTCTAGAGTAGATTTTACCAGGGACACTGAGAAGGGATATGCCTCTTTGGTTTCCACATTGTCGATTGTCACCCTTTTTGAAAATTGATGTTAACATGGCAATCTCCCAATCCTTTGGTATGGTTTTGTTGCACCATGCTGCCTGTAGGACCCGTGAGAGTAATAGGTCGCCTAATACTCCCATGCTGATCTCAAGAGAATGAAAAAAGCATCCTGCTATGCTAGAAGAACAGATCCTGGATCAGATCAACCACTTTAAATACCTTTGATCTATCACAGGTAAGCATCAGAGATGAATTGGCTACCCGAAGAGCAGCAGCTGTAAGTTTTCGTCAGGTAATAAATCCAGAATTCCTCAGCAAATGAGAGATTGAGAGGAACACAAAGATGGCTGAATATCGCTTGTCTGAAATTCGCTCGTTCTCGTTTTTTGTTTGGTTTTGTTTTCGTATTCTCTCCTCTTGGGCAGTATCATCTACAACTTTCACGTGATAATTCAGCCAGTATTCATTTTTTACGCTTTCATGGCTCAAGATGTTCTTATCATATCTTGTCTCACTTCGTCACTCCCTTACTATTACTATTACCTGAGCGCTTGACCTGTTTTGAAACAACATTGACTACTCTTTGTGCATAGCGAACTTGTTTCTTTAGTAAGGTGTCTTAAGTAGCGAGAAGGGTTAAGTTTGCCATATCGCAAGCTAGGCTGGCAGCAAACAAGGATGTCACAAGATAAGCTGGGATTACCTTTGCACAAAATGGCTTAGTGTTGAATACCCAGACATTTTGTCGGCGAAAGTATAGAACTAACGGTTCATACGAGGACACGGGTTGAAAATAATTACCACTAACCATGTTGTCTCAGTGTTTCTATATGGATGACAATCTTTTTAAAGATTAAGACACGGACAGTGATGCAATACGTCTGACAAATGGACTTTGTGTGATAAACAATTACAAGAAAATAACTTCTTGGCAGATATTACCAGCGAGAGATCTGTGAAGTAGTGAGTTTGTAAAAAATGATAATTACCAACCGAAGTATAAATACTTTATATGGTTATGGAGTTTAAAAATCACATCTTATGTTGTCTTGTTTTAATGTTCTACGTGAGAGGGATAGAGGTTAAACTGCTACCAAAATCAGACACTCATTTGCAATTGGTTTGACATTTGAAATTGTCACGGGATTGCCTCCCCTGCTATGCATTGATTGTTTAAAATTTAGTTTACACAATGAAGGTCTTTAAAGATTAATATTGGCAGAGTGGTAAATAGAAGGATTGTTCTTCTAGTTTGGGGAATATTCATATGATTTTGTAGAAATCAAGCACAACGCTGAATTTATCAAAACAGTCGTGAACTTTGCATCTGCTCGCTCCTTCTATGAAGATAAAGATATATCAGCTCGTTTCTGAGCCGACCCCTGAATTATTCAGTAACATACTACCTAAGTAGCTATGTTGCATATATATTTAAGACACATGATTCGAACGTGTGCCCTTTTCTCTGTAATAATTACATCACCTATCAATTCGTTTATAAATTTAGTGACCAGTGAAACCATTAACAGCTTGACTGTATGTGCCTGAGGGTAAGAAAGAATCTTTATATATATATTTATATGCATATATATATATATATATATATATATATATATATATATATGCATATAAATATATATATATATATATATATATATATATATGCATGTAAATTTTGTATTTTTAGTGATTAATTCATGGCGTTAGGAAGTGTGTAAAATGTCCAGTGTTTTGCCGGACTGTGTGTATAATTCTGGAGGCAAAAGGCAGCCTTGTGAAATATTCAAACTAATTGAGAATGATGACAGAAGTGTGTCTGTAGGTTTAGAAAAGCATTTAAAGAATTAATTCTTGATGGAATAGCACACTCACCAGGAACGTAAGGAAGGATGAAAGCGATTGTTTTACTGGATTGTTTAAGTTATTACTTAAGTATTTTATACAAGACCTAATAAATGTATGGAAGCGAATCATGGACAGGTAGCTATATCCAAGGAATTGGAGAAAGATATGATCACAGTGAACTGAAGTGTGTTAATGATGTCTTGATATGACCTGTGCGTCAACTTGCACACTGTCGTCTGAAACTGTCTCTTACCTCCTACCTCTGTAGAAAGGGGATAGAGATAGACAATACAGTGGTGTAACTGAATACATTTCAGGTTATATTCTGTAATTGAAGTCCTCCTGAAGGAGCTTGACTCGAAAATAGGAGCTAGTAGTGCGAGCGCCCTTCATGCTACAAGGCCAGGCACCCAGTCCTAGGCATGGAGGAGACACAAATTCCTGCCAGACCAGAGGTGGAACAGAATCAAAGCACATAAAAATAAAGATTAGTAGCCACACAAGGCTGCTGTTAAGTTCTTCCAATTTCACCACAGAATATGTTTATGATGCGGAAACAGTGAAATTTTATCTAGGCAACTATCCTAGTCAGACTTAAACTCACTTAATAAACTGTGAAAAGTTTGAAGCAATTCTAGAAAACGACTGTCTTCAACAAAGTGATTTCAACTTAAAGAGGAGAACATTTAGTAAACTCAAAAGGACTGTAGATAATTTTTACTAATTTCAAATGTTTTATTTATTTACTTGTGTAATTGAATTTGAGTTTTCTTGAAAGATTTTCAAGTAGAAAAGAAAACCATGTACAAATAAATTGTAAATATTTACCAGCAGACTTGCTTAAATTATTTAAGCTGAGTTCAAGTTCTTGTTGGTAAATAATTTTGTTAATACCCCTAGCAGTTTCAATAATAATAATAACAATATAATCAAAAGAGGATCTTGAGAGGGAGCCCATAGGGATCTAGGGACATATAATATCATCAGACCTATAAACGTATACAACTTGATCCTACCTTTGATGTCGATACACCCTTATTCTTTTTCAGAAAAAGGGGTATTTCTTATAAGACCAGTCTCTTATCTGGCACTATCCTGGTATCACTTGATACAAGCTTTGAACCACAGAATAGTAGAACAATCGTAGAGTAGCACCTCTAATGGTCTCTTCGATTCGTACCACAAACTATAGAGGACATAAAAGAGCAAAACCTCTGTTAAGTCTTTGGTTTCCTGATATTAATGAGGCACCTTTGCGGCTGTCCGTCAACCGATTCCTTTCTCTGATCTTTTTAATCTCCCAGAGCGTACATCATATAACTCAGGGGATATGATGACAAATCACAATTCATTTAGTTAATTCAAGTGAAAAATTGGGACTGAAAAGCGGCAAGTGCAATGACTTGTGCCTGTGTGAACATGTTTAAGTATACTTACAATGTATTACAAATGATAATAAATACATACATATGATGTCATCCTCATCCACTCCGTGCTCCACTTATAGTGTGGAGTTACCTCTGCTTTTGATTCCTTGCGAGAACCCGCATGAAGCAATCACCAGCTCTTTGCTGTTGTGGTTCGTGATGTATCATTTGCACTTGCTGAGGTTGCCAGCCTCATATGGTTCTGTATAACTATCAGCAAGTTCAAACATGTCAAATTCAAAGTATATGAAATATGTCACAACTCACCCCAGTAGAGAAGATAGACTTCTTGATCAGTTAAATCGTCTTGGCAACTTGATAAAGATGCATCGAACACGCGTCAGGGGTATTATTTCTAGTTAGAATCCCTCCGTGACTTTGTGAGTACGTCATGTATGAGTCCGGTTTCCACATTAAAATGTAGATGTGCCGTGCTGTAGTGTTCAGAAGGAGTTCCGATACGTGTTTTGTCCGGTCCTATAAGGTCACAATGCTAACTCTATTCTTTCCTGGCTTCAGTCCGAACTGTCTACTTTGACGATTCTGAAATGCAGTGTGTTTTAGCCTCCGAATTTGCTAGGTTATATTGCAGTTTTCCTGCCCACGCTTCCACCCGGCGTTTCCGACAAAACGTCGAATCAGTTTAAATGTTTATTTCTGACTCTCATATGATCCAATCCATGAGCAAGAATGTATTGTGTCGGGGTGTCAGTTATTTACTTTCCCCGCGTCTTTTAAAATATCATTTTAAAATTTTAACGTATACCCTAAATCTCCCATATATGGCCCGATTTCTTCTGTCACTCATAGCTAACCTTTCAGTTACGATCTGTAACCTCACCTCATTAATTTATCTACCCAGACGGGTTTCTCTGTAATAATTACACAGAAAATATCTGGACAGAAATGAGTTAAGCAATTATCACCCGTACGTTCCTTTTTCTCAGAATGATAAGCTGCGACATATCGCTGCACACTAGACATTTTTCCCAGAAACATCTGGTCTTCTTTATATACGAGTATATATATATATATATATATATATATATATATATATATATATGTGTGTGTGTGATAGGGTGAGCGAGATGATGATGATGATTATATTGTGATATGTGATCACTCTCTTTTCACACTCGCACCGACCCGAACAACAATAAAAACTCTTATTCTGAGGCAGAAGCTGCATTTATTTTTACAACCCATTCAGTGACAAAGCAAACATTAAACAAATAAACTAGCGAACATAACACCAAACCAAACAAACACCCAACAGTGCCCGATGCTAATCTGAGGAAGCAAACAAAGCACAGAATAGTTAAAATCATAATATAATACTGAATGAGAAACACCACGCTCTCACCTGTCAAACTGTCCTACGCCGCCACCTAGCACACTCTCAGCTATCACACACACACACACTCATGCATGTCGTCCAATGAGACTAGTATGGTGTTGTGCATGAGGCTGGCAACCTCACCATGTAACACAGATTGCTACCGAAACCACTACTGCCCTAGCATATGAATACTTAATATGAAGGCAAACCACACTGTTGGCCCCATGCTCCCTCAGGAGCGGAGAAGAGAAATATATATCTTGAAGTGAGCCCACGTGCTCTCACAACCATTCCTCACATAACCATAATTAAATAAACATAAAATGGACATAAAATAATATTCAACTATATGTACAACAAATACTCTCAGTAATGAGAATAAGCTACTACCTTGTAACCGATCCACATCAGTATTCGTTACTGCATTCTGAAGCACGTCGTATGTGACGACTGGTGCGCCTGGCAACAAGCGTGTCGTATATGACCACTGGTGCGACTGGGAATCTCATCACATGAAACACATCGTTACCGAAACAACCACTGCAATAGCATAAAAATGCTTCTTGTCGGCTTGTGATAGACACCAGCCACATTGGTGTTTCCATGCTCCGCCGGGAGCAACCAGAGAAACACATGTCTCAACAAAGGAGTGGCCTCGCGCTCTCCAGAAATCTAAATACATATTCTCACCTCACAGTAACCCATTTAATATATACAGTAGAATTATGATAAGTAGGCTATAGTGAAATACACTCAATTACTTTTACATTAAAGAACTAAAATATAATTACTCTTGGCTTAACAACTAGAACTAGTCATCACATAAAGGAAATTTACCACGAAAACTCTCTCTTCTATTACTGAGGAAAATTACATACTTTCACCCACGTGTCGATTCACGCGATCTAAAACTGCGTAACATTAAGTGATAACTAAGAGTGTTAAATGCAGACTTGCTGGCGCCGCTTTTATACAATCACCACGTGGCGCCATCTTGATATTTTGCTAACAAGCCAATATCATCTAAATTCAAGTAATAGATGCTTCTCTGTCCAGTTTCATGTATAAAACACTCTCCTACTAAATTTGCCTCTCTTGCCCGGTCTGATGACTGACATAATTGCTCTTAAACTCTCACATCTGTGATTTGGGCTTTGCGTGCCTAATAAAACCTATCAAACATTATTTTCACTCATCTATCATTTCAAGACTAAATCATAATGTCCTAAAAAGACATTTCCTTTGGAAACACATCTATCTATATCACTAAACATTAAAATAGCCACATCGATAATATTTCCGAATTATATAAAACTAATTCTAATTTAAATTAACTCACGTGTCATGTCTTTGTGTTCTTCTGTGTGGGTACACAGGGCGCCTCGTTTCGTCCTCTCTTGTCTGGACTGATACTTAAGAAGGGCCGCTGCTGGTTCGCTATTACTTTTTATAGGCACTAGGCTAATCACTCAACTTACTGCGCGCTGCGCGGATTAATTGCGCCACGCAAATAACACACGCGATTTTGCTTTACCAGGCCGACAACAGAAATATACACAACTATTTCTGGAGCAAAAACACAATTCTACACCACAACTTAATTTTTAAGGCATTATTATGGCCTTTTCATCAATCTTGAAGAATTTACATTTAATCATGCTTCGCGCACTTCTAAAATACGTGGGCGATAAATCTGCCCAAAAACAGGAAGGGGGCGGGCGTCTCCTTCATGTCTCATCAAAGGAGTGGCCTCGCGCTCTCCAGAAATCTAAATACATATTCTCACCTCACAGTAACCCATTTAATATATACAGTAGAATTATGATAAGTAGGCTATCGTGAAATACACTCAATTACTTTTTTATTAAAGAAATAAAATATAATTACTCTTGGCTTAACAACTAGAACTAGTCATCACATAAAGGAAATGTACTACGAAAACTCTCTCTTCTATTACTGAGGAAAATTACATACTTTCACCCACGTGTCGATTCACGCGATCTAAAACTGCGTAACATTAAGTGATAACTAAGAGTGTTAAATGCAGACTTGCTGGCGCCGCTTTTATACAATCACCACGTGGCGCCATCTTGATATTTTGCTAACAAGCCAATATCATCTAAATTCAAGTAATAGATGCTTCTCTGTCCAGTTTCATGTATAAAACACTCTCCTACTAAATTTGCCTCTCTTGCCCGGTCTGATGACTGACATAATTGCTCTTAAACTCTCACATCTGTGATTTGGGCTTTGCGTGCCTAATAAAACCTATCAAACATTATTTTCACTCATCTATCATTTCAAGACTAAATCATAATGTCCTAAAAAGACATTTCCTTTGGAAACACATCTATCTATATCACTAAACATTAAAATAGCCACATCGATATTATTTCCGAATTATATAAAACTAATTCTAATTTAAATTAACTCACGTGTCATGTCTTTGTGTTCTTCTGTGTGGGTACACAGGGCGCCTCGTTTCGTCCTCTCTTGTCTGGACTGATACTTAAGAAGGGCCGCTGCTGGTTCGCTATTTCTTTTTATAGGCACTAGGCTAATCACTCAACTTACTGCGCGCTGCGCGGATTAATTGCGCCACGCAAATAACACACGCGATTTTGCTTTACCAGGCCGACAACAGAAATATACACAACTATTTCTAGAGCAAAAACACAATTCTACACCACAACTTAATTTTTAAGGCATTATTATGGCCTTTTCATCAATCTTGAAGAATTTACATCTCAGCATGCTTCGCGCACTTCTAAAATACATGGGCGATAAATCTGCCCAAAAACAGGAAGGGGGCGGGCGTCTCCTTTTCGGCCCCATCACATATATATATATATATATATATATATATATATATATATATATATATATATATATATATATATATATATATATATATATATATATATATATATATATAAACAAATAAAACGGTATAGAATCAGTTTTACAAATTAACAGCATACAGCAAACAGGGGACGTTTCGTCTTTCACCCTTCGTCAGCGACAGTTACAAACAGGCAAGAAGGACAAGAAATATAGACTGTCACGGAATTGCCTACCCTGCTTTGCAGTAGTGGTCCAACAGTGGCCAAAACTCAATAGTATCTAATATGGGTCTTCAAAGGTGTCTACCTTCGCATACGATTACTCTTGGCAGAGTTGTAGATAGAAGGATAATGATGCTTCTATCTCAAGGGAGTATTCATTAGATATATCAGAAGTCAAGAACAATGCTGCATTGGGCAGGGCAATTGTTAACTTATATCTGATCCGCCGCCTTTTATGGACGATGTACGTGTTAATCTGCCGCGCCGGTAACCGACAAATCTGGGCATCGCCAAGCAAATGTGATTATTATCACCTACAGGGAGTGTCGAATGATTTGATAAAATGAAATATCTGCTACTTAGCAGAAAAAGACAGAAAGAAAGAAAAGTGAAACAACTGACAGAACTCAAATAAAATCCTTACGACAAATGTACCGATACTGCTGGAGTAACACAGAGATCGAGAGAGGCCGCCCCGTTTTGTCACATAGCTCCGCGTGTAACTTGGCAATATATACATATTAGTTCACATGTTAGTAAATGAAACCGCTCCACCTATGGCCCAGTCTTGACGTATGGATGCGAGTCATAGGCAATGACTACAACCCACAAAAGTCAGATCCAGACCTCAGAAATGAGGTATTTGAGGAGGTGGTTGAAGTAACCGGAAAAGCATCTTACACGTTTCTGGGGTGTTGTTATGTTAACAATGATTTCCCACTATGACTCCGTGTTTTCAGTTTCCTCAGATCCCGGTTTCCCTTATTAAAATGGTTTTCCTGGGATCTTTAAGTCCTTCAAGATGTTCCACAAATCCGGTCTAATATATTTGAAATCTGATTTTAACTCTGGCAGTCTGATTGTTTTCTTGGCACAAGTGAATTTTCACAGTGTCTTAAAACTGCACAAAGGTCAGATTATATTCTTTGTCTTCCCCCGCATTTGTTTGTTACGATACTAAGGAGGGCTCCAGTCGTTTCAAACATGCGTGTTTTGTGTGGTAATTTAAAATATTTCCACATAGGAAAAATTCTGCACGTAATGCAGAGGTCACCTCTCCCATATATGACAATAAAACATCCGATAGCCTTCTCTGCAAAGGCCTACAATTACATCGTACTGTCCTCAAGGTGTGCAGGAAACGATTATGTCATTCCTGTGCTCTGACAAATAAGTTATCTTTCCGTAGTGGCTATCAAACTTTCAGCGTATTACCATCTTGGCGAAGAACGCACCCTGGCCGTATCAGCGATTTGGCAAATGCGCTTGACGAATTTAATTCTACTCTGTAGTCTGACGTCGGCCACACCGAGATTAACCAACGTGATTATCGGTTAATATTGCATCACCTGTCTACTCTCTCAGCAGGGATGGTTAGGTAAACAGACAAGACGAATTATTACTGAAGTAGTGAAAGAATGTTTCAAAATACAGAATGCGACGACCTGGAAATTCCAGGTAATCAGTACGTACCACAATTGAAAATGAGTTGTGCCATAGTGGAGAAGAGATAGAGAAGAGGTCGCCCCAATCCATCCTGTGGCATAGACAATAGACACAGCAATCACCTAATATATATTAACACAGATGAAGAGCAATAATAAAGCAGGGAAACTACACAACCGAAAAAGAATTAATCAATACAAGGAAATCAACAATCAACGAAAATGACAATCAGAACATGAAATTAAAAAAACAAGACGTCCTGCTATAAAACTCTCCGCTGAAAGAATCGGGCAAGTAATGAACACTGGTCCCAATCGCGTCCAACAGCAATGAATAATAGTGACTGTGGTGAGTTTTGATGTTATGAATTGTTGTTATGTATTATTATTGTATTAAATGAGATCAGCTATGAAAGTCCCTGAATTTAACAAATAGTATTTTAAACTTTCCAGAGTACTTTCCGCTACAACCCTTTTGATCTCATTCAAAATTATTCTATATTATTATATAAAATGACTTCGTGTAGTGTCTAGGGTTATGAATGTGGAGTGTAATGTGGAATAACCAACAAATATACAAACAAATAGTTTATTATCCACAACCACCAACAGTATTACAACAATCTCATACAAACGAAACTTTAGAAGGCTATCTTAATTAAAACAGTGGTTGAAATTTAACCAGGACTGACAATCAAAAGAATCATTTACAACATTCCAATAACACAGTAGATCTTCTGTCCATACATACAATATTATTCTAATATAAGTGTGTAGTTGTATTCTTCTACTTTGAGGTAATACTGGTAGTAACTCTAGGTTGTTGGTTATAATCACTCCCTTTAAGTTATGTCTGTTTTCGTTTGTCACTTGTGGAAATATTAATACTAGGCACAGTTTTCTTTACTATCACTTTCTAGTCTTTTAAGTTGAGCTGCCAGGTGCCGAACAAGAACTTATCTTGGCAGGAGAATACAGGTAGAACGTTTCCTCTGCTCGCTTGACAATCTTTTCCACCTTTTTGATAGGCAATGGCCACTAGCATGGGCTCGAAGTACACAGATAAAGTCCTGAATCGAGCAGTTCTCAGGCGTTTGGTACTACATTAACGTCAGTACCCAGGACCCTGAAATGTGAAGGTTATGCATCCTTCTTTATACCTAGTATACTATACTATTCCACATTTAAGTACAGGTACGTTACAAACAAACGAAAAGGGTCATAGCTTTATACCAACCTATGCCACCATTATCTTTTGATGTGACAATGTACACCAGTATTCCTCTCCCCTAATAGTTACAACGCCACTGCAATTCCAGCTGTCATCTTTTCCATATAATAGTATAGGTGTTATGCTCCTTGATGACAATCATACATATTTTCTTGTAGTTTTACACCTCTCTGACAGTCTATCACATGGTGGATCAATCTCTAGGCTTTGCCTAATGGTTGCTACAGACCCACTCACTTACAGACATATATTATTATTTCACATTCAATTTTTATTTTAGATACATGTTAATAAAGTCAATCTTACCACATTTATTCAATGAAATACACAGTGAACGATGACTGGCACACTTTCGATCTGCCGTTCTGTCCAGGCTTTTGAGAAATATGGTTTTCATCGCACAAGCCTGATCTCATCGCTACGTGTCAAAATTTTGTTAGAAAATGGCGTCCCCAACTAATGCTTTCTCCCCAATATCAACTACTCTGGCCAATGATTACCCTTATTTCACTTGTAAACAAAGTCGTTCAAAAATACAATTCAATTTTCTACTACGTTACTCGGGTGATATATGTTTAGTACGAGGTCGGCCAATAATATTTCGTCTCACTTCAAATTCCACCCAATCCCCTGCATCGTACCATCTTAGCCTAGCTTTCACCTAATTTTTTTCCAAAAAAATATGCGATTCAATCTAAGCAGATATGACATGACCTGACAGTATCTCTGATTGTCTATGTATTGTTTTATCAATATTTGATTATTTAATGAATTATTTAGATAACTAACAACATATTCTTGGTCAGCAAGTCTTCAGGTACACGAATATACGATTTGTATGGGGCTATGTGGCTTGGTTCAAAATTCTATCTTTTTTTCTATGTTAGGTGTTTATTTTTAAACTATCTCCTGTTCACTCCTTTTTTTCCATGTACTTTCAAGCTAAATACGAGAGCTTAAGTCATTCGCAATAAGAGCTAAACGTGTTTCCATGACCGTAGTGTCCACATTTCTAATTTTTCATCGTATTGGGGAAACCAGCCTATGGCAAAGCGTGCAAGTTGGTTGTAGAGTTAGAACCAATTTGAGACGTGATTTGCGTGTGTTATCTAGCCTTGCCCCTCCTTTCCCCAAATGCAGTTAGGCAAATATTTCTTAGAACTAGGAAAAGTGGTTCGTTTATGTCAAGGACGAATTTGAAAAATGTGGGTACCGTTTTGTTCGGCTTATGCGTTAGCAAATAATAAGCTGAAGGCGTAGGCGACAACTTACGATTCTCGCCGAAAGTTTTTTAGTCTATTCTATCTTGACTTATGCACTATACTGTTATATTCTAATTTAGATATTGTATTTAGAAGCTCACCACAGTGACGTCATAAAAATACGCTAATAGAAACACAAAACTTCATAAACGATAGATCGTGAAAAAAAAAGCGACGGATGAAATAAAGAAATCGGAAATAGAGGAAAGCCAATGAATAACAGAGTCAAGGAAAAATGATGTTGGACATTGAGACCATTAGGAGAAAGGCAACCAATTTCGAAAATGAGACGATTCTTTAGAGAAAATCGACTACTGTCATTGGAAAAGCAGGAGCTTAAATCGGTTACTTGGATGTCATAGGAACCGGAATGGTCTGAGCTATTGAAATGAAGGGCCACAGGTTTCGGTTCTGTGTGATAAATGTCATTTACATGATCGCAAATTAGCCAAATCGATAACAAGCGTGGGGCGCTTAAGCGCTTATATATTTTCTCCATATGTGTCTAACGAAGTATAAAGCAGAAGTTAATTTCATGCAGAATCGGCGCCCTACGCTTTTTGTCAATTTGATGTTACATATTTTGACTGCAAGTTATACACTTCTTGAAATATTATTTTTGGGTTTTTAGTGCATTAAAAGCGTGTATTTGAAATATTTTTAAAAATATATTTGTTATCAATAAAATGAGGGTGGAACAAGAGATTCAGTTTCGTAAACGTGCTGCTGATGCTGAACGAGTAAGATGTTATTATCTCTTCCTCCACGTCACTATTCTCTACTGGTTACCTCTAGCTGATCGAACAGAGTGATTGGACAGTTAATCCCTATTTTTGATGTTGTCTTTCTTCAGTTGTACAAAACTGATTTGTATAAAACAGTCGTCAAAAGAAAGAGAATAAACTTTCATTTTATTACACAAACAGCTATGTCACATTACTATTATAACTCAGCGTGAGATCCACTCTGATAAATTCACAACGTCATAACGGACATCAATTTTTGCTTTCTCTCTCTATCTCTCTCTATCTCTATCTCAATCTCTCTCTCTATCTCTACCTCTCTATCTCTCTCTATCTCTTTCTATCTCTATGTCAATCTCTCTCTATCTCTACCTCTCTATCTCTCTCTATCTCAATATCTCTCTCTATCTCTACCTCTCTCTCTCTATCTCTACCTCTCTATCTATCTCGCTCTCTCTCTCTCTCTCTCTCTCTCTCTCTCTCTCGTAACATCAGTTTCTTCGCCGTTTATTCTATCTTAAATTATTTATTTTCCAGAAATTAACACACAAAAATATTAACCAAATGGTACCAAATGCTCCTTGATTTGAGATTTCTTTCAGGAATGGTGAATGGATACAAGAGTGAGGATATCAACACTTAAAAATAGCAAGTGGATTTTAAATTATGTTGTATATAAATGAAAGTCTTGTGTTGGATAGATTTAAAGCACTTTCAAACAGATCGTACTATTGTTATTATAAAGTTGTTCATATCTTATGGAGATGCCAAGAGTTTTATCAGAAGCAGATAAGGAAACTAATGGGAAGCAGAGCATCCTGGTCACCAGAAGAGGGATGTACATTACTAGCTTAGGAGGAGGATCCCGTTACACGCCCTATTGAGGCATATTGGGAATATGGTGTTAGGCCCATATTTTCTCGACCGTCGGCATACTAGGGGTGATGTGGTCAGTATCACGCCGGCCGCCTTAACCTTCCCAGAGTTGCTCTGGTACCTATTTGGGGCTGGTCGACCCTGGAGCCGTTTGCGGCCTAAAACAAATCCCACCTCATCTGGGGTATCGAACCATAGACCACTGAGCTAGGAAGCCAGTGTACTAACCACTATGCTACCGCGGCTCCCCATTACCAGCTTAACAGACGTGAAAAAGTAGTAATCTTCAGACTCCACACGGATGACAACTAAATAAGACCATCTATTCAACAAGCTGATGATAGGAACCACCAATGAGTGTAAATGTTGTACCGATACAATGATAGCTGAACATCTGCTAAAATAGTGCTTGACATATCAAGAACAGAGAAAACACATATGGCCCTCACCAGTACCCCTCCTGGACAAATTCTATGTAGATGCCAACGACCTCAGACTGACCACTTCTTTAAACTTATTCAAGCTAACATATGAAAGTGTATGACGATGAAGATATTCTAACACAAAGTGATACAGAAATAACCAACTTTTTTTCAGGTTTCCAGCGAGGGAGACTATATTAAGCAGTTTTAAAAAGGTATGATGGTGGTAATAAAACCGCTAAGAACCTAAGTATAATAATAAGATATTGTCTCTATGTTTTCCCTGACAGATTCCAGCTGTGATTCTAGACATTACGGACGAGAGTGTGAGGGTACATGTAACTGTGCTGGGGGTGAGCCATGTTTTGTTAGCACTGGAGGATGTCCTTCTGGGTGTGCAGCTGGCTTCCAAGGGGAGAATTGTTATAAAAGTCAGTATCGTAGAATTTCAAAAAATTGATAGATTTGACTACCTCTAACGAATTATTTTATTACGCTATGACGTTGCGCCACCATGCAGTTTCCATATAAAATGTGACATACTTGCATTAAAATCATTATAAAAAGAAGGCCACTATAATTGTCATATGGACATTAACGTGACATTTATATCCTGTAAATGAGGACTAATTTGTCAAGAACTTCCATGAAGTGACTACTGAATATGATCAATGGGGACATATTTATGAAATGTGACAAGAGTTTAATACATCGTATATAACATGAATATATATGATTATAATTATAAAAACATTAGACCACAAGAGAAAGCTGTATTCCTGTAAATTATACCTCAAAATTAGCTGGAATTTGGCATCAAAAGTAAGACAAGAAGGGATGAACGTATGAGAAAATGCATCTGGCGTGTATACAACCAGCGAGCAACAGGAACAATTAGCATTCATACACTCCGACATTTGTTGAGGGAGACTGAGCACCTATGGGTTTGCCCGGAGTGCAATGACGTCGAACCTAAACAACGATAACAACACGTGAAATTATCAAGGAGGTGAAGCATTATAAGACCAGATAAACGCGGAGAAACACTACATAGATTATGATGATGTGTCTTATGCGAAACCGTGATTAGCAAATCGCTATATAAGTTGGAGGGACAGACAGTGATATCAAAATAAGAATACAAAAAGCAAGAGGAGATTTCATTGCATTGGGAAACATATGGAGAACAAGAGAAATCAAGTCCAACACGAAAATAAGAATCTTCAACTAAAATGTCAAGTCAGTCCTATTGTATGGCTCTGAGAAATGGAGAACAACAAAAACAACAACCAAAAAGCAACAGACTTTTATAAACTGCTGCTTGCGTAGAATTCTTCTTCTTCTTCCATCCTTAGCCATCAACCGGCAAAGCAGTATGTGGACAGTACGCCTAGTGGCGTCTTAGGGCAACAACAAATTGATCGATCTATCGCTGTTTCCACCACGCCTAGTGGCGTCTTTGTGGAACAAAAACAGACCAAACAATCTATCATTGTTTCCGTAATCAGATTGGTTGGCAAGCAGGTGATCAGTTGCGTAGAATAGAAGGACTGAAATGGTATGACAAAGTCACAAATGTGGAATTGATGACAAGAACCAGACAAGTGCCAGTGGAACAAGAGATGAGAAGAAGACGCTGGCGATGGATAGGACACACATTGAGGAAACTTGTTGATAGCATTACAAGGCAGTCCTTGTTCTGGAATCCACAGGGAAAGAAAGGCAGAGGTAGACCAAAATTCACATGGAGAAGAGAACTGAAGAGATGAAAATGATGAGGAAAACATGGAAAGAACTTAAGCGGATGGCACAGGACAGGAAGACTTGGCATATGTTTGTTGAAGGCCTATGCTCCTTGAGGAGCTAAAGGGTATTGATTGATTGATTGATTGATTTAACTTAATAAGCAATGAAGAGATAACAAATGTATTCTTACTATTTGACCACATTTCGCAAATAAACATTAAAAATCATATCAGCACATTCGATAACTAATGAAAAATGCTTAAGAACTGTAGCTTGAGGTATAACATATTTTCAGACACGGTTAAAAATACTAGAATAATAGAAAAGAAAATTTTGCCCCACTTTACATACGCTTGGAATAGGGGCGTAACTAGGGCTGATGATGCACAGGGCAAATACAAAAACTAAACAGCGCCCCTTGAAAACTGTTCTTTACAGTTCTGACTGAATTCTTATACTGGTACTAAAACTGGTAACTCGATGTAACACTAGTTACAAAATAGTAAAAACAAATTACACTTTTATTGTTAAAAAACTATGCTCGTATTGTTGCAAATATATTTTGATAACTAACAACGTACTTGTTTCTCTATTCGTCAATGCTATCTCACTTTCGAAATTGCAAACGAACACAGCGTATATTAGTTACAGGTATTTAGAAAAAGATTGTGCAAACTAGAAACGATTAGCTGTTTATTTTACTAGATATTTAACAATTATTTGGAAATTCATACTAAAAATTAATTTTTTAAACTGTAGCTGGTGCAAATTGATCAGTAATATAATCAACATTTCTTTTTTCACTTTTCTCACGTTCATTGCTCGTCAATGCTAAAGTACAAAGTCTGTTTTGCCTCACTGATACTCTCAACTTTGATAAGATCAATTTTAACAAATAAAAGATCGCACACATCTGGAAATTGAAATTGCAATATTGAGCAATATCTGAACATCAGCTCTTAAGTTTAGAAAAATATTTTCATCTCCATTCTGAACAATAAACTTGAGAAGTTCCTCAGCTATTGAAATCTAAACATTTATGCGGCCTTTTACAATTATCAAACTCCAGGATTTCTTGATAAAGCTGAAAGCGGTCGATTACAGTGTTATGAGAGACTTAGGTTGAGAAAACTTTTCTTTACGATATTTAGCCCATGATTGCTTCTGCTTTCATTTGAGTCAAGCAATAATCCTGTAACATTAACAAGAAATCCAAATTTTGAATCCAAGTCATGGAAAAATCTTGCTTCCATTTCAGTATTGGGGCGATCAGTAGTTTTTTTTATTAGTATTCTCATCAATTTCTTAGCGAGCCTTACATCTTTGGCTGTTTAATCTGGCATTTTTTTTTCCTTCTGGAGCGTCTTTCTATTTGAATATCCCATTCATCAAATAGTTTCAGCTCTGCTTCATGTAATTGACTGGCCAATAATTATTGATTGTCTAGAGTGCGCTGCTAGCGCTGGCAGTAATATTGTTTCATGATATGGTGAACCAGGTTCAAAGACTCCGTTAGTCTGTGAATACACCAACAGGAACTCTATATAATAACATTACATTCATAGGACAAAGAGTCCATATTTTTTAGTTAAAGCATTATATGTAAATATATTTCCTCATTTTCAAAGACCTGTCCAAAAGAGATGGCGGGACAGGCAGATTAGATTGTACATAGAAAAAACATTCCAATTTTAAAGAAAACTTTAACCACAGTCTTATTTATTTTCTTATAGTGAGTTAAAGTGTATTGTGTTGATGTACCATCATTTTCAATTCACCCAAAGACACTAGAGACATCATACACCAGCCACTAGAATCAAAATACGGACTGTGTGAGATCTAGGGAGGTAGCGTTAGGTTTCCTGATATATATATATATATATATATATATATATATATATATATATATATATATATATATATATATATATATATATATATATATCATTATCATCATCATCATCTTTTTTAGAGTCAGGGACCTACATGTGCTTGACCTCACTGTGACGAAAGTACTGAGATTCTGTCTTTCAAATGGCCCATGTCTTTTTCTCCTTGCATTTTGTTCACTATTTTTGGAGGGATTACAGAAAAATCCTTCTCCATGTTTCTTCTCCTTCTATTATTTACGTTTTTTTTCAAGATGAGATCACGATGGAGTTTGATCTATGTGTTTAGAATGGGGATGTAGGGAATTAGACAGTATTTTTCTAGAAGAAAGATTATAGATGCTAGATCAGGATTTGCACCAGTGTCCTTTTTTTAAAGATATTGCGTGGCCATATACGCATTTTTCGGGAGTTAAATTATTTGCGGCCATTTTTGCTTCATTTCCGCAGTATAGGGCTAGGACCAATTCCCGGTTCTTTGTCTAGCAGAAACTGGTTGCATCTGAATGATCTAAGGTTCTGATTGGCTGAGAGCTAACTGCAGTTGAAATGCAGAGCTCCGATTGGCTTTAGAACCACGCCGCGCATAGGACGTCATGAAGTCGGCGCGTGGGGGTCTTGATTATAAAAGGCCTATATTACATAGCCTCTTTCTCTTTTATTGAAAAATTGCTAAGCCGGTTGCCAGAAGTCAAGTCGATTGCCTTCAGTAGGACATTCGAGATTTGGTAAGCATGAATTTTTGCGTGAGGACTTTATTTAATTTTTCTAGTCCTAGCCGATCATTTAAGTTTCTTGGGAAGTTTTAGTTTAATTTAATTCTTAACTCCAGAGCCATCAATTCGATCTTAGTGATAGACTTGAAACTTTATAGGTCCATTTAATTCCTTGTTGAAAGAATAGCGGCATGGTTTAAAAGTTGAGATATCACCGCTTTGTATTATTGCAAAGTCGGTCGGGAGAGAAACTCGCATCTGCGAATCATATTTATTTACAGAATGACGGGGGTCTGTGTATTTGTGATTTTATTGAGAATGTAATGCTGCTAGTATTTATATTATAGTACACTTCTATAGGTGGACGAGGGGAGAAGAGGTGGAATTTGTAAAGCACGTGGACGCGTTGGTTACGGTATATTTATTGATACGATGTTCAGAGGGACGAGGGGGAGAGAAGCACGTGGTCATAAAATTGTAACCCCGTGTTTGTAACTACTGAGATTTAATTCATAACCATTCTGTATAACTTTTGACGGCATGTAGATGCTAGCGTAAACAGGGTTATATGTTATTGAGTGCGCTTTGTTATTCTGTGTATTCAGAAGATGGAGATGAAATTTATTTATGTTAAGGAAATAATATTTTATTTCAATTTTGAGGTGATTAGTCATACTGACGGGAATTTTAGGAATTCCTAGAGAGGGCTAGTTTTATTTTGTATTAATCATTACGGCATTAGTGTCAGCGTAAGAAGTAGGCCACAGTACGTCTGCCCAGACGGGCCAGTGGAAATATTGTTGTTGCTCGGAGTTAGTCAGGCAGAACAAGCGATCTGGGTTAGCCAATGTTTACTTTGTAGGCTCAGGTAGAGAAGGGAACAGGAGAGTAGCGGACGGTGTTGGCATGAGTTTTGTATGGAGGTGCATAACGGGTTGAAGAGTAAGGGAGTTATTTGTTATTTGTAATAGAGTATTAACGTTTTGTTTAGCTGTTGTTTTTGCTTTTGTCTGAACAGCAGGTACCGGCTTTTTGTGGGGAAGAGCAGAATTTTGATACCTCAAAATTTCTCCCACGGCAGACACCCAAAGTCTCGCATGAATTGCCAGTGTTGGAAGGAGAGGAAGAAAATACGTTTTCCCAGCCAGGGGAAGACATTTTCCAGCGAATAGGATTTTTTGTGGATAAATCCTGAGCTCTGACGCTCATTCGGTTACACACGCAGATTTGGCATGCTGCCCGCGTTGTGGTAATTTTATGTTCGCTTCTTCACGGCCATAATAAAGCCGACGGCCCAGTTATAGGTACTCGGGCAGGTAATTTCAGAGTGGTAGAAGTCCGCTACAGTTCCAGTCCAGAATCCAGTGGGGTTCTGGTAAACCTCAGTCATCAATTCCAGAGTTAGTGGAGAGAGAGAGGGTAAACATTCTCTCTACTGAAGTCAGCACAGATAGGCAGAACTGATAGTTTTGGTGAATTATAGCAGAGGACCGCTGCTGAAGTTTAGAGGTGCAGTTAGTTGTGTTCAGGAGATTCCAGGATAGGCTGTGTAGAACCGAAGTCTGTGCAGAGATTGTGTAGTCACTTCGCCGTCGTTCCAGCTATCAGTGGACTTAGAGTTAGAGTTAGAATTTAGAACAGCTAGTCTGGAGTGTAGGCGACATCAAGTGCAGTGTAGTTCATTTCAGTTAACCTTACCTTCTTTCTCCATACAGGTTGCAATTGTGGGAGAAGGGTTGGGGTTGATGCATTTTTAACTGTGCTTGATTTTGTTTTCAGGTGTGCATCCTCGCACTTTATGTATATGAGTTGTTTATAGGTGTATAATAAACTTGTATAAATTGTAGCTGGCATCAGTCATTTCCTTTAGTACAGTAGCTATATGTTGTCTGTACCTTGGTGTTTGTGAATCTTAATTGAACCTTATCCCCATAGGGTAGTTAGAGGTGGTTCGAGGCCATAGCAATTTAAACGTCCGAAGTGGCGAGGAAAGAATCAACCTCGGTTCTCAACCTCGGAGCCAATGGTCTCAACTTTCACATTTTGCACTATATTTCTATCTGAACCTATCATTTCAGTCTTTCTTCTTACTATTGTCTTGTCACTATATGTAGACATTCTCTAGTCCTAAATCCATTTCGTGACACTCACACAGTTGACACAGACACACTATCTTTCTTGTTAGGTATAACATCTTAACCTCCCCAGCAAAAATTACATTTGCTACATAAATTGGTAGGCTTGTCCGGGATTGTAACTTCTAGTACTACACATTATTTAGGGTCCTGTTCGGGGATTTAGCTGTAACAACATTTCTATTTACTTAGGGAATCCCCTTTATTAATATTGCCAAAGATTTGGGAATTGATGAAGTGTCAGAGCCTGGAATAATTAATTAAAGTTGTACTTGTTTTAGAAATTGAGTTAGAACATTTTAGTATTTATCAGATGGCGGATTTGGCCAAGTTTCGCTCTGCTGCTGTGCAGATTGCCAAAGAGATGAAAAGGGAGGGGCAAGTTTTGATTGACTATGTCACCTCAGAATGTGATAAGTTTATTGCTAGGGAAGAACATAAGTTAGCTGAAGAGAGGAGAATGCAGTTAGAAGATGCTAGAGAGTTGAAGAAATTAGAGGCTGATAGAGAGGCTGAGACCAAGAGGCTCCAGTTTGAAGAGAAAATATTAGAAAGGGAAGCAGAAGAAAAACGACTGCAAAGGGAAGCGGAAGATAAAAGATTAGAAAGGGAAGCAGAAGATAAAAGGTTGCAGAGGGAGCATGAGTTGCGACTAAGCGAGTTGGAGCTGCAAGGCCATGCTCCTGAAAATGGTCACAGCCCCTCTACCTCTGATACGACTGCTAGTCAGGGAGCCTCCAACTCAGCTATGGGGTTTCACTTAGATTATTTTGTTGAGAGAGATGATGATATTGAATCATATTTAAGTAGGTATGAGGTATTAGCTACAACTTATGGGCTAGAAAAAGAAAGATGGAGCTTGAAGTTATCCCAAGGTCTTCGGAGAACAGCTTATGATGTTTTTTCCAAAATGAGCATGGATGACCAAGACAATTATGACATGTTAAAGCAGGCTGTTTTGTTAAGATACGAATAAAATGGTGAATTTTACAGGAAAAAGTTTAGAAATGCCAAGCTACTGTCGGGTGAGACTTATCACCAGTTCTCTGCACGGTTAGAGACTTACTTGGAGAAATGGACTACTCTGGGGAAAACCCAAGATCTTAAAGAAATGATCCTTATTGAGCAATTGAGACAGTCCATGGCTCCAGACTTGAGAAAGTTTCTCATGGAACAGGGTGTAGAGAGGCTGGGGGAGTTACTTAATGTCGCTGAGAGGTATCAGGCAGCCCAGGCAGAGGTAGCTGGCGCCAAAAAGAATCATGTAGATAATTATAGGGCCCCACAAAACTCAAATAGATTTGATAATAAAGATCATGGTAACAAGTTAAAGCAAAATTTTGATAGGTCACTCAATGATAATAAACATAAAAACTCACAGTTCAATGACAGGAAATATGAGGAAAGAAAACCCCTTTATCAAAATAGATACTATTGTAAATGGTGTAAGAGAGAGGGTCATGACACCAAATTTTGTACAAGGAAACCTTCTGGATGTGCTGCGATGAAGTTGGGGAAAAAGGAAGAAAAGGTAAAACCTACTGGACAGCAGGAACCTTATCATCCCCCAGTATGTGAGGACGTGGTATGTAATGGAGTCACAATTAGGTGCCTTTACGATACCGGTTTGGATTTCGATTCCGTTGTGAGTGCGCACTTGGTGAACCCGGATCAGTATACCACAGAAACAGTGGAGATTCAAGGGGCGACCAAGGACCTACCACTCATGAAATTTCCCATTGCAAGGGTAACAGTGAAAACTCGCTATGTGGAAGGAATAATCAGAGCAGCAGTGATAGACGCACCCGTTTACCCTCTGATTTTGGGATGTCGTTATGTCTTCTTGGGGAATCCCAAGAGACCTGTGGTCCTGGCAGCAGTCCAGACCCGTTCACAATCCAGAAAGAAAGAAGATGAGCCAATAAATACTCATCCAGGGGAGATGAGGAAGGCACAGGCTGAAGATAGGACACTCAAGCCTTGCTTTAAGAAATTACCTAAATGCCACACACCTCCAAGCAAAGGGAGTTATTATATGAAGAACAAATTGTTGTACAGGAAGACCGGAAATGGAACAAATGGTCACAGCCAACTGGTACTTCCAACTTCATTTCGGGAGAGAGTGTTGGAATTAGGACATGCAGTTCCCTTTAGTGGTCATATGGGGATCAGCGCAACCGGACAGCGTATAGCTTGTCATTATTTCTGGCCCGGGATAACGGAGGACATAAAGAGATATGTAAACTCCTGTCCAGAATGTCAGAGAGTAGCTCCGAAGCATTGGACTGCTCCAGCAACTCTAGGGGAAATGTCCATAGTGGGAACACCTTTTGAGAGAGTTGCAGTGAATATTGTGGGACCTCTCACTCGGACCAAAAGGATGAACAGTTACATCCTTACTCTGGTGGACACTTGTTCTATGTGGGGAGAGGCGGTAGCCCTGTCGTCAATCGATTCGAAACATGTGGCAGAGGCATTACTTACTATATTCACGAAGTTAGGATTCCCGCATCAAATCTTGACTGATAACGGCTCTCAGTTCAAGGGGAAACTAACAGAAGAAGTTTTTAGGTTATTTCAAGCCAAGCACTTTCATTGTAGTCCGTATCATCCCCAAGGGAACGGCCAGGTAGAGAGGTTCAATGGGACTCTCATTTCTATCCCGAGAAAGCTGACACATGAGAAACCTGATACGTGGGACCAATATTTGCCCGCTGCGTTGTTTGCTTATCGGGAAGTTCCACATAATTCAACCGGGATGGCTCCCGCAACCCTGTTATTTGGGAGGCCAATAAAAGGTGCATTGAAAGCCTTGTTAAGGACGAGGACAGATGAGAAGGCAGAAGAGACTGTTACCTCATCATATCAATACGTGAACGAACTGACCACTCGTTTAAAAACTAGTTGGAAACTGGCAAATGAAAATTTGAGACAAGCCAGGAAAAAGCATGCTGCTTATTATAACAAAAAAGCGAAGGATAGGGAGCTTGCTGTGGGGGAGAAGGTGCTTCTTCTATTACCAGGCAGCAACAATACAATTCAGATCGGATGGCAAGGTCCATATACAGTTTCGGAAAAGGTATCCAGAACAAATTATAAGATAGACAAGAAGGGAAAGAAAAAAGTCTATCATGTGAACCTTTTGAAGAAATATCTGGACAGACAAATCCAGGAAGGAACACACTTAATGGCCTTGTCAATTGCAACCGAAATGAAAAATGAACCTCTCACCTCAGTTGAGTATCCACTGAAGCCCAGTGAAACGTTTGAACAGGTGAAGATCAGTAATCACCTGACAAAAGGATAGAGAGAGAGGATTCAAAAGGTCCTGGAGAAACATACAGACGTGTTAACGGATAAGCCGGGGCACACAAATTTGTTGGAATATGATATGAAACTACTAGACCCAACACCCATCTGTATGAGACCTTATTCTATTCCGTTCGCTAAGGAAAAAGCTTTGAAAGAGGAGATAGATTATTTGTTACAAGAAGGGATTATTTCTCACAGTGAGTCTCCTTATAGTTCATGTGTGGTTTTGTTGCGAAAACCATCGGGAGAACATAGACTGTGCATAGATTACAGGAAACTGAATGCTGTCACAGAAGATCAGGTGGATCCATTACCTGATACTACTCAACTTTTTGCCAGGCTGAACAACGCAAAATATTTTTCCAAGGTGGATCTTAGCAAAGGCTATTATCAAATTCCAGTAAAGCCTAAGGTTCGACCTTACTTAGCCTTTAGCACCTCGGTAGGTCATTATGAGTTCAACATGCTACCGTTTGGGTTGAAAAATGCCCCGAGTGTGTTTTCTAGGATGGTGCGAAAATTGTTGGATCCCCTGAAAAATCCATGTATTTCGAATTTCATGGATGATACCCTCATTGCTACTGAAACTTTTGAGGAACATGTTAACTCTTTGAATATGTTGTTTGATAGACTCAGAGAGGCTAACTTGACTGCTAGACCAGCAAAATGTTGTATTGGGTGTAAAGAGTTGGAATTCTTGGGACATACCGTACATTAATTAGGGTAGCATGACCCCTGACCCGAAGAATCTGGAGAAACTGAAAAGAGCACCTAGGCCACAAACAAAGACAGATGTGCGATCTTTTGTGTCGTTGTGTGGTTTCTACCAAAAGTACATTAAACATTTTAACACTATATGTGCTCCTCTGACGGATTTAAGTCGAAAGGGACAACCTGATACAATAAACTGGTCAGCACAGTGTGATTTGGCTTACCAGGAGTTAAAAGAAAAACTTACAAGCAGGCCCGTATTGCAATTGCCTGACTTGAATCAAGAATTTGTTGTGAGAAGTGACGCAAGCAATGTCGGCCTGGGCGCTACATTGTTGCAAAGGTCCTCCTCACAAGATGGGGAATTGAACCCAGTCGCTTATGCAAGCCGCAAGTTGAACAAGGTGGAAATAAATTATTCAACAAGTGAGAAAGAATGTTTGGCGTTAATATAGGCTATAAAAAAATTCCAGATTTATTTATATGGCAGGACATTTGTGGTCCAAACAGATCATTTACCTCTCGTATTCCTATCACAAGCAAAGCATGAAAATGCCAGATTATTAAGATGGTCATTACTATTACAGCCATATTCATTTCTGATTGAATGTATTCCCGGCCCTCAGAACGTCGGTGCAGATTTTTTGAGTAGACATTTTTGTGATGGAAATCAGAAAAAAGAAATGTATGACTTCTTTTGCGCTAAGTTATCTCACAGATTGTAACCTGCAATGGATGCATGTTTTAGGAAGGGAGGTGTGTAGCGAAATCTCTGAGATAATCGCTTATTTCAGTAAGATTTTAGTCCTATAATAATAAATACACCAGCCCTTAGGTGTCTGACTATTTTCATCTTCAACGCCAGTAGAGCGCTGCGTTTGGTGCAGTGGGAATGCTTAAAAAATGACCCGCCGTAAAAATCTAACACGCTTTTACTTTCGGTTTAGAAACGTACAATAAACATTTTAACATCTCGCCGATCTGCTGCACGAAACGGCGGAAAAAGTTTGAATTAACGTAATATGTTAACTTTAACACTAAAATTTGTAATAATTCGGACATTTCCCAGTAGTAAGAACGAGACGATTGTAATAATTAACGCCAACACTACCAAAGTTTTGAAAAACCCCTCTTCGCTCTGCAAGCGGTCTCTTTAATATATACACGCTGCGGCAAAGCCAGCAGAGACAAACACATAGACAGTTTTCCATTTCCTCCTAGCGGTAAAATTCTGACGTCACTCAAACTAGTTGGTTATTTGAATAATGAGAAAAATGATAGAGACAGGGGGGAGGGAGAAGATGGCCGACTTGTGTGAAAGTTATATTTGACGATTGACAGTGACAAAACTGAAAATCTAAACCATAATGAAACTGACCATAAAAATCATATAGTAGGATAGCTTAGTGTCCCCTGAGCAAAAATATGTTTTAAAAAAAATATGGTAGTCCAAGTATTAGCCAAGTTATTGAGAAAATACGATATGTCTAAGAACGCTTGGACGGACAGACTGTTGTTCTTGCTCGTTACACATGTTGTTGTTGTTGTTCGTCCATCACGGGTGATGAAGACCACTTTGTTCATCCAATTATTTAGGAATATGTTAGGTTAGTCTATGAGTACGAAGGTGACTGATGAGCCCGATGCGGGCCTGGAAAGATCTCGGCCGGGGGGGGGGGGGGGGGCAAGGAATGTTGGCTTCATGTGAAGGTTTTATTACACGGTCATTTCTAGCTTGTCTCCGCTTTTCCGCTGCTGCTCTTCTGGATGATTCGCATGCCGCTGCACCTTTACGAAGAGATGTGTGCCAAGCAGTTCGGTCTTGCGCAGCAGCTTCCCATGTGTCTGGGTTTATGTCAAAGGTTTTCAATGACGTCTTTAACGTGTCTTTGAAGCGCTTCTTTTGGCCACCATGGGAGCGTTTACCCTTCTGCATCTCACCATAAAAGAGTATCTTTGGCAGTAGATGGTCTGGCATGCGGACTACATGATCTGCCCAGCGAATCTGTGACTGCATCAGAATAGTATCAATACTAGGGATACCAGCTCTGTCAAGAACGGCGGTATCCGGGATCTTGTCTTGCCATTTGATGTTCATTATCTTCCTGAGACAGACTGTAAGGAAGTGGTTTAGCTTCTTTACATGGCGCCTGTATACAGTCCATGTTTCACATGCATATAGCAGCACTGGAAGCACCGCAGTTCTGTACACCTTCAGCTTTGTCTGTAGACTAATGCCACTTCGATGCCAAACGTTGGTGTATAGTCTGCCAAATGTGCTGCTGGCTTTGGAGATCCTGGTGTTCACCTCATTATCAATGACAATGTTCTGGGATAGTGTGCTACCAAGGTATGTGAATCTGTTCACAACATTCAGTTTCTCACCATTAACCTTGATGATTGGCTCAGTATAAACTGTGCCAGGAGCTGGTTGGTACATGATTTCTGTTTTCTTCGTGTTGATGGTAAGCCCAAAGTTGGCGCAGGCTTCGGAGAATCTATCCACACTATGCTGCAGATCAGTCTCTGAGCCAGCATTGAGGGCACAATCATCGGCAAACAGAAGATCTCTGATGGTGTGTGATTTGACCTTGGTTTTTGCTTCAAGCCTCCTAAGGTTAAACAATTTTCCATCAGTTCGATAACTAAAGTCGATTCCTATGTCCCCGTCTCTAAAAGCATCAGTCAGCATAGCAGAAAACATGATACTGAACAGAGTCGGTGCAAGTACGCACCCTTGTTTAACTCCATTTGAGACGGGGAAAGGCTCTGATAGCTGACCGTTTTCCTGAACTCTAGCCTGCATTCCATCATGCAGTTGCTGCACTATTGTGATAAATTTCTTTGGGCAGCCGTATTTTGCCATGATCTTCCATAGACCCTCTCTATTGACCGTATCGAACGCCTTTGTCAAGTCGATGAAAGCTGTGTACAGGTAACAGTGCTGTTCTTGGCATTTTTCTTGTAGCTGTCTTGCAGTGAACACCATATCTGTGGTTCCACGTTCTTTCCGGAATCCACACTGACTTTCAGGTAAAAGACCTTTGTCAAGATGAGCCGTAAGGCGATTCAAAAGGATTCTGGCGAATATCTTCCCAGCGATTGATAAAAGAGAGATGCCTCGATGATTGTTACAGTCTTGGCGATTACCTTTATGTTTATATAGATGTATAATTGACGCATCTTTGAGATCGTGTGGGATGGTTTCACTCTGCCACATTTGCTGGAAGATCATGTGAAGTTTCTCTATCAGAACTGCACCGCCATCTTTATAAACCTCAACAGGAATTGAATCGGAGCCGGGGGCCTTTCCACTAGACAGTTGACGAATCGCTTTTTTAGTTTCCTCCAGAGTTGGTACATCATCTAATGCTTCATTTATAGGAATTTGGGGCAGGCGGATTATGGCTTCGTCGTTAATAGATGATGGCTGGTTCAAAATATTATTAAAATGTTCAGCCCAGCGTTGGAGCATTTTTTCCTTGTCTGTAATTAGTGTTTTTCCATCTGCATTAAGGAGGGGAAATGATCCTGATGATGTTGGACCATAGACCGCTTTGAGTGCAAGGTAAAAATTTTTCAAGTCATGGCTGTCAGCAAAGCCTTGGAGCTCACCTGCTTTATTACTCAGCCATGAATCCCGCATCTGGCGTAGTTTATGTTGGACGATTCTACGCATGTTGTCTAAAGCGTCTTTCTTGGATGTAGATTTTGGATCATTTAAATATGCTTTATGGAGATGGTGTTTCTCAGCCAACATCTGCTTTATATCATCTGAGTTCTCATCAAACCAGTCATTTTGTTTCTTGATGGAAGGACCCAGGACCTCTGTAGCAGTGTTGTAGATCTGCTCACTTAGGGCTGCCCAATTTGTTTCCACACTTTGGCCGTCTAGCGAGATAGATTTGAGACGGTCTTCTAAGGTGTCAGTAAATGAGTGTTTGATTTTTGTCTTCTTTAGTTTGGTGACATCCAGCCTCTTTTGAGTTTCCTTCCCCTGAGGGCGCCTGGCTGGTTGGATACGAATTGTAAGTTTAGATACAATGAGGCGTTGAGCAGTCCAACATTCGGCACCACACATAGACTTGGTCACTCGGACATCTTGCCTGTCCTTCTTCCTAACAATTACATAGTCAATTAAGTGCCAATGCTTTGAGCGAGGGTGCATCCAGGAGGTCCTGTTGCGGGTAGGAAGTCGAAAAATGGTGTTGGTGATAAGGAGGTCGTGTTCTGCGCAAGTCTGGAGGAGAAGAAGTCCATTGCTGTTACAGCGACCCACGCCGTACTTTCCAATAGTGCCATTCCAGGAGATGTTATCTGAGCCTACTCTTGCATTAAAGTCACCAAGAATGATGAGCTTATCTGCTTTAGGAACTGATGCAATGACTGCATGTAGTTCTTCGTAAAACTTATCCTTGACGTCATCCTGGTTTGTCATAGTTGGTGCATACGCGCTAATGATGGTGGCATGTTTTCTTCCATAAAGCAGGGGGATCTTGACCGTCATCAGTCGGTCATTTTTTCCCTTTGGGGGCCGCGCTAACTTTCGTTACACATAACGTTATTGGGGACGCAAGTTTAAAAAAAAGAGGCATTGGAGTAATTCAAATCCTATTGGTTGGTATAAGAGTATAGGAGTAAAAGGGGGATAGGAAAGGTTAACTAAAACTAAACATCTTTTTCTATTGGCATAACTAACGCAGACTGACCAAAGGACTACGAGGCACATAGTTTGTTTGGAAGTTGTTTTGTTTTTTCAAACTAAATTCAAAAAGATGTAGTAGTGCCTGCTTTCATTGGTCGGCTCTAATAGATATTGGCAAGAGGCATAGTGGTCTCGTGGCCATTTGACTAGAAAATTTTATACAAACTACGTTGAGAGCAGATGTGATAAATTGTAAAATTAACTACTAAATTCACTATCTGGACGGGGCAGAGCAAAACTGAGGCCATATTCTTTGCCAGTCAACGTTATTTGTGACATATTTCTTTGAACTAGTGGTAAGAATGCTTTATGTATTTACATGCTTGATTAAAACTGCAAAAGTGTGATACTGCTATGGGAAAAAGTGAAGGACATGCCGGGAGCAAACATTAGTGAGTCCTCACATTGAACTGTATTTTACTGTTGCATATTATTATGATTTTGTATTAATTATTTTGTATTGGAAGATGTTAGGAAGCCTCAGTGTTCCATGAACACTCTTTAACATGCCTAGAGAGTTATAATTTAGAACAGAAAAGAAAAATCATATAAAAGGAGATATGGTTACTCCACGTTATTGGATTGAAGCAAACTATGTAAAAGTACAGTGGCGTATCTGCCATAGGGACTTGAGGTGTGGTCACAGAAAGGTGTGAATCATATAATTAGGGGCTGATGCACATGAATGCACACGAGGCTGACCCCATACCATCATGTATACATAGTGATAAGAAGTTGTGATCAGATATGAAAAGGCCAGGGTGTCTTTTATTGCAGAGTTTTTATTTCCTGTTACCATCAGGTGACAGGAAACCTGATGAGTGAGTGAAAAGAGAAAAGTCTCCATTCTAAAGTTTATGCTGTCAGCTGATAGCCTGAAGGAGCTTGTGTGTGGGTGCTGATCTATTATATCTGCAACGACTACCTGACTTATTATCGTCATACCAAGTATCCCAGGTGACAAGTTAACAGCTGGGACATCTGACACTTCCTCCTAATAAACTGGTTCTTATCAAAATAAAACAGAATTATATGGGGAATGATGAAAACAACAGCTCCTCATAACCAATGACAATCACTAGCAGTTATTAAAGTTTTAGTCTGTGAATACACCTACAGGAACTCTATATTTTTTTTTTTTTTTTTTGCGTACGCCCGCTAATACTCGAGGCGAAATCTCAGGTTATTATTTATGTCTAACCTGACATTGATTTTACGTGAGTATCCCTTTATTTCTTGTACAGAGACAGGTGTCCCTCGCCATTCAGGCAAATACTCGCCGATTTAGGAGGTACCCATTGCAGCTGGGTCGTCTCAGGAACCGCCAGTCCCTGGTCGACGACACTCCTTCAAATGTCCTCGCCAGGTCTCGAGTTAATCCAGTCCAAATCCCGGTCGACGAAAAATCCTCAAATGCCGTCGCCCGGGTTTGATCCTGTATCACCCGGTCGCCAGAGCGGTGTTGTAACCATTACGCTAGCGCGGCTCCCAACTCTATATAATAACATTACATTTATAGGACCAAGAGTCCATATTTTTTAGTTAAAGCATTATATGTAAATATATTTCCTCATTTTCAAAGACCTGTCCAAAAGAGATGGCGGGACAGGCAGATTAAATTGTACAAAGAAAAAACATTCCAATTTTAAAGAAAACTTTAACTACAGTCTTATTTATTTTCGTATAGTGAGTTAAAGTGTATTGTGTTGATGTACCATCATTTTCATTTCACCCAAAGACACTAGAGACATCATACACCAGCCACTAGAATCAAAATACGAACTGTGTGAGATCTAGGGAGGTAGCGTTAGGTTCCCTGATATATATATCATTATCATCATCATCATCTTTTTTAGAGTCAGGGACCTACATGTGCTTGACCTCACACAGTTGACACAGACACACTATCTTTCTTGTTAGGTATAACATCTTAACCTCCCCAGCAAAAATTACATTTGCTACAGTTGCTTACAACTATTTCAGCCAGAGACTTAGTGAATCAGGCAACATAAAGCGCTAATGTGGAACAAAATTTTTATTCCACTGACCACCCACAAAGTGTTCGTGGACGTTCTGAAAAGCAATATATAGAAACAATGTCTAAGTGAAAAACAATAGCATAAATAACAACACTTACCCGTCAGACCAACTACGCTCACTACAATCAGCCATGATCAATCAGCCACAGGTAACCGGTCATATCATATGCTCTGATGGTTACGCCATCTTGCAAAAACAGCATTCAGCCACGCTAACAACCCACATAAAGCAACGTGGCTGTACATTATACAGAAACCTTACATTATAATATTAAATAATAGAAACCATGGCTTTCAAAGTTGTTTAAAAACTACATATAACCAATAGTGATTTTACACTATATAATGGACTGTCAAACTAAGAAAGCTAACATAGTTTAAGTAAACAAATAAGGGGGGGGGGGGGGCTGCTGTAAAACTGGTAAGAGAATAAATATATATTAACAAAGAAAACGGTATTGAATCAGTTTTACAAATTAACAGTACACAGAAAACACGAGACATGTATAGTTTATTTAGGCAATTTGAGTGAACTGCACCCGTATGTCTCCAGAGAAATGGGAGCAGCTCGTAGCATACTACAACATCACAAACACCATACTCACGTGCACTGTATTTTCTACATTGGAAGATCTGGAATATGCAGATGACATTGCACTGCTGGCACATTCACATCAACACATCCAGGAAAAAACGGATAGACTTAATAAATTTAGCCAGCAGGTGGGCTTGAACATCAATTTAAAGAAGTCTGAGGTCATGACGCTCAACGTGAGCAACCCTGAGCCCATATCAGTAAGGAATCAGCAATTGGTACAGACAGATACCTTCACATACCTAGGAAGCATAGTAACACCAGACGGTGGGGCAGGCAAAGACATCAACATCAGAATGAATAAGGCAAGAACAGCCTTCTTTAGCCTAAATAACATCTGGAAGTCCTCCCAATACAGCACAAGCACAAAATTAAGATTATACCAGAGTTGCGTACTTTCTGTGCTTCTCTATGATGCGGAATGCTGGAGAGTCACAGAGAAGGAAATTTCAAAATTGTCCTCTTTTCACACAACATGCCTAAGAAAAATTCACCGCATCTTTTGGCCGAATACCATCACCAACCAAGATCTGCTTACTCGTAGCAAGCAAGAGGACATGCACACCATCATAGCTGGCAGACGCTGGAGCTGCGTTGGTCATGTCCTCAGAAGAGACCCCAATGCCATCACAAGAACAGCTATGCTTTGGACCCCTGAAGGAAAGCGAAAGAGAGGCCGACCAAAAACAACTTGGCGGAGGATTGTGGAGGCTGAGATGCAAAGAATGAACCAGAGTTGGGGCACTGTACGAAGGATGGCCACCGACCGTGCAAAGTGGAATCAATTTGTTGTTGCCCTACAAGACGCCACTAGGCGTGATGCCCACTGACTGCTTTGACGGTCGGTGGTTAAGGATCGAAGAAGAAGAAGACGTGCACTGTACATCTTACAATCTCAGGCATTAAGGACAGAACTGGGGACACTTCCACTATTCTGAAAACGAAAACACTGGACCATGTCAACAACCAATACCCCAGTCCACAGTGGATTCATGTCCTTACTGCTTCTATATATACATACATACATATATATACATACATACATATATATACATACATACATATATACATACATACATACATACATACATACATACATACATACATACATACATACATACATACATACATACATACATACATACATACATACATACATACATACATACATACATACATACATACATACATACATACATACTACATACATACATACATACATACATACATACATACATACATACATACATACATACATACATACATACATACATACATACATACATACATACATACATACATACATACATACATACATACATACATACATACATACATACATACATACATACATACATACATACATACATACATACATACATACATACATACATACATACATACATACATACATACATACATACATACATACATACATACATACATACATACATACATACATACATACATACATACATACATACATACATACATACATACATACATACATACATACATACATACATACATACATACATACATACATACATACATACATACATACATACATACATACATACATACATACATACATACATACATACATACATACATACATACATACATACATACATATATATATATATATATATATATATATATATATACTGGTTTAAAGTAGAAACAGGGGTGAAACAAGGCTGTATTATGTCACCACTACTTTTTGGAATAGCTATTGATTGGGTTATGAGAAACTATACCCACAATGAACAATTAGGTATAAAATGGACAAATGGAAAATTCCTGGGGGACCTGGATTTCGCAGATGATTTAGCATTCTTAAGTTCAACACCCAGACAATCCCAAGAAGCAGTAAATAATTTGTGTCATCTCTCGGTTAAAATAGGTCTCCAAATAAATGCCTCTAAAACTAAAGCTATGAACTTTTCTAACGAGACCTTTGATATCATCTTGAACGGGGAAAAACTACAGAAAGTTGAAAGTTTCAATTATTTAGGCGGTAAAATGACTCAGGATGGTGACACAACAAGAGAAATCCATACTAGAATTGCTTTGGCAGCTAGCGCCTTCAATAGATTATCTAACATTTGGAAATTACGATCATTGAATATACATACCAAGCTTCGTCTGTTTAATTCAAATGTTATCTCAGTGTTAACATACGGCTGTGAGGGTTGGAAAATAACAAAATCATTGGAGAACAAGCTGAATACATTCGAGAACAAATGTCTTAGAAAACTCATGAACATCAGTTGGAAAGAATTCAAGACTAATCGACAAATAAGAGAAGACTCTAGGCAGAAATATGTCTCCGACTGTATAAGGAAAAGACGATGGTCATATATCGGTCATGTCCTACGAATGCAAAACAACAGAATACCACTACAGGCTCTCACTTGGGTTCCTGAGGGTAAGAGGAAAAAAGGAAGACCAAAAGAAACACTCAGAAGAACAATAATAAGAGAAGGAAGAAAGTTGGGCCTAAATAATGTGCAAGAGCTAAGAGGAGTGGCGTCACAACGAACAACCTGGAGAGCACTGGTTTCTGCCTTATGCGCCGTGTTTGGTGCTTAAAGAATTTATTATTATTATTATATATATATATATATATATATATATATATATATATATATATATATATATATATATATATATATATATATATATATAGTATACACTTTCTCGCACATCTGGACCTATCTCTGAATAGCATATGGGATAGTATTCCGCGAAACGGATAATCGTGTTGTCTTTATGGTGAAATGTGCGGATACTAATCATTCAGCATAGCTAGTAAAGCACGTGTAATGTCATAATGCGAAAACCCCTGTCTTCTACTTTAAGTTAGCAAAGTGGGATCATGTGACATGAGCGCGGATATTCAGTCGATTAATTAATTTTATATGTAATAAACTCAAACGCTGGTGCAATTTCTTGTTACAAATAAGGGAGGGAAACCTGAGGCCTGTAAACAGTAAATTCGCACTATTGACCTGCCATTGAAACATCATTTTTTGATGATGCGTAGATGGTAGAGCGGATAGTGTGATTCGCTTGCATGGCTAGGCGGGGTTGTCGCACGGAAGGTCCAGTGTTCAAATCCTGGGTAAGCCACTCATGTCTGTTGTTTTTCTGTTGTCTGGTGTTCTACTTCTTTATTTCCTGCGAGTGCCTGATAACATACCTTTATATTTGTTTCATATTAATTTACTGCAATTTCTTGTTATTTACTCTATTCATTTTGTTTTTCAAAGCGTCTTTTTCGTACCTTACGAATAGAACATCCCGTTACCAAAATTGTGCATGTTATGCCACGTCTAACATTACTATTATCGACACTGGGCATCTTTTTTCATATTATGTTATCGTCACATCTCGCTGTCATAAAAGAAAATATGGAAAAGATCTTGACCAAATAGTACAAGACAGAACTACTTGTAGATAATCGATAATAGGCTTGTATATTATGGGCAACTGAAGAAGAAGAACTGATCTAAATACGCAATAGAGGTTGTGTAACATAATGTGCGGCTATGAAGCTTAGAAACAGCGCTCATTGGAGCAGAAAGATAATTTGATATATTGTTTTATGTTACAGCTTGTGACTCAAGATGGTTCGGATTATCATGTCAATACAAATGTCGATGTACAGATAACAAGTGTAACGTTGGTGATGGTACATGTAGAGATGGTGCTCCGTGTCAGAAAGGATGGTTTGGTCCGGCATGTCAGTACGGTAGGTTTAACTAATTACCATAACTTTGTTCATATGTCAGCTAAGTCACATTTTGATAAAGTAAACAAACACCAAAACCAAACAGCGCGTATCGTAACAGGGGCTTTAAATTCCACGAAAATCAACCGTATGGAAAACATTTCAGGGCTACAGTCAGTAGGGTATAGACGAGACAGAAGAATCTTTCAACAAGCTGAAATATTTAAGAGACTCGAAGGACACCCCATGTGCAGGAGAGTAAACAGGCTAGGCAGAAGCAGGCTCAAGTGAACTAATTGTGTTGCCCAGGCCAAAAAACAACAACAATTTAACAACGATATCATGCTACCAAACTCAGTCGCAAAGAAAATACCACGAAGCACAGTTACCTCTCTATGGCACAAAATATGCTTCCCTGGTCTAACATCTGATATTCCAGGCATTGAAAGTAACGGAATTCAGACATAAACACGAAGAAAGCATATAGCAACCAACCATTGACCAAAAACTTCCAGCAAAGCGCATGACACATGCATGTACTGATGGTTCTGCAAATAAACCTGTAATTGAAAATGGTGGAGTTGGCATCCTCATTAAATTAAGGAAGACAATTCACTCTATGGCAATGGCCACTGGCAAACACTGCAATAACTTCAGTGCTGAAGCAGAAGCCATGAAACAGGCTGCAGAAACTCTTACTGGGTACAACGCACATGCAGAAAAACAGATAGTGATCTTCACAGATTGTCACAAGATGGATTTTTGTGCGTTCTCTTTCCGATCTCTCTTTCATTACGGCAGTATCAGTTACATTTTTGTACTGATTTTATTGTGATTTTTTGAAGTCGCACCCATATTTTGTCTGTTCGCTATGTAGCAGAGAGTCTGTTTGTTCAAATATCTGACATCCCTTGTTGTTTATAACACATCGCGTTTGCCAGGGTGCGGAACGGCTTTGCTAAAATTAGGCCAGGGTGCGTGACAGATAACATATTAAACGTCTGTGCGACACATTCTGGACAGTCAATCATGAAGAAATTGTTTCCAGTATACCTTGTTAAAAAGAGATTACTTTACAGGAAAGTAATAATTTGTTACATCTTACACACAATGTTGTGTGAGGTTACCGATATGTCAGTGAGTTCGCCTGCCCAGCAATCGGATGTTTTCATACCATATATGTAAGAGATGATCTCTACATTACGTTGAAAATTTTCCCATGTCGGAAATATTTTGAATTTTCCCCAACCCGCATGTCTGAAATGATTGGAGCTTTTTCTTAGCCTCCATAACAAACAGAGCGGGAGAGGAGAGTGAATATAACCTGACGCGTTAGAGTGTCAGGACACAGTGAGAATCACGCTTGCCAAAGACACCAGACTTGCCAGTAGTTAGAATTCAGCATTTAAATTTATCAGACCGGACACCTTTTATTGAAGTATTTATTAGGACTTACAATTCTGATCAGGAAATCTCTAACATTTTAAATAAAGAAAACCGGAATATCTGAAGAAACTGAAACACACTGTGTCAGAAAGGGAATTAAAGTCAAAATTAACGACCCCAAGTACCCGTGTAAAAAGGCATTGGTTAGTGCCTTAACTTCATCTGAGCAAAAAGTCTGTAAGCCAGAAGTCTGTAAGTTGTCATTTACATTCTATATTTCTCATTACTAACATTTGAACTAATATATATATATATATATATATATATATATATATATATATATATATATATATATATATATATATATATATATATATATATATATATATATATATATATATATATATATATATATATATATATATATACGAGGGGCGTTCAGAAAGTAATGCACCACATCGTTTTTCTCAGGAGCTGTTTATTCAAAAAGCATGAAATTTATACACAATATACATGGATATGTCGTGTAAACATCGGTGTTATTCAACATAATCCCCATCAACTTGTACGGCTTTATGCCAGCGCGAAACAAGTGCATGTATTCCTAGCCCGTACCAGATTTTGTCTTGATCATGTAGCCATTTCTTCGCTGCATGAATCACTCCTTCATCATCTTCAAACCTTGTCCCACGAAATGCATTTTTAAGTGGACCAAATAGATGAAAATCAGAGGGTGCTAAATCGGGACTATAGGGTGGATGGGGTAGTACAGTCCAACTCAATTTGGTGATTGCTTCCCGTGTTGCCAGACCTGTGTGAGGTCGCGCATTGTCGTGAAGGAGAAGCAGGTCTGCTGGATTCTTGTGCGGCCGAACTCTGCGAAAACGTTGACTGAGTTTTTTCAAAGTCTTAATGTAAGCTTGCGAATTGATTGTCTCTCCTCTTGGCATAACGTCCACAAGAATCACACCTTCAATGTCCCAAAAGATAGTGATCATGACCTTTCCAGCTGAAAGAATTGTCTTGAATTTCTTTCTTCGTGGTGATTGTGGATGATGCCACTCCGTTGACTGTCTTTTTTTCTCAGGTTCAAAATGATGTGCCCAGGTTTTGTCACCTGTCACGATCTTGGCCAAAAAGTTCTCTCCATCAGCATTGAAACGCTCCAACAATTCAGAAGAAATTGCTTTCCTTTGCAATCGGTGGTCATTTGTGAGACTTCGAGGAACCCATCTTGCGCAAACCTTAGAAAATCAGAGAGTTTTTATAACTGCATTTGCACTACCAATGCTGACTGACAGCTGTAAGGCCAATTGTTGAGTAGTGATTCGCCTATCAGTAAGAATAATACCCTCAGCGCATTTCAACGTTTCTGTGTTGGTGGCTGTGGCAGGACAACCACAGCGCAGCCGATCAAGCAGCTCCGTATCTCCACTTCCTGATTCTGTGATTCTCTGAACCCAGCAACTGACTGTACTCCTGTCGACTGCAAAACTTCGATACACATCACATAGACGCTTGTGAATGTTCACAACTGTTTCCTTCTCTGCAACGAGAAATTCTATCACAATTCGCTGCTTATAACGCAAGCTGCTAACACGCTCCATTTCAACGGTTTAGTTCAGCTGTATTATTTGGCCGGTTGCGGTGCAATTTAGTGCACACAATTGGCACATGCCATATTTGAAGATTGCATAATTTCATGCTTCTATCTTCATTATTGTCTTGAGAACGAACGAACGAACGAACTTTATTTTCAAGGGGTTAAGAATTTGTCACGCAGGCCCGTCTTACATTCTGCCCATCTTCTCTCTGTCATCTTACATACCGTATCCTTTCAATAGCACATGTACTTTTAGCATTATTTAAGCATACAACATTATCGAGGTAAAATAATAACATACATTTGTAACATCCAGACATAATCAAATTTAAGGGGGAAAAAATAAATAAAAATTATTAATTAAAATTAATTAAAAATAATAAATACATTTTAAAAAAACACACACACACACACAAACAAACACAATCTAAACCATTCATACAGTAAATTAGACATAATTTGAAACGTAATCAGATTATGGTGGCATATAATAAGAACTCGTGACATTTTGGAAATCTGCTGAATGACCTGAGACTTTATGTGTTGTCAGCGCATGCGGAAAATGTTCCCACAGGTGAGCAACTTTGAGTCCCAAGCAGATACTGCCACAGGGAGTGAATTGTTGACGCCTTCACTATACGAGATCCAGCTTTATGACCTATGCTCCTTAGGGAGGTAAAGGGTATTGACTGATAAATGAGAATCGTACATATAGGCCCGTCTTGCATTTTGCCCTTCCTCTTACTCATCTTTTATTGCTAGTTATCCAGACATTCTCCAACATACTTAAGGTATTAGTTCAATGGCGATGCAACATTATAAGTAGTTTAAAAGCATACATTTACAGTATCTGATTACAATTAAGAAGTAAGGTATATTAAAATAAAAAAAACTAGATCATCAGACCCTCCATACAGTATATTAGATAATAATTCGAAACATAATCCCTTAGGACGGCATATAATCCGCACTCATAATGTATTTGAACAGTCTACGATTATATGCGTTGGGACTGTGCATGTTTTTCAGGTCATGTGGAAGGTTGTTCCAAAGATGAGCAGCTGAGTAAGCAAAGCTCTTCTTGTACAAACCTAGCCTCGGCTTGGGTACCTGTAACTGGTTCAAGCGCTGACTACGTTTTTCATTGAATTTTAAAAGTGGCCACAGATACGTTGGAGCATTATGTGACAAGATTTTGTGAGCGAATTTAGCTTTGTTAAATAGGAAGCGCTTTCTAAGAGGTAATATTTTAAGATAGTTATATAGATCTATACAATGTGTTTGGTGTTTATCAGCAACTAGGCGCACTGCACGTTTTTGAAATAAGTGAATCCTTTTTGTGTTGGATATGGAACAACCATCCCAGATTGTGGAACAATAGTCTAGGTATGTTTGTATGTGAGATGTGTAGAACATTTTCCTTGCCCCCTCATCCAGGAAGTGTTTGATTTTGGCTTATTGGTAAACTTTTTTGTGCCGTTAGCTTTGTGAGTGCACTTACATGTGAGTTCCAACTTAGGTGCTGGTCAACAGTTAGACCTAGAGTTTTATGTTCATTTACGTTTTCAATTAGTGATGTTCCAATGTAGAGCTGAAGTGTTGTTTTCTGCGAGTTGTGTAGTTTTTGACTGGTTGATATTAACATACTTTTCGTTTTACTAATATTTATTTGCATTCGATTCTCGTTGCTCCACTTAATAATATTATGTGTATCAGTTTGTAAAGATAGTTCTAGTGCAGTGCAACTTTTGTCACTAGTGTAAACAGTACAGTCATCGGCAAACAGGTCACATGATGAATGTTTGATGTGCAGAGGAAGATCATTAATGTATACGGCAAAGAGAAGAGGGCCGAGAATAGAGCCCTGAGGAACACCGATATCGACAACAGTTGGGTTGGACAAAGAATTATTGTAAGACACCACTTGTTGTCTGTCTGTCAGAAATGATTTAATTAACTTCACCAGCTTAAGATTTACTTTCATTGTTTCTAATTTTCTGATTAAAATAGTGTGATCTATCATATCGAATGCTTTGATAGATCACAAACAGAAAAACGATGTGGTGCATTACTTTCTTAACGCCCCTCGTATATATATATATATATATATATATATATATATATATATATATGTATATATATGTATATATATATATATATATATATATATATATATATATATATATATACATATATATACATATATACATATATATATACATATATATATATATATATATATATATATATATATATATATATAAAATACCATGTGAGTTTTAATATGTGAAAATCGCTCGTGGATGTCCAAGTCATTTGAGGCTGGCAACCTCAGCGTATAGAATGATGATTAATGAACCACAACTGCACGGGCTGATGATAGCTTTATTGCTAGTTTCTTAAAGGGAACTAAAAGCAAGAGGTAATCCTAAGTTCCATATTAAGCAGAGAGGGAAAGATGAAAGAAATGATGTACATTTTAATTATAATACTTACAGTTTCAAACCAGTGTAAATATCGATGTTAACATATTCATTTTAAAATTAATGGAAGTTTCAAACTTTTTCAAATCAGTGTAAACATAAATGGAAACATATTCAATTTATATTGTGAAAACTTTTAAATCAGTTGAAATGTAAATGTAAACATATTCTATCTGTACTATTAACCTTTTCATTTCAATGTAAAGTAACTATAAAAACTATTTAATTTAAATGTAAAGAAAGTTTTATCAAGAGAGATTAAATTTAATTCTCTTCGAGGGTAAATTCTGAGTTAAATGGGATTGTGGAATACGAAAGGGGCACATAACAATGTGTCGGAAAACAAAATACTCAGGAGAGCGTGTCGTTTCTATTTCTTTTACCATAGATATTGCTGGTACCAGCAGAAATTACTATCTCTGGAACAAGAAGGGACAAGTGGCCTACGCTGACGAAGGACCAATTTTTGTAGACTCTCCCTGACATTTCTGGGAAACATGGTACACCGACAACCTTGACCAGCGACGAGTATGAGCAGTGTAAAAAGAACCAACCCTTCAGAAGGAGCAGAACCGTAATTGGCAGCTAAGTTCAATACATATGCTGTCACTTGAACTTCTTGTAACATTGACATCTTATCACGACCGTGATGATAACTTTTTCTTGATCCATAACTATTCACATTATTTTCAGACTGTTAAAAAAACTTAAGTGATTATTAAATTTTGTTATTTGTAAATTTACAAATTTAACTTCGATTAAATCATTTTCAAGTTACTGCATGTTTGTCTCAGTCAATTTACTACACACATTCTAAACAGAGCTATACCAGAATAAAAAGAATTCCACTGAGTAAATCAGAGGTGGGGGCTTGAACGAGCTATGATTAATCATTGCTTAATTCTTCACAAAGATGTGGGCAGATTCTAGAATTAACGTGCGCAGCCAAAGCAGCATTGTTTTCGCTTATCTGAATATCTTGTGAAGACTCCCTTGAGATAAAAGTGCCATTATCCTTCTATTTACAAATCTGGCAAGAGTAATCTTGTACGAAGGTAGACACCTTTAAAGCCCATATTAGATACTCTTGAGTTTTGGCCATTGTTGGACCACTACTGCAATGCAGGGGAGGCAATACCGTCACACAGATGCCCTGTCAATAATAACAGCCCTGAAGATCCACAATGCTAAAGGATTGAAAGATCTGATAAACGCACTTGGAAGCCTGGCCAAATGCTTCTACAAATGCACTGTCCAGTGGATACTAGCTGTGACAGACGAATTTCAGCGTCCCTGAACTGTTAGATGATATGGTAGACCCCGGGATAGCATGAGAGCCCTCATTCATTTATGTTGCAAATTTAATCACCAACGTGGGTCCCACTTTTGCTAATTAGTATGCACCATAGCAGAGTGGATTTTTCACCACGTTTGCTAATTAATATGTAGACAGTTAGCATGCGAGGAACCAGGAGATTCGCTTGGTATTTAGTTCAGATAAGCCACGCCTTCCGCCTTACCTTAGAGCGATCTAAATCAACTACCTCTTTCACCTTTCTTTCTTACCGCCTTATAGGCGTTGCCAAAGTTCAACGAGGAAAGCGGTTAACGATCAAAAGGCAGTGGTGGTCCCAGAACGGACGAAGCAGTTTCACGCCTTCGTTTAGCACCCCAGTGCGAACCAGAGAATAGCGCTGGAATCGCTGGCGGGCGAACAGACACGGGGGAAGTCTAGAAGCTTTGCCCAGCGGCAAGTAATGCAAAATTTCCCTGATATCAAATAAGTTGTGAATTTTCGCGTGTCCCCCTGATCCTTCAATTCTTTAATTATATATTGAGACCACTGAAGAATGCGTTTATCATTTGTGCCAGACAGTTTGAAGAAAGTACTAGCTTATAGTACAAGATTTCTCGCTGATATCTTCTATATTGGAGACTTAAATTCATTTCTGTTTGTGCAGCGGTAATATATTAGTTTCAAGTGATTCAGGGGTCTAGTTCTTTCATTTTATTTCACTGGATTTTGTGTTAATTTAAACCTATTAAATAAACCCATCTCAAAAGTTTCCAGTTGTAAATTAAATGATATATCTATACGTTATTTCCCAAGATAATAGATGCTTAAATTAATTTAGAAGCCGTTAAGGGATTTATAACCAATTAATACAGTTTAGTTCTGTATATACATGTGTTTTTAACTATTAGACTCGCGGAAAGTTTTCTTAAATATATATAATTGAATACGCAAGTGTATAAAATATTCTTAACTGTAAATTTATCGCGAGTCAGAATATGATTCGTATTGGGTTTATGATTTCATGTTTTCAATTTTTTCACATAGGCCGATCATATACCTTTGCGTCCCAGCAATTATAGAGTCCTCCAAACTCGGTTCTTCTACCTTCAGAGATTTTATAAACATTTAAAATATAATCTTCGTGTTGTGGCCCTGTACGGTCCCACTCTCTAATTTGTTACATGAGAGGAATCCAACCAAGAACATTTAAATGATAATCTCAATAATTCTGTAAAGATAACGGCAGAAGAACAATTGCCAGAAGCTATACTATATATATTTTGTTAACGCTCTGCTGTGGAGGAGAATATATTCTTCATGTACACTGACAGTCACGTTATTTCTACTGGATTTAAACCCCGAAGAAAAACATAACTCGCTGTTCAGTCTTTGTCATCACTGTGTGTTCATCACGCTATAGAAGTTTCCACCACCAGCGGTGAAAATCCAGGAGACCACCACCTTCTCATAAATATACTTGTGACAGTGCCATCCCATAGAAACTTTAGATAAAATCAAAAGGAACACTAAGGCTTCACCTTCCAGCGATTACGGGAAAATTAGCAGAACGCAAACCCCGCTAGTCTGGGGCTGGAAAACGAAGGAAAAGACTCATACATTTGTTGCGTATTTACTAGCTGTTTGTGTTATTCTATGGATTGCCAGATTCAACGATCGGTAAGTGTGAAAGGGTGTGATGGCCATCGCTAGCGTGCATGAATGAATGACATTTATTAGACGAACTTATAATTTTCTCTACTTGGTAAACATCCATATGCTGTATTCCTTGTATTGTTCTCTTTAAATGGGGTTGCTTACCTTTTCTTATTTCTCCTCCCTTAATCTGCTTAGTCAAGGGATAACGTGGAGAATACTAGGACTCTGTTCCTACACCCCATACTAAATATTGTAAAACCCCTATCAGAATGAATTAATCTTTCTTTTGGTTAAATTGTCTCTTTCTGATAACACTTGTCTTTGGGCTGGGTTTTTTCTTTCTCTATACAAGCGGGAAGGGCATATTGGGATACTACTATTTTTCCCCCGCCCCCCCCGTTTTTTATTTTTTATTTTTCTGTAACTGTGATCTTTTTCACCCGTGTGTTACCGGGGCCCGAAAGGGGAGCAAAGAATAGTAACACTGTCCCCTGCCAAGCATGTCGTAGAAGGCGACTAAGGAGGGTTGGGCATGGGGCCGGTTACCCCATCCTGTAAAAAAAAATTTAAACCACCAAAAACTTCAACAAATATGGACAAGTCAAATAAAGAAAATAAAACACAGCCATCCAAGACAGGGGAAGGTCCTCTCGCGGGGAGGCGTATGATGCAACACAGAGAAAGCCGAAAGGAGTCTGTGTTGCAGACTAACCTTCTTTCTTCTAGGAGAACTTCCAGATTTGGCACCTGGAATGTTCGGACATTGAACGAACAAGGGAAAGTGGCACAAGTAGCAGCAGAAATGAGGGAATACAAAATCGAGGTTCTGGGAATGTGTGAAACAAAGTGGAAGGGGGTAGACAGGAAGAAACTCATCACAGGTGAATTGGTGCTGTCCTCAGGACACGAAGACGAAAGTTCACACCACAGTGAAGGGGTAGCTCTTATGTTATCTAAAGAAGCACAGAAAGCACTCATTGAATGGGAAGCTGTGGGACCCAGAATAATAACAGCTATTTTCAAAACAGCTAAAAAGAAAATTCATGTCAATGTCATCCAATGTTATGCACCAACTAATGACAAAGAAGAGTCTGTGAAAGAAGCATTTTATACTAAACTACAGGAAATTATGGATAAAGTAAAAAGAAGAGACATCACAATTTTGATGGGTGACATGAATGCAAAGATAGGTACAGTCAATACCGGATTTGAAGAAGTCATGGGAAAACATGGGCTAGGAGTAATGAATGAAAATGGAGAACTATTCGCAAACTTCTGTGCTTCAAATCAACTGGCTATAGGAGGAAGCATGTTTCCACATAAGAGAATACACAAGGCAACATGGATATCACCAGACCATAGAACAGAAAATCAGATCGATCATATATGCATAAAGAAGAAGTTTAGATCATCATTGCAGGATGTAAAGGTATATAGAGGAGCAGATGTGGCATCAGATCACCATCTTCTGATAGCCAAAGTAAAAATGAAACTCAAGAGATATGCAACAATGCAAAATTATAGACAACAGTTTAATGTAGGACAGCTAAGAAATCAAGAAACAAGAGACAAATTTGCGGTCACAGTATCCAACAAATTCCAAGTGCTCCAACAGTTGGAAGATGTAGAGAATACAGAAGACTATTGGCAGCAGGTCAAAACGGTATGGAAGGAGACATGTGAAGAAATACTGGGGAAAAGGGAAAGACAACAAAAAGCATGGATAACAACAGAAACCATCAATAAGATAAAAGATAGAAAAAACTAGAAAGCAGAGTTAAACACAAGCAAAACCAGAAGTTCCAAAGCCAAGGCTCAAGACGTGTACACAGAAGCAAACAAAGAAGTAAAAAGAAGTATCAAAAGAGACAAGAGGAAGTATATTGAGGAGTTGGCAAGAGAGGCAGAAGATGCTGCAGCCAAAGGAAATATGAGAGAACTGTATAGCAGCACAAAGAAGCTAACAGGGAAATACAAGCAAACAAGTTGCCTCATAAAAGATAAGAATGGGAAACTGCTCAGCAATATACAAGAGCAAATGAAGAGGTGGACAGAATATTTTGGGGACCTTCTCAATAGACCAGCTCCACAAAACCCGCCGGACATCCAGCCAGCAGAAGAAGAGCTACAAATTAACGGTGAAAGACCAACGAAGGAAGAAATAAAGAAAGCCATAAAGCTTCTAAGAGATGGAAAAGCGTCTGGACCTGATGGCATTCCAGCAGAAGCCATCAAAGCAGATATCGACACGGCTACAGAGATGTTATATAAATTACTTGGTAAAGTCTGGGAAAAAGAAGAGATACCAGCAGAATGGAAGGAAGGATATCTGGTTAAGTTGCCTAAGAAGGGAAATCTACAAGAGTGCACAAATTATAGAGGAATAATGTTACTATCAGTGCCAGGAAAGGTATTGAACAGGATTATCCTTGAGAGATTAAAGGAGTCCATAGACAAGAAATTGAGAGACGAACAAGCAGGTTTTCGACAAAACAGATCATGTACAGACCAGATAGCCACTTTGAGAATAATAGTTGAACGAAGTCTGGAATGGAATTCACCACTATACATCGGATTTGTGGACTACGAAAAAGCATTTGACAGTGTGGACAGAGAATCACTTTGGAAATTGATGAGGCATTATGGAGTTCCCCTGAAGATCATTAATTTAATAAACAAAACCTATGAAGACATGACGTGCAGAGTTCTTCATGAAGGACAGCTTACAGAACCATTTGGGATAAGAACAGGAGTGCGACAGGGATGCCTCTTGTCTCCATTTCTTTTCTTGCTGGCAATAGATTGGGTTATGAGATCATCGACAACACACAACAGAAATGGAATCCAGTGGACTCTGACTAAGCAGTTGGATGATCTGGATTTTGCTGATGATTTGGCTCTCCTGTCCCATAACCGTAATCAGATGCAGGACAAATTGGAAACACTCGATGAGAGGTCACAGCAATTGGGTCTGAAAATACACAGGGAAAAGACAAAAATAATGCGAATAAATGCAGGTAATGAAAACAGGGTTGAACTTGAAGAAACACCAATACAAGATGTAGAATCATACACATATCTTGGCAGTAATATAGATAAAGTTGGAGGGACAGACAGCGATATCAAAATAAGAATACAAAAGGCAAGAGGAGCTTTCATTGCATTGGGAAATATATGGAGATCAAGAGAAATAGGATCCAACACGAAAATAAGAATCTTCAACTCAAATGTGAAGTCAGTCCTATTGTATGGCTCAGAGACATGCAGAACAACAAAGACAACAACCAAAAAGCTACAGACTTTCATAAATGGGTGCTTGCGTAGAATAGAGGGATTAAAATGGTATGACAAGGTTACCAATGTGGAACTGATGACAAGAACTGGACAAGTGCCAGTGGAACAAGAGATGAGAAGAAGACGATGGCGATGGATAGGACACACACTGAGGAAGCCTGTTGATAGCATTACAAGGCAGTCCTTGTTCTGGAACCCCCAGGGCAAGAGAGGCAGAGGAAGACCAAGAAGTACATGGAGAAGAGAGTTGGAAACAGAGGTGAAAATCATGAGGAGAACATGGAAAGAACTTGAGATGATGGCACGTGACAGGAGGACTTGGCATGTGTTTGTTGAAGGCCTATGCTCCTTTGGGAGTGGAGGGTTATGAAATGAAATGAATGATCTTTTTGACTGTACCATGCTAAATGTTGTGATTTTGGTTTAAATGATAATAAACACCATAAACCTTAAATTAATGTGTTGGCCGACCCATTACCCCATATCTGTTTTATGTAGTTTTTATTCACGTCTGTGTGTTTGTAGCACCAAATTGGTGTGTGTACATTAGTGCTGAGTAACTGGCAAAAATTGTTTAGCCAGGAGAGATTTAGGAGTCTACAGATAAATAAAATTGTCGTGAGATAGGCAAATCGGAGAAATCACCCGATTTCAGAGATTGTCCTTACACTTTTCAGCACCATTGTGAATCAACTATCTATTTCCTAACCCTTACTATCACAGAGCCTTCACTATCATTCTCCACTCGGACGGGACCACTATTTCTAAGACCTATCTCAAATAAAATTACGACACTAGTGTTACGTGCAGTCTTTGATATCTTACAATATTATACATAGGTAATTTTTTGTGCTTAAGGGAAAGTCATTATTGAGTTACTTCCCTTGAAAGTTGTGCCATCTCTTCGATCAAACTCCGCGGATAAATCCATTTTACTGCGATTTATTCGTTGTGTGGGTAATAATAGATTGTTCTTGCTTCAGAATATCTATGGCCTGAATTTATGTGTATTGTTTGTCTGAGTAGGACGAGTCTGTCTTATATCTGTATATCTTTACATATCTAAGTCGAACTATATGTTCTGTTGTCTCTAGAGAGGTCAAAGGCTATTCGGCGGATGTGTCGTTAGAGTGTGGTGTGATTTGGCTTCGTCCTGATAGGGACTGTGTGTGTTTTTCCTATGTCGGCCTGTCGCCGGGAAAAAGTGATCTCAGTATTTGTGGGGAAAGTGATAGTCGTCTAAACCTATCGTGTATGCTTTACCCCAGTGTTTATTCATATTGCCAAGGAATGGCAGTTTCATATTTCCTCTACCAAGGTAATCAAAGACACTCTTATGAACTCTCGATCGAAGCCACCATTTTCGATAGTTACGATTTGAATGTCTAAGAGAATATATTTGACTCGATGAAAACGACTTCGATTCCTAGCAGCACTATATTCTGTAGAATGCAGTCAATTGTTCATGATCAAATCTACAGAGCAATGCAATGTTTTATGAATGACTAACTTTAGGACAGATTCATTATCTGCATCCAAACGTGAGTGACAGTTCACGAGTGAAGCCATCTTGGAACCAAAACATGTAGCGACTTTCAAGAAGAGAAAGGGGATGCCCGTATTATCGCTTGTTTAGTCCAGAGATCACTGCTACACATGAGAACCCGTTATTAGCGGTTCAATATTATTATATGAAAAAAATATGTGCTGAACATTATGTGGGAGAATCGTCGCTAAACGAGATTAGGTTTAGAAGCCATCTGAAATATTGTTTATAAGCTGACGTGCTCAGTCAGTGAAGTCAGATGATTTATATGTATGGGCGATGCTGAGGGCTTGGCTACTGACAGTCCATTATAATATTAATCTACATGAGTGCCCATGTAACATAACATTGCAAGACCATTTATCCACTGTACTATGATGTATTATGCCAACCTGTGATTTGTCACTATCTGTGCTGTCGAGTGTGTACGTCCAATTAAACTTTAGAAAAGGTACACAGTCGTTGGTGTCGATGACTTCCAGTCATACATGAGTGTGAGAAAAGAACATTTGTCAACAACACGAACCCTTATCATCATTCGCACATTGTACACTCAATCCATGTCTACACACCACTGCGTAGGTCAAGTTGACATTCCATACACTACAGTGGAGCAAACAACACCATAGAGATCTTATCAACTGATGATGATGATGATGTCTGCTTCCATCCACTTATATCTATCTTTTGGTGGATATCATTAACGGGAATAAAAATCCAACATTATCAACCTTATCAACTGGTGGACCAGCTTTCTGGGTTTGACCTCGCAGAAGTTCAGAAGTCAACAGATTACCGATACCAGACCGTTTCCTGTGGCTGATACGACACACTTGCAGTATTGGTTTGCTCTTTGTCAACACTTCGTCACGTGACCTGTCAAGTGAATGCAGTATGTAGGCCAGCGTTGTTGACAGTTTTACATTAGACATTACAGAGTTTCACAGAACAGTTGGATCAATTCTTGTCAATGTTAACAGGAAGACAGTATTTGTGTACTAAGAAGTCCTATTTTCATCGATGGATCTTCTTGTTTTCCATATATGAACTTTAATATTTAAGGCCAGAATGTTTAATTGAATAAAGTGGCAGTTTGTTTATGTTCATAAAAATAACTTTGCCATTACTGTAAAACTGAGCCTATTTTGCAACACATACTATCATACACATAATTTATATATATTTATGTTTACATGTTATTTGTTTGTATAGTATGTTAGTTTCTATGTCAGCGGGTTGTGTTTAAGGTTGGGCGGCGTCCTCACAACAGAATATCCCACGTCATAGAGGGTCCGTTGTGGGCGTTTTCTATAGGTGCAATTTTCTTGATTGAAAATTTGCTGCGACAACTGTTGCTTTTGTGTTAGCTGTGAAGACTGTAATTATTGTTATTTTTGTAATATTTCTTTGTTCTTTAGTTTTGTTTTGAGTTGTTTGTAATTTGTTGGTCTACTCTTTTCTATCTTTCAGTTCTATTCACAATTTGTATTCATATATTGTGACGTCATTGGTGTTGTTATTCTTTGCAGATTCAGTGATTATTTTCATTGATTTCCCTATTTGATTTATTTTGATTTCTGCAAACGTTCTTGTATTGTCAGTCCTATTTGTACTTTATGTATTCTGTTGGTTGACATATGTTTTATATAGGTATATTTCATAAGACACAATTGCCTGTGCACTGCACTTGGATTATGGTATAAACCAGTACCTGATTATTATTACTATTATACAAGACCTTATTAAAGGCTTGTGACCCACAGATATTGGGATAGTATACTGATTAATCAAGTCATTGAGAACTTGTGGTATTATTATTATTTCAGGTGATTAGTATTATTGTTAGACACCATGTCTACATTAGAATACTTCATTATACAAGGGAAAGCCCTTGATAAAACTGGTCAACAATTAGAACAATGGGCAGTTGCTCAATATGACAAAGCATTAGCTGCAGAAGAGAGAAGAGCTATGGCAGAAGAGAAAAGATTAGCTGCAGAAGAAAGAAAAGCTATGGCGGAAGAGAAAAGATTAGAAAGAGAAGCTGAGGCTGCTGCTGAACAAAAGAAATTACAGATGCAGGTGGAGGAAAGGAGATTTGAAGCTGAACAAAAAAAATTAGAAAGAGAAGCTGCTGCGGAACAAAAAAGATTAGACAGTGAAGCTGAACAAAAAAGATTAGACAGGGAAGCTGAACAAAAAAAATTAGAAAGAGAAGCTGCGGCTGAACAAAAAAGATTAGACAGTGAAGCTGAACAAAAAAGAGTAGACAGGGAAGCTGAACAAAAAAGATTAGACAGGGAAGCTGAACAAAAAAGATTAGACAGGGAGGCTGAACAAAAAAGATTAGATGCTGAAGAGAAAAAAGCAATAAGAGAACATGAATTTGAGTTGGAGAAATTGAGATTGACAAGTATGAGTAATGTTAATCAGGCATCTAGTGGTAATGGTAAACCTTCTACTTACAAGGTTAAGGTTCCACCGTTCAATCAGTCCAGTGACGATATTACATTCTGGCTGGATAGATTTGAACGTTCTTGTCGTACACATAATGTGGATAAATCACAATACGCTAATCAATTATCAGAAAACTTGAAAGGTGAATCTTTGACTAGATTATGCCTTGTAGGAGAAGCAGATAAGGATAATTATGATGTCATTAGGGCGGCTTTGATAAAAAAATATCAGCTAAGTGAGGAAGGCTATCGCCTTTTATTTAAGACGATGGTACCTGAGACGGGTGTAGAATTCTCAGAATTCACTGCAAAGGCACGTCTCACAGTTGATCGTTGGATTGAGCTTTCCAAAACAGAAAAAAACGTATGAAGGACTTATGGATTTGTTGCTCAGAGATAAGATTATGTCATGTGTGAACAAACCTTTCCTTGAATTTATACATGAGCGTAAACCCAAATCTCTAAAAGAAATGGAAGAATATTGTTCCCAATATGTCACTGCACACCCCGACGTGACTTTTGGCAACACTAAGATTAAGGAGAGTATGCCAGTTGCTTCAGCAACACCATACAATCCCAATTATTCACACAGATTTCAGGGACCTCAAAACAGATTTGATAAAAAAGGTAACCATAATAGTTATCAAAACCAAGGTAACCAATCATTTCAGGGTTCTTCTTCAAAGAACTGGAGACGACCTGATAGCTCTCGACACAGGGGTGGTCATAATTATAGGAATTTCCGTAGAGGAAGTAATTATAGAAACTATCAGGGTTATCCGTCTTGGAGTCAACAAGATCATAATTACAGAGATACTCATTATAATGAATATGATAATGGTAACCAAGGGAACTATGACTCAAACCCAAATAGGGGTTACAATAGAGGTAACAATAACTACAGAGGTGATAATAACCGAGGTAGATCTCAAAACAAAAGACATAAACCACATTTTCAGGCAAACTCTGTACAACAAGAGTCCCATGAAGCCTATAAACAGAGTAAAGATAATAATGATGCTAGTAATATGGCATGTGCCGCTTTTGATTTTGGGAGAGCATCTCAGTGCCCCCAATGCAAAACGTTATTTGAGCCAACCACAGTGTCTACTTTAAGCTGTGGCCATCCTCTTCCTGCTCTTCCGGCATCAGTCGCGCATGATGGAAGAGGTTCTCTTGTCTTACATAAGGGTTTAGTGAATAACAATCCAGTCTCTGTGCTATTTGATTCTGGATGCACCACAATTGGTGTTAGGCAGTCACTCGTAGATCCTTCCCGTGCCACTGGACAAGTAGTCAAATGTGTAACATTTGGCGGCACATTAGAGAAATACTCTACTGCTATCATTAGGATTGCTACTCCTTTCTTTACGGGAGATGTACACGCATGTCTTCTTCCGAATCCGATCGCTGACCTCATCATCGGTCGCATTCATGGAGTCAAGGAATGCACTCCGCAACAAATTTCCACGTGGGAAAGGCAAAACATGCAGATTGCTAACGCTGTAGTCACTAGAGCTCAGGCTCTTAATGTGCCTCAAACTTCATCTATTGAAGATAATGAAGTGCATAACCAAGATAATCCCTTGGTAATTTCTCGTGACTCGTTTATAAAACAGCAAGAAGATGATCCCACTCTGAAGAAATTCTTCATTCTTGCAACTAAAGGTGATCCGAATAAGGACACAAGTCGTAAATCGTGGATTACAAAGAAGAATGGCGTACTTGTACGTATGGTTCAAGACTCCATTACGTCAAGTCATTCTCAAATCCTGGTTCCCAAGAATTTGAGAGTTAAAATTTTGCAGCACGCTCACGACTCTCAGTGTGCTGGACACATGGGTTTTTCCCGTACTAAGTCAAGAGTCCTTGCGGCTTTCTTTTGGCCATTGGTAAACAAGGACATACGTATTTATTGTCGATCTTGTAAAGTATGTCAGGAAGTTAAATCCAAAGGTTCACGGCATGCTGCACCCATTCAGGCGGCGGACATTCCTATTCGGCCGTTTCAAAAAATGGCCATAGACATTATTGGTCCATTTAAGATCAAGTCTGCCAGAGGACATCAGTTTATCTTGACGTGTGTTGATATGTGCACACGTTGGCCAGAGGCTATTCCTCTGAAGAGCATTACTACTGCTGATATTGCAGATGCTCTTTGGCTTATATTTTCTCGTCTGGGGTTCCCCGGAGAGATATTGTCAGACCATGGCACCCAACTAATATCAGATACCATGTCTCAAGTAATGTCTACCCTGCAGATAGATAGATCTTTAAGTAGTATCTACCATCCAATGTCTAATGGTATGGTCGAACGCCTTAATAGAACACTTAAAAACTTACTGGGGAAGATAACTGAGGATCATCCTCAAGACTGGGACAGAGTTTTACCTGCGGCCCTCTTCGCTTACAGAGAGGTACCCAATGAACATACGGGATTTTCTCCCTTTGAACTCGTCTTTGGCGCGCGTCCGCGTGGCCCTATGTCGTTGCTTCACGATCTCATAACATCTGACAATATTGACGATGACACAAAGTCATCCTACGAATATGTCATCGCGTTGAGACAAAAAATTATCGAAGCATGCAAATTAGCAACTTCTTCTTCTGAATTTGCGAAACAGAAGGCAAGGCAATTTGCCAATAAGAAGAGATGCTTACGACAACTTTGTCCTGGTGACAATGCATTTGTATTACTACCTTGTAGGGAAAACAGATTACTTATTTCTTGGAAAGGTCCGTACGATATAATATCGAAAATTTCCGATGTCGACTATATTGTCGATATTGATGGGAAGCATAAAACCTTCCACATCAATATGCTTACTGAATTCCATGAACGTCCGCATTATTTGCAACCCATTTTCCAAGCAATGGACAATTCTCCAGTACAACATGGTCATTACTCATCACTGTCCGTGATACAGGATGAGGAAACAAGTTTTTCAGATGTAAATCTTCCTCTTCCAATGATCCCACTTCATTCCAGTGAATCATGGAAGAACGTTACTGTCTCTCCTGATTTGTCTCTAGGAGAACAGCGACAAGTTTCAACTATGTTGCAAACATTTCAGGATGTACTCACTGACATCCCTGGACAAACGAATGTCATTCAACATGACATTGTTCTAACTGACCATACTCCTATTAGGGTTAGACCTTATCCTATACCTATACATTTTCAAGCACAGGTCGAGAAAGAGTTGGATGAGATGATAGATTTGAAAATAATCGAACCATCCACCTCTGCATATTCTTCGCCGATGGTTATTGTGCGTAAAAAAGACAATAACATACGTCTTTGCGTTGACTATCGAAAATTGAATCAAGTAACGAAGTTCGATGCCGAACCTATGCCTTTACTGGAAGAGCTACTTACTCGACTCTCCAAATCTCATTTTTTCACTAAACTTGATTTGTCTACAGGATATTGGCAAGTTCCTTTATCTGAACGCGCCAAACCTCTCACGGCTTTTTCAACACCTAGAGGTTTGTTCCAATGGAATTTTATGCCTTTCGGTCTTATGAACGCACCAGCTACGTTCGTACGCATGATGCGCCGAATCCTATCTTATCGGTCAGATGTCATTGCATATCTAGACGACATCTGTCTTTTCAGCGATACTTGGGAAGATCACTATTCAGGGTTAGATGAATTGCTGTCTACTTTGCGTGAGCACAACCTGACAGCGAAACCCTCTAAAGCCTATATTGGTTTTAGCGAAATTTCTTTCCTAGGCCACCGAGTTGGTCATGGTTTCCTAAAGACAGAGGACCATAATACTAGTAAGATACTTAACATTTCAATCCCTAAGACTAAAAAACAGGTGAGAAGTCTGTTAGGTCTTATTCAATTTTATGGCAGATTCATTCAGAATCTATCCTCTATCATGGCACCTCTCTCAACACTTCTAAAGAAAGGTTCGCCTAATGTGGTCCACTGGTCTCAGGAATGCCAATGCTCTCTGGATAAGATTAAAACATTGTTTTCAACACCACCTATTTTAGTGCTACCCACTAAAGATAAGACATTCGTTCTTCGTAGTGACGCTTCATCCACTGGGATTGGAGCGGCACTAATGCAAGAGTACTCTGGAACTCTGCATCCTGTAATGTATATTTCCAGAAAACTTAATGCGGCAGAAAGGAATTATTCTGTTTTAGACCGTGAGCTATTAGCTATGGTTTGGTCGATCCTCAAACTACAGAGATTCCTTCTAGGCGCACATTTCATAGTAGAAACCGACCAAAAAGCTCTTACTGCTATACAGAGTAAGAATTTGAAGAGCTCGAGGTATACTCGATATGCAATTGCTCTTCAACCTTTTCATTTCTCTGTGCGAGCTATTCGTGGATCAGATAATGTGATGGCAGACATTCTGTCAAGATGCCCACATGATTCCACATAACTATTAGGGCTTAGACTTCTTGATATGTCTAGTTCTATAGTAGTTCCTTTTCTATATCATGATAGATACACATTTGTAATTTAATAATATAATGATTGTATCACTACATAGCGGTTCATGGATGTTTATTCACCGCTGTGCTTTGATGATTTTTTTTCTTCATAAATCATAAATTTAAGATATCTAATACGAAATGATGATATGAATTTTTTAGGCATTGTGTAATTGCCAGAATTGTATTATACTTTGATGACACCTTCCTGGAAAAATATACTTGTAGAGAAATAATTTCTCTCAGTTTATGAGACACATTCTCACCAGTCGCTCCATAAGTCGACTTAGCCTCATATTAGGCGTTATAGGTATTCCTGATATTTTCATCTGCGCATTATTCATGCGTTGTGAGCCTATTGTACGTTGCTCCTAGATGTATTTCAAAAAAAAAAAAAGTTCCATTTTTTTTTTTTTCCCGGGAGGTGGGGTAAGACTGTTACGTGCAGTCTTTGATATCTTACAATATTATACATAGGTAATTTTTTGTGCTTAAGGGAAAGTCATTATTGAGTTACTTCCCTTGAAAGTTGTGCCATCTCTTCGATCAAACTCCGCGGATAAATCCATTTTACTGCGATTTATTCGTTGTGTGGGTAATAATAGATTGTTCTTGCTTCAGAATATCTATGGCCTGAATTTATGTGTATTGTTTGTCTGAGTAGGACGAGTCTGTCTTATATCTGTATATCTTTACATATCTAAGTCGAACTATATGTTCTGTTGTCTCTAGAGAGGTCAAAGGCTATTCGGCGGATGTGTCGTTAGAGTGTGGTGTGATTTGGCTTCGTCCTGATAGGGACTGTGTGTGTTTTTCCTATGTCGGCCTGTCGCCGGGAAAAAGTGATCTCAGTATTTGTGGGGAAAGTGATAGTCGTCTAAACCTATCGTGTATGCTTTACCCCAGTGTTTATTCATATTGCCAAGGAATGGCAGTTTCATATTTCCTCTACCAAGGTAATCAAAGACACTCTTATGAACTCTCGATCGAAGCCACCATTTTCGATAGCTACGATTTGAATGTCTAAGAGAATATATTTGACTCGATGAAAACGACTTCGATTCCTAGCAGCACTATATTCTGTAGAATGCAGTCAATTGTTCATGATCAAATCTACAGAGCAATGCAATGTTTTATGAATGACTAACTTTAGGACAGATTCATTATCTGCATCCAAACGTGAGTGACAGTTCACGAGTGAAGCCATCTTGGAACCAAAACATGTAGCGACTTTCAAGAAGAGAAAGGGGATGCCCGTATTATCGCTTGTTTAGTCCAGAGATCACTGCTACACATGAGAACCCGTTATTAGCGGTTCAATATTATTATATGAAAAAAAAAAATATGTGCTGAACATTATGTGGGAGAATCGTCGCTAAACGAGATTAGGTTTAGAAGCCATCTGAAATATTGTTTATAAGCTGACGTGCTCAGTCAGTGAAGTCAGATGATTTATATGTATGGGCGATGCTGAGGGCTTGGCTACTGACAGTCCATTATAATATTAATCTACATGAGTGCCCATGTAACATAACATTGCAAGACCATTTATCCACTGTACTATGATGTATTATGCCAACCTGTGATTTGTCACTATCTGTGCTGTCGAGTGTGTACGTCCAATTAAACTTTAGAAAAGGTACACAGTCGTTGGTGTCGATGACTTCCAGTCATACATGAGTGTGAGAAAAGAACATTTGTCAACAACACGAACCCTTATCATCATTCGCACATTGTACACTCAATCCATGTCTACACACCACTGCGTAGGTCAAGTTGACATTCCATACACTACAGTGGAGCAAACAACACCATAGAGATCTTATCAACTGATGATGATGATGATGTCTGCTTCCATCCACTTATATCTATCTTTTGGTGGATATCATTAACGGGAATAAAAATCCAACATTATCAACCTTATCAACTAGCCCATTGAAACATTCCTGGCACCAAAGAGACAGATACACTTGCTAAAGACGGACGAACGCTGCGACAAAACGATACAGAGACAACTTATGAAATGGCAAAAACAACTATAAACGTCATATTTAAGTCCAAATAGGACAGAGCCACCCAGGTCACGTTAAAGACGATGCCTATCAACTGTCACGGATTGCCTCCCCTGCTTTGCAGTAGTAGTCCACAAGTGGCCAGAACTCAAGAGTATCTAAAATGGGTTGTCAAAGGTGTCTCCCTTGCACAAGATTACTCTTGGCGGAGTTTTAGATAGAAATGTAAAGACGCTTCTATCTCAGGGGAGTTTTCAAAAGATATTTCCGAAGGCAAGAACAATGCGGCATTGGCAGGGCAATTGTTAACTTTTTATCGGTCCGCCGCCTTTTTATGAAGAATTAGGTAATGGTTATAGCCCGTTCAATCCACCCAGCTGGTGTAAATCCAGCGAAATTCCTTGTATAAGTATTTGCTCTATAAATGTATATATATATATATATATATATATATATATATATATATATATATATATATATATATATATATATATATATATATATATATATATATATATATATATATATATATATATATATATATATATATATAAAATAGTCTTGCACATTTGTTTGCTTTCACCCTTATAATAAATGAATTAACTATGATTGTTCTGTTTTACAATAACATGTAACAAACTCAATAATCAATTAGTTTGAACAAGTTAAAATAAAGATGAAATGATGGTGAATTTTAGAGTTAAATAAAATTTCTCGTCATTGAGACATGGTGTGAGGATTTAAATTTAAACTTTAATGTCCGTTTGATGGTGCCTTTTACAAGCACTTAACTGGCATTATTGAGTCATGCAGCCTGGTTTTGTCAATTCTTTTGTGATGAAGGCACTTCACAGTCTGATAGCATCGTTCCTCGTACGGTCTGATAGCTACGTTCCACGAACCCTCTGATAGATTAGTACCACGATCTTTAAGACAAAATGAAAACAAATGCCGCTGCTAAGTATGTTTGTGGGCTGCAAAAAAAAAACAGGCGAATCGTCTCGCTGTCCACCCACCAATGTCAGCCTCTCTGAATTATTACATGGCTTTTGAGTACACACAGCGTAACTCAGGAAAGATTATTAGAAATCACCAATATTCTTTTGGGTATTAAACTGGGAAAATATGTGCTTGATCAGCGCGAAAAGCAATGATTTGCTTGAATTAAAATTAGCAAGGTACGTACATCTCACAAAATCATATGATACACTTGAGGCACATGTGATGTAATCATCACTCGTCACTGCTCCAGTTGGAGTCTGGGGTCACCTCTGCTGTCGGTTTTCTGTACAACTAGCAAGAAACGATCCCCAGCGCTTGCTGTAGTGGTTTATGAATATACTATTTTGATAGGTTGAGGTTGCCATCCTCATATATAACCACTAAGTAATAAAACATCTCAAATTCACATTTGTAAAATAAATATTTACACTTACCCAAAAATTTTTGAACACAATCTCCTCGCACAGTTTGGACACTTAACTTTTTTAGATGCTTTTAATCACTTGGTCTGGGAATTTCCTCTTATGACGGGTGACCTGATTCCTTAGGTCTCCAGTCTTTGTATTTAAAATGCGGGTTTACTTGTGGGTTTAACTTTGCCCAAATACCTTTGATCTTGGTCTTTTAAGTTTCCATTCTATGTATTTAATATGCGGGTTTGCTTTAAGTTCTAAAGTTGCCAAAATACTTCCGATCTGTCACTTATAATTTTGGAATCCTTAGTCCGATCCTTCTTTCTCTGTCTTTGATGAATTGCTGGCTTGACGTGGCGATGCAGTCTGATTTGTGTCTCCGATTTCGCAATATTATTCCCATTTCTCAGTGCAAATCTCAGATTGTACTTCCGACGAGTTTTCCAATGAAAGTCAAAGTATATTCCTGCTCTTAAATTACACCAATGGTAAGCTCTTTAGCACTATCTGGGTATGGTGTTTAAATTATTAATCTCCCCCCGCGTGTTTTAATAAATTACATTTTAACATTCCATCGCGTGACCTTTTTCTTATAATGATGTAATACTTCCGCAACTCACAAACAAATCTTATTTGATGTCCAGATGCTACCTTCCAATACTGCCTCCCCCAGACAGGTTATATGTAATAATTACACTGGGATGGTCCCGTGAAAACGATTATCTCATTATCACCGGTATTTTCATTCCTCCTTCAGACGGATCTCTCAGACAGACAATGTGGCCTTCTATTAATCACTCGTACGAGACCATATTGCGCATACAAGGATCGTCTCTGTCAAAGGTTGGCTAGACTGACTGACGTGATAAACGTAATACCACTGACCGGTCTAATTAACCTGGTATTGTACGATTCACCTGGTAAACAAGTCTGCGTGCGGTTTCAGCAAAAAAGAATGTAAGGGCAATAAATATGTCAAATAAAAGGACGATGAGTGAGAAAAATGAAGAAATGAAATGATACTGCCGGAGTGGATGAGATTTAAAAAAAGAGCACGACTGATTTCGGTACATCACCAGGTCATCATATTTACGTACTGGTCACAATAGGTTGAGGTACCATCTATATCACAAGTACAGGATTGTTCCAACAGATCTCTGCTCCTGTGGCACCAGCTCCATGACAGCCAAACATCTTCTCCAGTCCTGCCCAACTTACAGCAGTGAATGGAGTGGCAGATGGCAACAATCCACTTCTCTCCATGAAAAACTGTTTGGAGATGTCAGAAACCTTGAACTGCCTACTGCCTTTATTAGAGTCACTAATGTAGAAGTCTGAGAGCGAATGAGATGTCAGGAACCTTGAGCCGACTACTGCCTTAATAGAGTCAGTAATGTAGTCTGAGGGCGAACGAAGAAGAAGTTCATGTGATCTGTGTAACATACTCTAGTTACGTTTCTTAAACATAAATTTAGAATTACGCGAGTAATGCTCACTTTAAACTAATCGAGCAAGCACATTTAAACAAATCTTCGTGCACCTTAATTAACGAATACAACAACAGCCTTTCTTAAGTGAAGTAATGTAAACTGAAGGTAAATTATAGGAAATGTGGTTAAAACAGAAATTAATATAGAGCACTGACTATGACAGTTTTAATTAAAGTGTTTTGTCACCTTGACTCGCATTGTTACTGCGACTTTTGGTTTGCTTATTGTTACTGCTGCTGTTAGATGTCCATAATAATAGAGCTTGACATTATGAGTGTAGTTTAACAGTTAAATAGAGGGTAAAATAGAAATCGTTCGCTGAATGTTGTTAACATTTTGCAAATTAATATTCTTTTTTACATCTTCTGGCAGCTGATTTGGCCTACAACAGATCTGCAGTTCCAGAGATTACAGATGGTAATGATAACACTTGCTTCACATCTCAAGGCCCGGAAAAAGTGACAGTCGTGTTAGATAACTCGTACCCCTTTACCTGGCTCAGAGTTCATGTCAACAAGCCTGGTACGTGACTGTTATTAATTCATTATTTCATTATACATTTCTCAGAAAAAACAAAGAGAAATATTCGAACCAACAAGTCTGTCAATAGAAGGACGCTTGAATCGCTCAGTGGATGTTAATTTCATATTAAAACGCTGTAATTAAAGATTAAACGAAAAAATAATATACTTACTTACTTAGTCATTCCTCTTCTACCATGAGGTGTGGAGGTTTCGAAGATATAACGCCATACTATCATATCGGCTATCTTCCTCCAGGTCTGGTTTCAATATACTCCTACGTCCTTCAGCGACTGTCTAATGTTGTCCTCCCAGAAGACTGCGTCGTCTTGGAAGTCTGGATCCCTGGCTCTTAGTTTCCCGTGGTAGCTGATCTTCTCCCATTTTGCAGACATGACCAAAACATCGTAGTTGGAACTGTTTTACTTGGGTCTGCAGTGGCAGAGTTTTGAGGCTAAGCAATATCGTCGGTTTGCGGACCACGTCTCTTCTTGTTACTTCAGCTACCTTCCTCGGGTACATAATTTCTTAGGTTTGGAGCTGGCTTTTGGGGGGTTGTAGTCATTGCCCATGACTCTCATCTAAACGTCAAGACTGGGACAGAAATGGAGCGGTATACAGCCACTTTCGTCCTCTTGTCAACTTTTATTCTACTGAGGAATCCTCGATTTATGGCCTGGAAAAGTCTCCCAGATGCTGCTCCTTGTGTAGCCTTCTTTTCTTTGTTGCCTCTTTTCCAGTCTATGACAGCTCCGAGGAATTTAAAGTGGTTGACCTGCTCCAGGACTTGTTCTCCCAGAATAGTATGATGCTGTATTCCCTCTCGTGATAACACCATTATTTTTGTTTTGGAGCTGCTGATGACAATCCCTCTATTCTCAAACTCTTCCTTCTAGACTTGCAGGTTGGATTGAAGATGTCCCTCTGTTTTAGCAATCAGAGCAACATCATCAGCAAATGTCAGCTCTGAAGTACAAACCTGTCTCATCTTCCAATACCCAACTGCATTTATTTTGTCCTCTCCCAACATGTTTTGATGATGTCATCCATGAGGAAAATGAAATTATAAGGTGACAGAATATCACCCTGTCGTACACCAGGGGTGGTCCTGAACTCTTCAGATTTATGATTTGCCGTCTTCATAAAATTTCTGCGCGACTTGTAGAATCTCTGTATAGCGTGGATCAGAGGTGCTGGAATGTTTGTTCTTTTCTAACAGTCCCAAAGTTTGCTTGAGGGGACCTTGTCAAACGCCTTTACAGATCCAAGAAATATAGATGCTTCTCAGTTTTATACTCAAGGATCTTTTCACTCAGCTGTCTGAATGTGAAGATAAAGTCTTGAGTACTTCGGTTTGCTAGGACGCCACATTGACTCTAATTCATTCGTGGCTCAGCTAGATATCTGAGTCTCTGCTCCGGGATTCTTGAGTAGATTTTACACGGGACACTGAGAAAAGATAAGCCTTTGTCATGGAATACGCTTGTTCTCTTTTTGTAATCTTCTCTCCACTCCGGCAATATTAATCTACCACCTTTTACGTCCTAAATCCTTCCCTTGTTTATTGTTTACACTTGCATAGGTTAAGGTTTTTTTATCACATCTTGTTCTAATTTATCACTCCCATAATTTTACCTGATCGCTGGACCTATTTTTGAAACAATATTGACTTCTGTTTGTGCAGAGCGACTTGTCACATTGATTTTTTTGCTTATCGCCGATCCAGACGGAGTAAGAGTTTAACACTGAGTAACATTCGTATTGTTAACCCAGACTTTTTGTCTGAGAACATACACAAACCAAATTGTTCACATGATCCAAAATGAATGGGCAGACGGTATTGGCAGATAGGTCTTCAGTTCGCACATGTGTTGGAAGATGTCAATCTGGTTAAAGAGTAAGATGACAAATGTGATTTTGGAGCACGGAAAGCTAAGTAATCGCTTTCGCCCAGACCTTGTTTTGATAAATAATGACAAGAAAGTAGCATCTTGAAAAATTTTGTCAGTGATAGATCTATAAAGTAGCGTGTTGTAAACATGATAAATACCCACGGGAATAGCAAGACGTAATGCAGTTTGGAAACAGTATCTTATGGTGCCACGTAGAAAGTTCTACATGAGAGCGATGGGAATAAACCCCTACCAATGTCAGATATCTAGATGATGGTTGGTTTGGTATGAACATGTTAAAATAGACGGCTCCTGTTTAGACCTTTCCTCAACGTAGCAACTTGGGTGTGTGCGCTAAATATTCTTTATAACCCAGCGCCTAGTACGACTACTTCACTTACTTCCAAATTTGTCAAGGAGAGATTACAGACAGCCAAAGTAACAGCTCGTAACCAGGACACCCTATGTGAGCAGAAGGATTACTAATGTGGAAATGGTGGAATGAACCAGACAAATACCACGGGGAACAAGATGTGATGTGAAGATGCTAACCATGGATAAGACCCATATTGAATAAACAAGCTGACAATATTAAAAGTGAATCATTGTTCTGTAATTGGCGGGGTCAGGCGGATAGAGGAAAACGAAATACACATGAAGAGGGCAATTAGATGACCTAAGAATAGTGCTCCACAAACTATGTCAACGATTCAACAGAGTTGTGATCCAATGATCCATTCTCATTGCAACATCCCCGGCAATGAAGAGGCTGACAGATTAACACGTGATGGGGGAAAGATATCGCAACCTGATAGAAGCATAACTTTGGAGGAAGTAAAGAGTTTTATCACGACAAGATACACAAACAAATGGGATGCAGAGCATCCAGGACACACACACACACACACAATGGTGCATTTTACCAGCTCAGCAGAAGAGAACAAGTGTAATCTTCAGACTCCGCACTGGCCACAACAGATTGAGATACCATCTATTCAACAAGATAAAGATAGAAACTACCGATCACCGTAACTATAGCACTGATAAAATGACTGCCGAACATCTGTTTCACAGATGCCCAACATACGAAGAACATTGAAAGCACATATGGTTGCCACCAGAACCGTTCCTGGAGAAAAAACAACTCTATGGAGATACAAATAGCCTCAAGCTGACTACTGACCATATTCAAGTGGACGTCTGAGAGTGTACGAAGAAGAAGAATGACATACATATGTAGAGGGCGAAGAAGACATACGGAGACTATGAACATATAACTCCAAACAGAAAGGCACGCGTGTGTATGTGTGCGTGCGTGTGTGTGTACGTGCGTGTGTATGTATGTGCGTGGAACGTGCGTGCGTGCGTGCGTGTGTGTGTTTTTTTTTAAATTCTACTAAGAGCTGCAATGTAATGCATTAAAATATTTGTGTTCAGAAAGGTCATTGCTATGACAACGGTTAATGTGTTTTCACTTGTACAACAGATTACCTATACAGTTTGAAAGTTAACTTCAAGAACGACTCCAGCTTGAGTTGTCGTAACTCCAGGAATTCTACCGTCGACGACACAACACTAGACATCTACTGTGACTTAAATGAGACAGTCCAGTCTGTGACGCTGACAGGGGAGGGAGTTCCATATCTATGTTCTGTTTACATCAGTGGAGGTTTGTATCTGGTCATATAGTCTACTAGCAGATATACCCGTCGTTGCCCTTTTAAAAAAGAAACTGAACATTTAATAACGTTTTTCGTCTGTTAAAAAAAGAGATAATACTTGATTAATTAGTTGTGTACATTTGTTTATTTAAAGTGACTTAAGGCAAGCTTGGATCTCATCTGCTTTTGTCCCTCTAGGAAGGACTTGTATGAGTAGAATGTGCCGAAAGTCACCAGACAACACAACAGTGACTGTACCAATTGGAGACTTAGTAATAACCTTATCTTCTATGGCAATTAAAGCTGGACAGTGTAGACTCTTCCTATAGCAGTGTCAAATCTTACGTCTGGATGACCTTCTTCTTCGGTACCTCTTTTTCTTCGACTCCGTTGTTTCTTGTTCCATGTGTTGTATGATGGCAGACATCTTGTTCCTGGGTTGTTATTGCATCTATTATGTGCCTGCCTTTGAAGGTCACCAATGGAAGAAAGCTGCAAGTATCGAGGCTCTTCATTTGCTAGTGGCTGTAAGGATCCAATTCTATGGTACACTTGTCCTTGAACTTTAAAAGAATGCATGAATCCTCTTGATGTGATGATATTGGCCCCAAGAGCTGTCATTTGAAAAGCATGGTTATACTTTTCAATGTTCTGTAAAACATGTTTTGATTCAGGTGTTGCGCCAATAAGAAAATCGTTCAAAGGCTGCGGTGGTTCTGAAAGCAGGCTTAATTAGATGTTGCCAGTGGAACAACACATACCTGTTGGCTCCTTATCCCACTTCTTGGCCCCACAGTGGTTACACAGTCTAGACAAAGGGCCAATTTTCACTATTTTGCTGACGCGTAGTCATGGTCAGGGTCATAACTGAAAGCACCTCGATGCCCCTGCCTTGAAGTATATGGTCGTATTCTCACCTGTACTTTCCTGGCTGCATCAGCCTGTGTTCTGGTGTCTCCTGTTATCTTATTGCTGCTTGCCTGATCTCACAAATGTATTCATTCATGCGTCTTTATTTTGTATATGTGGTTGAATGTTTACAAGACAAAAGGCCATAAAACAACTTCTGTTTCAAGTACCATATGGCGTAGAAGATCATGCTTCACCACAACTTTCTATCTACAGTACAATTTATCAATTGTGATGTTAACTTCTGTCCATGCCACGATGTTAAACTGTCCAGTATTTGCTCTCTATGTCTTCCCCTATCTCCTTGTCCTTCAATCGTACCTGTTGTTACGATATATTCCAGCTTTCCTCTTCTAATAACAAGCCAAAAAATAGTGAATTGTTTCTTTTTGACTTGAGAAATAAGTTTTATTTCCGCATTGACCTCTTTCAGGACACGCTCATTACTCGTCTTGGCTGTCCATGGTATTTTTAACATTCTTCTGTAAAACCACATCTCTGTTGCCTCTAGTGCCTTCCTTACATGTTTACTAATTATCCATAACTCACTCCCATATGTCAGGATTGGTTCTATATAACACTCAAGAACTCCTTTTATTACCTCTCTTGACACATAATTGTTGCATAAAATACTCTTCATTTTAAAGAATGCTGTTTTTGCCTGAGCTGTTCTGCTCTTCACTTCTGAGATGCATCTTCAACCAGTCGTTATTAATGTGCCCAGGTATTTGAATCTATTTACCTGTCTCAATACTGTTCCATTTACATTGATAGTGCATTCTGGGGAAGCCCTTTTCTTTGCGACGTCCATTTGTTCAATCTTTTTGCTATTAAAGCTAAGGCCTTTATTTTGACTTTCTGTCACTATTGTATCAACCATTTCCTCCAGCTCCTTTTCACTTTTTGCTATTAAGACTGTATCATCATTGTATCTCATTTATATTATGTCCGCCGAATGATATTCCTGGCATGTTCTGCAGAGATCTCATTATATTTTCACTGTTCAGATTGAACAGATCCGGTGACAACACACATCCCTGCCTGACACTATGTTTTTACTTGCTAAAACGTTCCTATCTGGCCGCTATTTCTTACAGCTGCTGTTTGTTGCCAGTACATGTTCTTTATTATCTTCAGGTCCGTTCCTTCAATGTTGATGCTTTCTAACATGTTGATAAATTCCTCATGTTTCACTTCGTCGAATGCCTTATTGTAATATATAAAGCAAAAGTACAAATCTGCCTCTACGTCTGTGGATCTTTCTGTTATGTTCTTATAAGATATATATATATATATATATATATATATATATATATATATATATATATATATATATATATATATATATATATATATATATATATATATATATATATATATATATGTCACAGCATAATTGTTCACTAAATTTTATAGTGGTTACACTGTAGTGTGACAACCCTGGTATTCATCTTTGGATACCTGTCCAGCCGGTTTTTGGCTAGAAGAAAAACCGGAAGAAACGGTTTGGGCGGAGGTGTGAGCCTAGAGATGTCCGCTCGACTGAGAAGTCGGTGATGGCCGTTGTCAGCAGTTTTGCTGGGGAAAGTTATATAGATGCCACTATTGTTCATTATTTCTTGCCGTTATTTTCATGAGATCAGGGGTAGTGATTTGTTGCTAGTTGATATCCTCCTGGATTGTATTTCATGATTGCAATGATGTATTGCGTTTTGTCAGTAGTGTGTCCCGCCTACGTGAGTGATTGTCATGGCGGTTGCTGAGTAGATTATCTCTGCGTGTATTATTTGGATCTTGTTGAGCTATAGTGTGTGGCAAGTATGTGGCAGTTATTTCAGTGCATTGTGCAATGCATGTTCATGTGTATCGTCAGCCGGGTGCGGCTCCTCTGTGTGTGATATTCATTAAAAGGGTCATTACCTGTTATAGGTGTTATCATGTTATTTATGTCAGCTATTGTGTGCTATGGTTGTACCTTTGAGACAGCGAGCTAAGAGTCTAGTGTGGGAATGCCTTAAACCCATAGTACCAGTAGAGAGTTCACTCTGACAGCACAAGTATTCTCATGTGTCTAGTTCTGACATCTGGGTCGCTCTTGTCCGGTAAGTTAGAGGCCATGGGGTCAGGGATTTTCTATTAATTGGCTCATATTTATTGCTGACTATTTTCTTGGCCATGGAGGCCTGTATGTTATAGCGTTATTTCCCAGCAAGGTGACGTTCTGACCCGCTATTATTATTGCCGTTAAATTTTGGTACACACAGAGTGTTAGAAGGCTGGTTACGCCACTGTATTGGCGCCTTCATATGTGCCGTCAATTCACGAGAGTGAGTTGTTTACATTTCAGTGTCCAGTGTAGGCTAGCGTGTCGATCTGTTTGTGTCTTGTTTACGGCCTGTGACCTGACCTCATTTACGGGCTCTGACCTACTTTTCGGCATCACAGCGGTAATGGCTATTTTGTCAGTATATTTCAGTCCATACACGGTAAAATAAAACGTTGTTAAGTTTCAAGTTGTTTGTTAGGGCATGGTTGCAGGGCTGTTTACAGTTGTTGAAGTGTTAAGCTGTTGTTACAGTGTGGGGCAAACGGGTCAGTTTGACACATTTCTGAGTCTTTTTGCTTGTGGGCGACAGTGATCCAGCCGGAGCAGCGGAGTGAAAGGTGTGGTTAGAGGGGTTATGTAGGATGTAGAGGAAACCAGTTGGCTATTTTCTTTGGTGTAGTTGGGCCCGAGTGATAGACTGTGGTGTCATCAGGAGGGAGATTTTGTCAATATTGGTGTGCTCAGGGCCCGAGTGGTAGACTGTGGTGTCATCAGGAGGGAGATTTTGTCGTTATATACCAGTGTTCCTGCAAAGTGATGCCATCATCTTACTACCCAGATGTGCCCACTCAGGGGTGAAAATCTCGTGCATTGACCTCCCTAAGTCGACGCCTGTGACAGTGCCTAACAACACAGAAGTGCCTGACCAGGGGCGTATTTCGTCTACAGACGGTCTTACCGACGTGTTGGAGTCCAGTGGATATTACCTTACAGTCTGCTGGGATCCTTGGACCATTCTACGTCTTTATAGACTGGTCGTGTGCTACATATGTGACAGTACCAAGGATCTTACACGTGTACCTGTCGGGTAGACTATTGATTGTAACTGTGTAGCTGAACTTTGCAGAAGTGAACATTTCCAATGATAATATTGACAGTGCTGTGTGAGCATCGTGGAATATAGTTCGGTCATCATACAAGAAATTACGGGACAGTGACACTCAGATTTGACAGTTATTCCTGGACTTATATTCGTTTGGATTTTACGTGTCCTAGTGTGAAGTTTCGTTCGTTCTGTGATCATTATCATCGTCAGGGCGGAGGATTCTGCTTGCTCAAGCGCCGTTGGAGCTTCAGATAAGTTATTGTTTGTATGTTTATGTATTATATGTTATATTAATATTTTCTTCTTTCTCTGATAATTTAATGATATTGTCTGTCTTCTTTACTGATTATATCTATTAGTTACTTTCACATGGTAAATAGTGTAGTGCTGTTTTTGTATTTGCTTCTCGGTTTGTTATTGTTTTCTTTCCTCATGTTTAACATTTCGTTATTGCGTAAGTGTGACTTAGTGTGTAGGTAGATTGATTTTAATTAAATTTGCTCTTGCTCTGTGTTCCTTATAGTTTGGAATTATCTGGATTATATATTTTGATACATTATAGTAATATTCTACTGTTTAGGTACTTAATTTATTTTCTATGAGGTGAATACAGTGCTTAGGGCAATAGTTAGCTGCTAGCTCCTCATTGTTCAGTGGTGTTTTCGTAGTGGTGACTAAGTTGATATAGTGGTGTCATAGCACCATAAAGCATCATAAAGTTGTTGTTATACAACTATTGATTATTATAAGTTGTTATATCGGTGTCTAAGTACAACTATAGACTACTGTAAGTTTGAGTAAGGATATAGTAGAGAATAAAGGGCCAGAAAGTCCTGAGTTTCACAAGTGGTGAGAACATAGCCAAAAGGCTAACTGAGTCTTTAGTGAGACTATAACGTAAACGTGAATCATGTTTACATAATAAACTACGAGGTGGTATTTACTTTCATGCATATATATATGTGTGTGTAATTTGATGAAGAGATATCAGTATTTACCATATTATTACTGAATATTATTGTAAGCAGAAATTTATTGGCTGACTTAAGTGGAGACTTTTTATAGCCTCCCTGTGGAGGAAAGGGCCGATTATGATAAAGTGAAGGTGAGATTGCTCCGGAGGTTCCGTCTGACTGCTGACGGATACCGGACGCGTTTTAAAAACGCGATGCCTAGTTCAGACCAGGACTTCGAGGATTTTATCTCGAAGATCAAACTTCTATTGAATAGATGGATCGAAATGGAGGGAATTGCTAAGGATTATAATGGCTTGCTGGATTTGGTGCTACGAGACAGAGTGTTGTCCTCATGTTCCAGTGAGTTGGTGGCGTTTTTCCAGGAACGCTGTGGTGAAGTGGGATGTTATAAATATGTATAGGGGACTTAGTGTACTGACTGAGATCAGCTGTGAAGGTATCTATATCTAATAAGAGTAGTGTATTATAGATAACCTTACTTGCTGCCACATATATGTATATCTCAGTCAGAATTATTCTGGAATAGTGTGATGACTACGTTGTATGTCTAGGGTATGTGTATGATAAAGTGTAAGTCATAACAACAACAGACAGATAAACAATTTAATTTATTCCACCACACTTGACAACACTGTGACACTCACATACATATAACACTCTAAAGGATATCTTAAAGGAGTCACTGATAACTTTTCAAATAACAATATGTATTCATTGCTGTTATGAATGAATATGTGTCCTGATTCAAATACAAAGGGAACCAGGAATCACAATCAATTTTACTTACAAGTTATATGTACAGAATTTATCAATACGAATATTGTAATGACATATATTATTAAAAGTATCCTATGTGTGTCAGTTGTGTAGTAGTAATAAGAGGTAATACTGGTTTTGTTTTGTTCAAGCTCTGTTGGTATTTGTCATCATGACTTCAATAGTTTGTCTTTATGGGAACTATTATTGGAGATGTTCTCAGTTCCTGATATTAACACAATTTAATTCCCCTCTTAATGTTATTTTTACAAGGTCATTTTAAGCTGGGGTACATAATTTTGAGCTCAGCTGGCCACATCAGCTTATCTTGTGTGATGGCGGCAGGAAAAGACTCCTCTGCTCGATTTCTCCCCTGGGCTCTGGAGACACCTCACTGATAGCTAAATGGACCAAGGAGTATGCTGTCCGACTCTGGATTCAGCAAAGCTCTGACCAGGTGCTGCTCAATACCATCAAGACCACGGTCCCTGAAACAAGAAGGATGTACCTTCTACTTCATAACTAATTTATACTCTCTTTTTACACTGAGCACAATACATCACAAACATTGAGTTCAGAGCGTTAGGCCAACTGTCAGCTTCATCTGAAATACTTTATACCAGCATTAACCTCCTTAATGGTTACCACGCCTCTGCACTTCCAGCATTATTTCTGTCTAATCAATAATCTAGGTGTCAGTGTACTGTTTGGCCATTCCATGCAGTTTTACTTTCCTCCGACACCTTCTGTTCAGGCTGGAGCATTATAGGCTTTACATCAGGTTTGCTACTGAACTACACATATATACAGGCATAAATTAACAATTCACATTCAATTTTCATTAAAAGATACTGAATGTTTCAAGCTTACCACAATTCATGGAAACAAACACAGATACGTTGATTAGCAATGAATTCTGGCACAAATACTGGCACAAATTTCCCATCTGCTTATGTTCCAGGCTTTTATTTAGCAAAAATATGAGCTGGCTTCAACGCACTGTTGCTTTATCAAGCTTATTTGCACTAGTGGTCTCGAACTAACGCTCCTAAGTGAGTATATCAGCGAGTCTAGCCAATGGAGCCACGTTTTGACAAGTATTTGAAAAAATTTTAACTTCCTACGTCTCCCCTAACAACCAAAGATAGTATTTATAGCCCGACTAATCGTGTTTAGCCTTACATATCATTCCAGCCAATCAGTTCAAATGTAACTTGTGGCCCATTTCCCGTACAATGGTGGTGTAAAAAAATCTACCACTGAGCGATTCTGATTTTGGGTGTTGTCTGACAGCACCATCATTTTATTTTGGCTATAACTTGTTAATTCCTAGACTATTTGCATAACGCCGTACATATTCTTTGTCAGCAAACCCTAAGGAACCCAAATATATATATTTAATAGAGCTAAGTGGCTGCGTTCAAAATATGCAATTTCTTCTACCTCCTGTTTCGAAGATGTGCTGTCTGGGTACTGTAATGTTTTCAAACGTAAACCCATCTATTGTTATCTTTCCTAATAAGCGTTTTTTTGTGATTTTAAAACCTAACTCTGGGAAGGGTAGTGAATTTATCACTGTCCGTCTGAAAAAAAGGTTAGTGCATGTAGTCTTACACGCGTGATGGCAGCATTTGTGTATCGCGCGACGCGTGTTTAGTGTTCGGCTTTCTGCCTCTCCCTTCTCGCTATCCTTTAGTCCATCTGTCTTTTGTTTTTGGTAACATAGTGTAGAAAAAGACATGAATGGAATTTAAAATTTAGGTCAACTTGCATATTTCAAGGTTTTTCTTAGAAAGGCAGCACATTTTATTGTGTGTTTGGGAAACGCGTGTATGTTGCAGAAGGCCCTTAATATCAACGTGAAACGTTACAATTTGCATACGCAGTAGAAAACAAGGGGATTTCGAGTACTGTCATTGTGACAGCACTGTTCTTTACCATTCTTCTTCCTTTATTTATTATATGTATTTATTAGGCTTTATATTTACTTGATAATTTATATATGTGGATTAGAATATTCCACGACATCTCCCCTCTTAAAACAGACATTATATGTCAGTCCTTTATTCTATATACACATAGAGAAATTTATTATTAGTTCTGGGGTTTACGGTGATTCTCATCACACGGATGGCGGCTTAAAAAATCCGCTCCCAAATTTGTTTTTTCCAGATATATACTCAATGCTAAAATTATATGGAGCCAAAAGTAAAGACCATCGGAGTAACCTGGAGTTCTCATGCCTAGCCTGTGCTAGAAACGATAAAGGTTTGTGGTCTGTTTGCAACTTAAAGGCCTTCCCATACAGATAAATATTGAATTTCTTTATTGCCCATATTACTGCAAGACATTCTTTTTCGCTAGTTGAGTAATTGATTTCAGCTTTATTCAATTTTCTGCTAGCATATGCCACTGGGCTTAATTCCCCATCCAATGCATCTGATTTCTGTAGTAGAGTTGCACCTAACCCAATATTACTTGCATCCGTCCTTACTATGAATTCTTGACTTAAGTCAGGTAATTTCAAAATAGGTTTACTTGTGAGCTTTTCCTTCAATTCTTGGTAAGCCATTTCACATTGTGGGGTCCATGTAATGCGATCTGGATGTCCTTTACGTGTCAAATCAGTTAACGGTGCACATATGGAATTAAAGTTTTTGATATACTTCTGGTAGAAACCACTTAATGAGACAAAGGATCTCACGTCCTTCTTGGTTTGTGGTCTCGGGGCTTTCTGTAGTTTCTCTAAATTCTTTGGGTCAGGGGTCATGTTTCCCTGATAAACTGTGTGTCCCAAAAATTCCAATTCTTTACATCCAACGCAACATTTGGTGGGTCGGGCTGTTAAATTTGCCTCCCTAAGTCGATTAAACAGCATGTTCAGAGAGTCAATGTGTTCCTCAAATGTTTCTGTGGCTATCAGGATATCATCCATGAAATTTGTTATACATGGATTATTCAGAGGGTCCAATAATTTTCTCATCATTCTAGAGAAGACACTAGGCGCATTCTTCAATCCAAATGGCAATCTATTAAACTCATAGTGTCCTTCTGAGGTACTAAAAGCTAGGTATGGTCTAACCTCAGGCTTTACTGGAATCTGATAATATCCTTTACTCAGATCCACTTTGGAGAAATATTTAGCTTTATTTAGTCTGGCAAACAGCTGATTTGTATCCGGCAATGGATCCACCTGTCCTTCTGTAATAGCATTCAGTCTCCTGTAATCTATACAGAGTCTATGTTCTCCAGAGGGCTTCCTTAAGAGTACAACACCGGAACTATATGAGGATTCACTGTGTGAAATAATTCCCTCCTTCAATAGATAGTCTATCTCTTCCTTCAAAGCTTTCTCCTTAGCAAACGGAATCGAATATGGTTTCATACAGACAGGTGTGGGGTCTATCAGTTTCATATCATATTCCAATAGGTTTGTATGTCCTGGTCGGTCTGTTAACACCTCTGCATGATTATTTAGAACCTGTTGCACTCTCTCTTTCTGAGTTTTCGTTAAATGTGTACTGATTTTCACCTGTGCTGCTGTCTCACAGGGGTGTAATGGATACTCAAATGATGAAAGTGGTTCCTTTTTCATCTCCATGGCGATGGACAAGGTCAACAAGTGTGTCTCTTCCTGATGTTCTCTTTCCAAATATTTCTTCAGGAGATTCACATGATAGATTTTTTCTTTCCCCTTCTTATCTATCTTATAATTTGTTCTAGATACCTTCTCTAAAACTGTATATGGACCCTGCCATCCTATTTGTAACTTATTCTGACTCCCGGGCAAAAGAAGCAGTACTTTCTCTCCCACAGCCAAATTTCTGTCTTTCGCCTTCCTGTTATAATAGGCATCATGTTTCTTCCTGGCTTGTTTCAAATTTTCATTGGCAAGTTTCCAGCCAGTTTTCAAACGAGTGGTTAGCTCATTCACATATTGGTATGAAGATGTAATGTTTTCCTCTGCCTTTTCATCAGTCAACGTTCTTAACAAAGCTACATATGGACCTTTAATTGTGTGGACCTATTTGTCCATGCACCGGTATGGTCTCTTCCACTCGAAGCTTTATAGTGATGATTTTTCCTCCCAGAATTATCATTCACAAAACGACCGCTACCAATTTTTCTCTTGGGGCTTTCTCCCCACTTAAAATTCTTGATGAGAGATTTCCTCTCTACATCCTCTTCCTCCAGTTTGTTTAAGTCTGATTGAGGGATTGTCGGCTTATCCTGGGGTAAGACATCTTTTTGCACTCTCCGCATAGTGGCCATTGTAAAACAGTTAAGTGAAGCTTGTCCGTGAAAAGGGGCTTCCCATTCCATTTGGTCCACTTTATCAAATCTATTTTTCTTTTTATTATTAGGCCTAATTTTGCCCCGTGGCGTGTCCAGGTCCTGATCCATGTTCCCACTTGTGGGTGTTCCCTCATGTGCTATGCTACACCTTTCTACAAAATTCTCAATGTCCCATCTTGCTTTGGGCCAATAATAATTGTGAGCCACCTTTTGAATGATGGTACCTATCTTCTCATGGTCCCCATCTGGTTTCACATGTAGGCTCCTTATTAAGTCTGTCCTATATCTTTTAGGAAGTACCAGCTGTCCTTGACCTTTGGATCTAGCTCCAGTCTTCCTATACATCAACTTGTTTTTCATGTAAAAATCTCCCTTGCCTGGAGTTGTATGACAAGTTGACAATTTTCTGAAACAAGGCTTGAGTGTTTTATCCCCAGCCTGTGCCTTCCTCATCTCTTCTGGAGTGGTATCCAACATAATATCCTCCTCCTGTCTTGAGGTCGACCTGACCTGAAGGGTTGCCATATACACAGGTTTCCTTCTACAATGGTCAGTGTCATGATTGTTCATCTTACAATTTTTACACCACCTTTTTCCTTGGTTGAAAGATTTTCTTTCATCATATTTCCTTTCATCGAATTGTGGGAATTTATTTTTATTTTCATACCGTGGCCTATCAAATTGGTGATTACCTTTATTTTGATCCTTAGGATCAAATTTATTAAAGTTCTGTGGTGCCCTAAAGTTATCCACTTGTTTCTTTTTATTACCTGTTACCTCTGCTTGAGCTGCTTGATACCTTTCAGCAACATTTAGCAACTCACCCAGCCTCTCTGCACCTTGTTCCATGAGAAACTTTCTCAGGTCTGGAGCCATGGACTCTCTTAATTGCTCTATAAGGACCATTTCCTTAAGATCTTGGGTTTTCCCCAGAGAAGTCCATTTCTCCAAGTATGTCTCTATTCGTGCAGAGAACTGGTGATAGGTTTCACCTGACAGTAGTTTAGCATTCCTAAATTTTTTCCTATAGAATTCTGCATTCTTTTCATACCTTAACAAAAGAGCCTGCTTTAGCATGTCATAATTTTCCTGATCACCTCTACTCATTTTTGCAAAAACTTCATAAGCTGCCCCACGAAGTCCCTGAGATAACTTTAAGCTCCACCTTTCTCTCTCTAACCCATACGTGGTAGCTAATAGTTCATACCTATTTAGGTAGCTCTCTATATCATCGTCTTTCTCAACAAAATGATCTAAATGAAAATTCATAGCTGAGGTTGAGGCTCCTTGGCTAGCAGTGGCATCAGAGGCAAAGGGACTGGCACCATTTTCAGGAGCATGGCCCTGAAACTCAAACTCCCTTAGTCGTAACTCATGTTCCCTTTGTAATCTCTTCTCCTCCTTTTCTGCTTCCCTTTCTGCAGCTAATCTCTTCTCTTCTCTTTCTGCAGCTAATTTCTTCTCTTCTCTTTCTGCAGTCAATCTTCTTTCCTCTGCTTCCAATTTCTTAGCCTCAGCCTCAATCTGCAACCTCTTAGTCTCAGCCTCTAACTTTCTTTCGGCCTCTTTTTCTAATCTTCTTTCTTCGCGTTCAATAAATTTGTCACATTCCGTAGTGACATAGGCAACCATAACTTGCCCATCTAATCCTAACTCCTTTGCAGTCTGAACAGCAGCAGATCGAAACTTGGCCAGGTCCGCCATTGTCTATCAGGTAAGTTTATACAATGTCTAACCAACAATTCAATTTCTAACTATATATCTAATGGACAACACAGGCACCGTGAGCTCAACCTTATTTAATTCCACCCAAGGATACCTTTTAATTCTTATATTCCCTGAAGTGAATTACCCCCAATATTTTTAATAGGGAAAGATTCAAAATCCCGGACGAGCCCCCAATATATGTGGTGAAGTGGGATGTTATAAATATGTATAGGGGACTTAGTGTACTGACTGAGATCAGCTGTGAAGGTATCTATATCTAATAAGAGTAGTGTATTATAGATAACCTTACTTGCTGCCACATATATGTATATCTCAGTCAGAATTATTCTGGAATAGTGTGATGACTATGTTGTATGTCTAGGGTATGTGTATGATGAAGTGTAAGTCATAACAACAACAGACAGATAAACAATTTAATTTATTCCACCACACTTGACAACACTGTGACACTCACATACATATAACACTCTAAAGGATATCTTAAAGGAGTCACTGATAACTTTTCAAATAACAATATGTATTCATTGCTGTTATGAATGAATATGTGTCCTGATTCAAATACAAAGGGAACCAGGAATCACAATCAATTTTACTTACAAGTTATATGTACAGAATTTATCAATATGAATATTGTAATGACATATATTATTAAAAGTATCCTATGTGTGTCAGTTGTGTAGTAGTAATAAGAGGTAATACTGGTTTTGTTTTGTTCAAGCTCTGTTGGTATTTGTCATCATGACTTCAATAGTTTGTCTTTATGGGAACTATTATTGGAGATGTTCTCAGTTCCTGATATTAACACAATTTAATTCCCCTCTTAATGTTATTTTTACAAGGTCATTTTAAGCTGGGGTACATAATTTTGAGCTCAGCTGGCCACATCAGCTTATCTTGTGTGATGGCGGCAGGAAAAGACTCCTCTGCTCGATTTCTCCCCTGGGCTCTGGAGACACCTCACTGATAGCTAAATGGACCAAGGAGTATGCTGTCCGACTCTGGATTCAGCAAAGCTCTGACCAGGTGCTGCTCAATACCATCAAGACCACGGTCCCTGAAACAAGAAGGATGTACCTTCTACTTCATAACTAATTTATACTCTCTTTTTACACTGAGCACAATACATCACAAACATTGAGTTCAGAGCGTTAGGCCAACTGTCAGCTTCATCTGAAATACTTTATACCAGCATTAACCTCCTTAATGGTTACCACGCCTCTGCACTTCCAGCATTATTTCTGTCTAATCAATAATCTAGGTGTCAGTGTACTGTTTGGCCATTCCATGCAGTTTTACTTTCCTCCGACACCTTCTGTTCAGGCTGGAGCATTATAGGCTTTACATCAGGTTTGCTACTGAACTACACATATATACAGGCATAAATTAACAATTCACATTCAATTTTCATTAAAAGATACTGAATGTTTCAAGCTTACCACAATTCATGGAAACAAACACAGATACGTTGATTAGCAATGAATTCTGGCACAAATACTGGCACAAATTTCCCATCTGCTTATGTTCCAGGCTTTTATTTAGCAAAAATATGAGCTGGCTTCAACGCACTGTTGCTTTATCAAGCTTATTTGCACTAGTGGTCTCGAACTAACGCTCCTAAGTGAGTATATCAGCGAGTCTAGCCAATGGAGCCACGTTTCGACAAGTATTTGAAAAAATTTTAACTTCCTACGTCTCCCCTAACAACCAAAGATAGTATTTATAGCCCGACTAATCGTGTTTAGCCTTACATATCATTCCAGCCAATCAGTTCAAATGTAACTTGTGGCCCATTTCCCGTACAATGGTGGTGTAAAAAAATCTACCACTGAGCGATTCTGATTTTGGGTGTTGTCTGACAGCACCATCATTTTATTTTGGCTATAACTTGTTAATTCCTAGACTATTTGCATAACGCCGTACATATTCTTTGTCAGCAAACCCTAAGGAACCCAAATATATATATTTAATAGAGCTAAGTGGCTGCGTTCAAAATATGCAATTTCTTCTACCTCCTGTTTCGAAGATGTGCTGTCTGGGTACTGTAATGTTTTCAAACGTAAACCCATCTATTGTTATCTTTCCTAATAAGCGTTTTTTGTGATTTTAAAACCTAACTCTGGGAAGGGTAGTGAATTTATAACTGTCCGTCTGAAAAAAAGTTAGTGCATGTAGTCTTACACGCGTGATGGCAGCATTTGTGTATCGCGCGACGCGTGTTTAGTGTTCGGCTTTCTGCCTCTCCCTTCTCGCTATCCTTTAGTCCATCTGTCTTTTGTTTTTGGTAACATAGTGTAGAAAAATACATGAATGGAATTTAAAATTTAGGTCAACTTGCATATTTCAAGGTTTTTCTTAGAAAGGCAGCACATTTTATTGTGTGTTTGGGAAACGCGTGTATGTTGCAGAAGGCCCTTAATATCAACGTGAAACGTTACAATTTGCATACGCAGTAGAAAACAAGGGGATTTCGAGTACTGTCATTGTGACAGCACTGTTCTTTACCATTCTTCTTCCTTTATTTATTATATGTATTTATTAGGCTTTATATTTACTTGATAATTTATATATGTGGATTAGAATATTCCACGACAAACGCCAACCAAAGAACATTGAGTCCATGGCCCAACTGGGTCACCATTATGTCCTGGCCCATCCGGGCAAATCCATTCAGAAGTCGGGTCTGACAGAAGACGTAGTTGCCAGTGTTGGCAAAGTGCAGCGCCATCCTGGGCGAAATCAGACAGACAGGGATCAAGAACAGAGATATGAGAGGCCCTCTGATCCCTACCAGTCCCGGAGAGGTAGCTATGGGAATTTTCGTTGCCATAGAAACAGTCGTCCGAGGGGACAACATAATAGTTATAGTGACAGGAAGGAGTACCAAACTCATAAGCAGGTACGCTTCGAGGACTCTCGGGACGAAGACAGATTTTGGTACAAAACCAAACATCATAAGCAGAGGAGTGCTTCCTCAGAGAGTCGTTCTTCTGACTCTGATGCGGGGTCTTCGTCCTCGAAGGGCTCTAGCAAAAGCACACGCGAGGAGAAAAAGAAAGAGCGCGTGTGTACCAATTGCGGTGGCAGGGGTCATAGTGCTGATAGCTGCACTACCCCGATTGAACACGCAAATTCCGCGGTTGTGTTGGACACAATGAACAGCGAGGACTGTGCGGGGTGCCGCCCTCTGTTCAATGCGAACGAGAGATTAGTGCTACAATGTGGGCATGCGGCACCATGTCTATCGGCAGTGCATGAGACTGGCAAGGTGATCCTCCACGAAGGAAAGGTGGAGAATAGACCAGTCCGGGTGTTGAGAGACACCGGATGCACAACAATTGGGGTGCGTCGATCGTGCATCGACGACTCCTGTCTGACAGGCAAAACGGTAAAATGCACCACGTTCGGGGGCAAAGTTGAGACTTACCCCCAGGCGTGCATTAGAGTGGACACACCGTTCATTACGGGTAGAGTCTATGCGTTGGTCCTGGAGGATCCGATTGCCGATTTAACCGTCGGTAATGTACGCGGGGTGCATAGTGCCATGGGTGTAGCTGATGCAGATGCTCAGCATCACCAAACTCCCAACGGAGAGAACCACAAGGTACATTGTAGACGCGAGTCGCAACAAGTACCAAACGACAGGAGTAGAAGCAGTAGGGACGTATACGAATGTCCGAACGCTAATAATCGCACAGTTTGGGTGCGTAACGTTCCCCAGAATACTAGTTGGCGCACTCTTAGGAGAGTATTCGACGAAGTCGCGCAGGTTAGATTTGTGGAAGTAGTGCCATTGCGTGACAATACAAAGATGGCACGGGTGACTTTTACCAATAGTTGGGGTGCGCGGAAGGCAGTTAGGCTGAAGCATATGTCCTTGCTTAAGAATCATTTGCTAATAGTTCAGCAATAGCTGGGGTTAGATTTAGGGTCGCGTTCAGTAAGATGTTCGGTTAATATGAACCGAACCTGAGTTGCTCTGACCCACGCCCCCAGTTCGATATGTATATGACTATGGTGATGTATTTTGTTATACAATGTATTGTATATACTGCCATAAAGGTAATATTTATGAAGTGGTACGCCATATGTATATAAATCATCATCGTATATTGACAACTAGATTAGGAGAGATGACTATTTATACGATGTCGTATTGCTGCTTGGTGACAATTATTTATACAAAATTTTGCGTAACATGTATTAGGTGTAAGTTACTCCAGGATTAGTCAGTCGTTGTTATTTTTTACGACTGTCAATACCTGGTATGGATTTTTACATGTTTTCTTGTATCGAATGGGGTGAGTGAGAAGGCATGTATGTCAATGAGGTTGAGCAACTCTGGCATTCCTTATCTGCATGGGAGGTGCTATATTGCCACTTCAGTCGCTCTTACCCAGAGGGGATTGGGCGTACTCCTCCGATGGAAGAAAACTGCGTTTTCTTTCTTAAGGCGGGGGTGGATGTCACAGCATAATTGTTTACTAAATTTTATAGTGGTTACACTGTAGTGTGACAACCCTGGTATTCATCTTTGGATACCTGTCCAGCCGGTTTTTGGCTAGAAGAAAAACCGGAAGAAACGGTTTGGGCGGAGGTGTGAGCCTAGAGATGTCCGCTCGACTGAGAAGTCGGTGATGGCCGTTGTCAGCAGTTTTGCTGGGGAAAGTTATATAGATGCCACTATTGTTCATTATTTCTTGCCGTTATTTTCATGAGATCAGGGGTAGTGATTTGTTGCTAGTTGATATCCTCCTGGATTGTATTTCATGATTGCAATGATGTATTGCGTTTTGTCAGTAGTGTGTCCCGCCTACGTGAGTGATTGTCATGGCGGTTGCTGAGTAGATTATCTCTGCGTGTATTATTTGGATCTTGTTGAGCTATAGTGTGTGGCAAGTATGTGGCAGTTATTTCAGTGCATTGTGCAATGCATGTTCATGTGTATCGTCAGCCGGGTGCGGCTCCTCTGTGTGTGATATTCATTAAAAGGGGCATTACCTGTTATAGGTGTTATCATGTTATTTATGTCAGCTATTGTGTGCTATGGTTGTACCTTTGAGACAGCGAGCTAAGAGTCTAGTGTGGGAGTGCCTTAAACCCATAGTACCAGTAGAGAGTTCGCTCTGACAGCACAAGTATTCTCATGTGTCTAGTTCTGGCAATATATATATATATATATATATATATATATATATATATATATATATATATATATATATATATATATATATATATATATATATATATATATATATATAAAGCAATGTTTGTGCCTTTACCTTCTATAAATCCACACTGTTCATCACTGATTTCTGGTTTAATTTTATTTCTCACTCTTCTCATGATAATTCGAAATAATATTTTGGTCACATGACTCACAAGACTAATGGTGCGATGTTCTTCACATTCCATAGCTCCAGGTTTCTTTGGCAAAGCTATGAATATTGATTTTAGCAGATCATCAGGTATTTGACCACTGTTGTAGATGTCATTTAAGACTTTTCTTATCACTTCTACTCCACATTCTCCCAAAGCTTCCAATTCATATACGGTTACATTATCTGGTCCAGATGCCTTGCCTTTCTTCATGTGGTGCATGGCATCCTCTACTTCTGCCACAAGTATTGGAGGTCCTTCACAACTGTCCTGGTTGTTCAAATCTGGTCTTTCATCATCATACAGTTCCTTGATGTATTCTGTCTACCTTTCTATCATGTTCTCATGACCCATTAACAATGTTCCTTCTGTTGATTTCAAACAGCCAGTGACTGTTTGTGTCCTTCTGCCTGTTAACTCATTTATTTTCTTGTACACAGATTGTATGTCTTCTGTTCTGCATTTATGTTCTGCTTTTCAAGCTCTCTGCACTTCTGATTTAGCCATGCTTATTTTGCTGTTTTACATTTGTTTACTATTTCCTTATGTAGTCTGTCAGATTCATTGTCGTCTTGCTTCTTCTTCCTTCTTGCATCCATCAGTTTTAAAATTCCATCTGGGGTAATCCACTTCTAACTCCGGCTAAGCCGGTCCTCCACCATGCAAAGGCACAACAGGCCAATCACCTGTTTGTCTTAAAAACCTGATTATGCGAAACATAAGAGAGACAACCGGACTGATTCTAAAGGCGACAAACTGGACCGGACTACGGACTACGGCTTACGGAACATGGAACACAGGAAGTATAAACGGGAAGGAAGAGGGTGGAAGAGATGAGGAAAGCCAAATTAGAAATCCTGGCTTTAACAGAAACAAAGAAAAAAGGACAAGGAGTCATGGATCTCGATGGCAACACACTGCTCTACAGTTGTGTCCCCACATCTGAAAGAGCTAAAGGGGGCATGGGTTGTATTGTGGCCAAAAACCAAAGGAATAAATAATATCGATGGATGGAACTTTCTCTCAGAACGCATTTTGGTCCTAAAACTAAAAGAAGGAGAAACCATAGTCAACCTTGTCATTGTGTAGAGGTCAAGAAGGAATTCTTCCAGCTGCTTCAAAGGACAGTGGATGACTGCCTAGATGAAATTATCATGCTTGGAAATTTCAATGCCAGAGTTGGAAATGACCATGCTAGATATGGTGGAGTTATCGGAAGATATGGAGAAGATACTCTTAATGACACTGGAAAGCGACTCCTTAGATTCTGCACAGAGCAGAATCTGATCATTACCAACACAAAGCGCAGATTACCGTATCTGTTGTGCAGAACGTATATATGTATACTCTAGGTGTGAACCAACAAAGAATGAGAAGCCACTGATCGACTACGCCATAGTTAGGAAGAGCTCATTCAAGTATTCACGGGATGCTAGAGTGTGGAGGGGGCCAGAGATTGGAAGTGACCACTACTTGTTAACAATTAAAAGAACAACTGAAAGAGCTCCTCGGCCTAGGAACTGCCTAACATCACGCAAAAAGCTAAGTAAACGAACAGGGGAAGCGAGCATTAAGACCTACAAGCTGAGAGAGCCAGAAGTGAAGACCAGATATCAGGTGCTTATTGCTACAGCAGTGAGAAACACAGAACAACAACCTGAGGAGATGGAAACACTCTGGGTGAAATTCAAGGACATCATAAAGACAGCTGCTGCAGAAGCATGTGGTGAATTTCGCCTTGGGTACAAGAGTAAGAGGACGCCTTGGAATACAGATGAGGTTAAAGAGAAAATAGGAGAGAAGAAAAAGGCATCGCAACAATACTTAGGAGCTAAAAACACAGCAGGAAAAACTAAGAAATATAGAGAATAATGGATACTCAGAACAGAAGCAAAGACCAAGGTGCTAGCAGCAAAGCAGAAGTCCTGGGAAAAATTTGGAGAAAACCTAGAAAACGATGCACAAGAAAATCAGAATTTATAAAAGACAAGCAAGGCAAATTGCTTACTGCCACAAAAGAAGTAATGGAAAGAATGTTTTTCAGAACTCCTGGATGGTGAGCAAGGTCAAACATCAGAAATGATAACCACTGACACAGAAGAGGAAACCAATGGTGATGAAGATGACATAAAGTTGGAAGAACTCGAGGCAGCACTGGAGAAAATCAAGATGGGCAAAGCTGCAGGTTATGATGACATAACACCAGAAATGGTTAAGTACATGGGAGCAGCAGGCGAGCTATTACTCCTAAGGGTCCTACGGCAGCTTGGTGCAACAAGACTATACCAAAGGATTGGGAGATTGCCATAATAACTTACTTACTTAGTCGTTCCCCTTCTACCGTGAGGTGTAGAGGTTTGGAAGAGAGAGCGCCAGACCATTCTATCAGCTGTCTTCTTCCTGGCCTGGTTCCATTCTAGTCCTCGGTCCTTCAAAGATTGTCTAATGTTGTCCTCCCAGCGGACTCTGGGTCGTCCTGGAGGTCTGGATCCCTGGCTCTTTGTTTCCCATGCTTGTCGTGGTAGCCGATCTTCTCCCATTCTGCAGACATGGCCAAACCATCTTAGTTGGGACTGTTCTATTTGGGTCTGCAGCGGATGGGATTTTAGGCCTTGACGGATCGTCTGGTTGCGGACCATGTCTCTTCTTGTTACTTCAACCACTTTCCTCAGATACCTCATTTCTGAGGTTTGGATCTGGCTTTTGTGGGTTGTAGTCATTGCCCACGACTCGCATCCATATGTCAAGACTGGGACATAGGTGGAGCGGTAATAACACCAATTTTTAAAAAGGGTGACAACCGACAATGTAGAAACCATAGAGGCATTTCCCTTCTCAGTGTCCCTGGTAAAATCTACTCTATAACCCTGGAGCAGAGACTCGGTAGCCTAGATGAACCACACATGGATGAGGTCCATTATGGCTTCCGAGAAAATCGAAGTACTCAAGACCTAATCTTCACACTGAGACAGTTGAGTGAAAAGGCTCTTGAGTTTAAGAGTGAGATCCATCTTTGCTTTTTCGATCTGAAACAGGCTTTTTTACAAGGTACACTGGAACAAACTCTGGGACTGTTTGGCAAGGAAGAAAATTCCATCACCTCTGATTCACGCTATACAGAGCTTCTACACGTCTTGCAGAAATTATGTGAGAACGGCAAACCATGAGTCAGAAGAATTCAGGACGACCTCCGGTGTAAGAAAAAGTCATATCCTGTCACCTTATCTTTTCATACTCCTCATGGACGATGTCATAAAGGCATGTAAGGAGAGAACAGGAAAGTATTCAGTGGGGTACTGGAAGATGAGACAGGTCTGTATATCAGAGCTGGCATTTGCTGATGATGTTGCCATGACTGCTAAATCAGAGGCACATTTTCAATCCAACCTGCAAGTCTGGAAGGAAGAGCTGGAGAAAAGAGGGATGATCATAAGCAGCTGGAAAACAAAAACAATGGTGATATCACGAGAGGAAAGAAGACATCAGATTAAGCCGGAAGAACATGTCATGGAGCAGGTCGACCACTTTAAATACCTTGGAGCTGTCATAGAGCAGAAGGAAGGCATCAAAGAAGAGTTAGCTACCTGAAGAGTAGAAGCTGGGAGACTTTATCAGGTCACAAATGCAGGATTCCTCAGCAAAAGAGAAGTTGGTAAGAAGACGAAGATGGCTGTATACCGCTCCACCTATGTCCCAGTCGTGACGTAAGGATGTGAGTCACGGGCAATGACTACAACCCACAATAGCCAGATCTAAACCTCAGAAATGAGGTATCTGACGAAGGTGGTTGAAGTAACAAGAAGAGACATGGTCCGCAACCAGACGATACGTCAAGGCCTAAAACCCCTGCAGACCCAAGTAGAACAGTCCGAACTGAGATGGTTTGGCCATGTCTGCAGGATGGGAGAAGATCGGCTACCACACGAAGCATGGGAAACTAAGAGCCAGGGATCCAGAACTCCAGAACGACCTAAAGTCCGCTGGGTGGACAACATTAGACAATCTTTGAAGGACCGAGGACTAGAATGGAACCAGGCCAGGAGGAAGACAGCCGATTGAATAGTATAGCGCTCTCTCTTACAAACCTCTACACCATACGGTAGAAGAGGAAAGAATAAATATGTAAGAAAGTAAGAAATCCACTTCTTCTTTGCAGTCCTCTTTACTTCTGGTATGATTTCTTTTGATGTTTAATGTATTGATTCCTTTAGCACTTCACACTATTCATCTTTCTTTGTGTTTTTTTCCATTGCATTGTACTATTTCTGTATTGTATTGTTGTATCTTTCACTCATGTCCTTATTTGATTTAAGTAAGGCTAAATTTAACATGATGTTGTTTGAAGCTCGCTTTACTTTTGTAACATAATGTGGCGCCCCTCTCGATCTCTGTTTCACTCCAGCAGTAATCGGTGCATTTGTAGTACTGATTTTATTGCGTGCTTTCAATTGTCGCACTTTATTTCTTTCTTTCTTTCTATACTTTGTAGCAGATAGTTTATATTTTCAAGTATTCTGTCACTACTTTCAGTAATATTGTGTCTTGTCTGTTATCTGACACTCTTTGTGGATGATAAACACCTCACATTTGCAGGGAGAGGTATAGATAATATTACGAGAGGCAGACTGGTAAAATTCTTTTGTACCACAGCTTGGCCGTGGCAGATCAACACGTACATCGCCCAGCGCTATCTGCCTAATCACCGATAAGACGGGTGCGCGCATCACCGAAGCTTGGAATACGGGGAGACACCTTATGGACAGACACCGATAAGAGATTACTTTCTGATAAAGAAATCACTTGTTACTTTTGACACACGTTGTCATATGAGGTTAACGACATGTTCGCGAGTCTTTACGCAAGGCATCATATATCTTATTGCCATATATGGTAATACGTAACCTTTTGCTGTAAGCACTTTAATTCACGTGGAATATTTTGAAAGTACCACACCCTCACCCGCCTGTTTGAAAATGATTGGAGCGTTTATTTTAACTCCATAACAAATTGATGCGTGGGAGACCGAGAATATAACCTGACACGTTTCAGTGTTATTCCACTGTGAAGATCGCTTGCCAAGATATCAGACTTTGCTAGAGTGAAGCCTAGAATTCTGAATTCCTTCTTAACATACCGGAAACCTTTTATTGGAGAATTTTGGACGGACCAGGAAATCTCTTTCATATTAAATAAGGAATTCGGGACTGAGGAAACTGAAGGACCACACACGAAGTCAGAGAGGGAACGTATTAAATTAACAACATCCCAGACGCGTGTAAGAGGCCTATTCAAGTATCTTTTGTTCATCTGAGCAAAAAGTCTGTGAGCCAGGATTGGCGCAAGTTGTCATGTTACATTTTATAGTACTAACATCTGACTAACATATATATGTAAATTGCTATGTAAATTTTGATATGTGAAAATCGCTGTGGATGGCCAAGTCATTTGGGGCTGGTAACCTCAGCGTATGGAATGATAATTCATGAACCACCACTGTACGGGCTGGTGATTGCTTTATTGCTAGTTTCTTAAATAGAACTAAGAGCAGAAAGTAGTCCCAAGTTCCATACGGAGCAGGGAGGAAAAGTTGAAAGAAATTATGTACATTTTAAGTATAAATACATACAGTTTCAAAGCAGTGTATATGCCCATATAAACATACTGCCATCAATGGTACCTATACCTTGTAGCGGTATGGCAGCTTGCGTACCCTGACAATCCCCAGAGCTATGCCAGTGGGAGTTTTACTCCTGGTAGGTTCAACCAAGTAGGACTGGTCTGTGTGGGTAGGGGTCAGACAAAAGCTGGTACCCTGGTCCTCCAGGTTGGGGGTTTTAGCATAGGGCTGACACCCCTGTCTAAGTAAAAAAAAATAATGAAGTTACGGAAACAACATCAAATGAACAAACTTTGCTGCGGGATGGACATTCGGAGTCTGTGGCTCGTATGACTGTCAGTGGTGAAAGCCAGGGCACTGTACGAAGGATGGCCACCGACCGTGCAAAGTGGAATCAATTTGTTGTTGCCCTACAAGACGCCACTAGGCGTGATGGCCACTGACTGCTTTGACGGTCGGTGGTTAAGGATCGAAGAAGAAGAAGAAGAAGAGAAGAAACATATTCACTTTAAAATTAATGTAAGTTTTCAAGCTTTAAACCAGTAAATGTCTATGTGAAAATATTCAATTTAAAATTAATAAACGTTTTTTCAATCAGTGTAAACATAAATGAAAACATATTCAATTTATATTGTGAACACTTTTCAATCAGTGGAGATGTACCGGTAAATATAAATAGACTCTATATGTATTATTAACCTTTTCATTTAAATGTAATGTAAAGCTAAAGCTATTCAATTTAAATGTAAAGAAAGTTTTATCCCCAGGGATTAAATTTCATTCTCATCGAGGGTAAAGTCTGAGATAAATATAATGGTAGAATAGAAAGGGGGGGGGGGGGGAGGTGGTGGTGGGGGGCGGGGAGGGGGGGGGGGGGGGGGGGGGGGGGTGGATGTGGGTGGGGCGGAGGGGTGGGGGTGGGGGGGCGGGGGGGGGGAGGGGGGGGGGGGGGGGGGGGAGGGGTGGGGGGGGGGGGGGGGGGGGGGGGCGGGGGGGGGGGGGGGAGGGGGGGGGGGGGGGTGGGGGGGTGGGGGGGGAGGGGGAGGGGTGGGGGCCGGGGGCGGCGGGCGCACATAAGTACGTGTCGGGAAATGTCGCCGTTCACTTTGCTAGGAGCATTATAAAATGCTCAAGCAGGAATTATAAGCGGTGATTTGGTTTTGGTTAAGAGGGAAGGTATGACAAAATGGTTTAAGAAATAAGAATAGATTTGAATAAAGACTATTTGTCTTGCTAAAAGGGAAATAAGATGAGTGAAGTAATACTTTGATCAAAGGGAGAAGACTCTAATTATTAAGTCAGGGGAGGGAAGTGCTTAATTACACATAAGTAGATTTGGTGAGTTGGTAATTATGGTTTAGAAAATGTACATATACGAATTGTATAGCAAGCTTTAGAAAAGATAATATAAGGTTAAGTCAAATATGCAAAGGGAGACAATGGTTAATTACCTCCCTTATATGATTAAGTGAGTTGAGAAAAAAATATGCACGTGAAAAGTTTACCAGGACAACGGATGACACTTCACTGAGTTGTTTACACAGCGGATAAGCGTGAACATTTTTCAGCTGAGCGAAGAATAGGAGGAACCAATGAATTTACAGTAAACAAGGACAGATGAGCTAGTAATGATTTTATAGAGGAGAACGCATTTAGACACGCTGTTGAGCGGTCGCATTTTTTGATCAGCCGATAATGATTTTATAGAGGAGAACTCATTTAGACGCGCTGTGGAGCGGTCGCATTTTTCGGAGGAAGCAGTCCTGGTTAAGGACGTAGAGTGGCACGAATGTGTATTCTGCCAGGCTCAAGTTACATTTCTGTGAGAAACAGAATGAATACTTCTGAAGAATCCTATAGACCTAGTTAGAGTAGTAGAATCCATTCTATATATGAAAGACAGAACTGTGTTTAAAATATAAGTTTAGTGATAAGGGGTGATAGTAAGAAAAATGAGTGTTGTGAGGATTCGGTGCAACCAAAGTAAGTAGGTCCTTTGACTCATAACTTTTGATAGACATTGAATAGAATTATTTCAGAAGTTGAAATAAGGTATTACAAGGTTAACGACGCTTACAACTAAGTGAGCGCAGAATAAGGAGAAACGAAGCTGAAGCTACAAAATTGACTATGATGTGAATAAACTGAGACTAAGTCAGCAGCAGACCAGATGAGTAAGCAATTCAAGTTTGATTGTATTTGCAGGATGAAACATGAGCTCTCTAGCAGGTATAAGTATGAGAATACCGCAACAGGTGTACCCAATGTATTAATTTGCATATATGAGTTTTAAGATGATGGTATTTGAGTAAATTGAGTCAAATCTGACAGGATTAGTAGATGAAGGAAACCAACTCAGGAAAGAGTTGATGAAAGGCTTGGGAAAAGCCAGAATAAATATAAAAACCTTAAGGGAAGAAAATAGGTATAAACCATATCTGTTGGTGTTCTCAGGTAGAGAGCTATATATATATATATATATATATATACAGGTACATGGATATATACCCAGGAGGAATGGGATCTACAAGGGATAGTTAGGAAATGGTTGTACCTGGAATTAGTACCACATGCCTCTGTTATGATGAACTTATATGATGTAAATAAACTGTTTGTTTTGATGGAACGTTGCTCAAGTTGGGTTCAGTCTCTAAAAGGTTGAGTGCTAGAGTAAACAAGATACTGGACATAAAGAAACTAACTACTATACGAAGCTGTCACTTAAGTAACATCATAAGAAGGGATGGAACGAGTTTAGGTTGGAAGTTTTGAGAGAATATCATCCAGGAATCAATAACTCTGGCGGTGAGGGCCAGTATTAAGATATACTCTTACTTAGAAGATAGGTCAATGGATCAAATTGACAAATAGAAGGTAGACAACTAGGCCTGCCCCAGTCACCTAGTTTACTATAATAAGAAGAGATAGCACTGTCACATATAGACTAATTGGCGCCGTGACCAACCCTTCTTAAAGAGACATGGCTACATCACAAGGAGAGATGGAATATTAACAGCACCACCTCTAGACCAAGTATAATTGTAAAAGAGACATTGAAACATGGAGAAGTGTTCGACAACTATAGAGAACAGAAGGAAGAGAATAGAAATGAGAGACTTTGCTTCAGAGTTAAAGCGCTGTAGAAAGTATACAGTCGATTCCCCTTGGATAAGAATAGTAGATGGATTGGTTGCAAAAGTTTATAAGATTGAAATAAAGGAGATTGTTGAAATCAAGTTACAACCATGGAAAGTGAAAGAAGGAAGACCAAGATTAAATTTGAAAAGACGAAGCGAACCAACAGTTACTAGAATGCAACCTCAAACACAGAATGTCGCAGTACAAACAGATGACTTACCTGATTTATACAGTACTGAAATGGTTGATAATACAGAAAAGATGACATATGAAGAAAGTTATGTGGAGAATGATAGTGCAGTCATGAAACCAGATACATTCTTGTCAATGCTATGGAGTCAAGCACAGATGAAGAAAGATAAACGGTGCAGAAAAGTCCAGCAAACAATTGCTAATATTTCAGAGATAGAGACTGCTGATGAGATGCTGAACAGTCTAGTATCAAAAGGAATAGGTGTTCTAGAAGACATAAAGACATTACTTCTTCAGATGGGAAAGGCAAGTCAAAGTAACAAGAATGTTATTGATAACGTACAACAAAGTAACATTCAAGATCAAGTACAAGATGAGAAACAAGAAGCTGTCAAATGCAAAGATCCAGAAAGAATTGACCTGAATGTGCAAAATCATGTACCGGCCCCAGAGTTGAGTGACGTTCCTTTAGATAATGAATATTCAAGAGACAACAGCCTCAATCCACAAAAGAATCAGGAGCAGCTGAAGCAAGTTACAGCATCAGCACAGATAGATTCAGAAAATCCACAAAAGAATCAAGAACAGTTGAAGCAAGTTACAACATCAGCACAGGTGGATAGAAAAAACAAACAAAAGAAAAAGAAGAAAATAAAAGGAATGAAGAGACAGAGGTCGTCTTCAGATGATTCGCCGAATGGTGTAAGGCAACTACCAAAACTGAGACATGTAGAAGAGGTCAGAAAGAGGAGGAAGGAACAGATGAGAAATGGTAGTGCAGCAAAGAGTAACGAAGAGATAGAGGCACTCGTTCAAAATCTTGACAGGAAGTTGGAAGAATTGAAAAAGAAGATGAGCAGTTATAGAGAAATACAAGAGAAGGAACAAGATAAAAGGACCAAGGAAACGGGTCAACAAAGAATAGACAGTGTAGACCATGGATGGTCAGGAAACAACAAAGAAGAAGAAAGACATAGAGATATAACAGAAGTAGAAGACACTTATTATGATGCACCGTGCGAATTTATTGATAGAGATTTTGAGGAGCTGAGAAATAAAGGTGCTAATAGAAGAGATACGGATCGAAGGGAGCACCGATCCAAGAGCCGAGATAGGCTAAGAAATAGAAGCGGTAGTACAAGTAGAGAAACTACTAAGGATCGAAGGAGATACCGATCTAGTGGTAGAGAGGAGGAAAGAAATGACACAACAAAAGTGGAAGAGTTAACCGCACGTTGTGCAGATTTAGAGAGCACATTGGAAGAGTTACAAAAGAAACAGAAAATAAATAGACAAACATTGGAGAAGGAAGATGTAACATCACCTGAGGCAGGTGATGATAGAAAGGAAGATATGGCTGCACTGTGCGAATTTATTGATATGAAATTTGAGGAGCTGAGAGTGGACAATGAAGACAGGAGAAATACGGATCGAGGAGAATATCGATCCAGGAGCCAAGAGGCTAGAAAGGAGGAGATAAGTAGTGGTAGCAGAAGAGAATTAAGAAAGTCAAGAATCCCAGTGAAAAATGGGAAAGTTAGGCATGAAAGCAGAGACACGTCAATTAGTACCAGTGTCCAACCGAGGCAAACGGTTAATGAAATCGTGAGACGTAAGGAGGTTGAGAGAAACTCGGGAGATAAACGAGATGAAGAGACAGAGAGGAAACATAGTGTTAATAAAGTCAGAATAGTAGAGAAGATTAAGGATATTGATAAACAGATAGAGTTAGAAGCGCTTAGAGCCAGAGAGGCTAGGATGATGGAGATGCTAAAGTTGATGAATAAGCTAACATAGGAGGGAGCTATGAGGGGAAAAGCATAGCCCCCCCCCCCCCCCCCCCACGGTAGCAACTTTACAGAAGAACATGGTAGTCAGGGACTACAACCGTCAACTCCCAGTCAACACCAGTCTACACATTCAACTTGGGATAGCGAAGATGACAGACCTCTGAAATCAGCAACGAGAAACATAGCCCCCCACGGTAGCAACTTTACAGAAGAACATGGTAGTCAGGGACAACTACCGTCAACTCCCAGTCAACACCAGTCTACACATTCTACTTGGGATAGCGAAGATGACAGACCTTTGAAATCAGCAACGAGAAACATAGCCCCCCACGGTAGCAACTTTACAGAAGAACATGGTAGTCAGGGACTACAACCGTCAACTCCCAGTCAACACCAGTCTACACATTCAACTTGGGATAGCGAAGATGACAGACCTCTGAAATCAGCAACGAGAAACATAGCCCCCCAGGTAGCAACTTTACAGAAGAACATGGTAGTCAGGGACTACAACCGTCAATCTCCAGTAGACACCAGCTTACATACTTTAGCTCGAATAGCGATGACGAACAGTCTTTACAAGTGACGAAAAGTAACATTACTCACCATATCCAGAGTCCTACAGTGAAGCACATAAATAGTAACAAGAATGTTATTAATACGCCTTCAGCACAGGTGGAATCTGAACTTGACGTAACAGAACGAGAAGACAGCGACATAGAGTGTATGGATGATACAACCAGCACCGAAATACGCATAGCTACCAAACGCCCTTACCAACCGTCGTCACTAGATTCACCACCAAGAGCGAAATTGCTACGATTACCGCAAGAACATCTACGAACAAGATTCAAAAGAAATCATCGCCAAGTACATAAACCTTCACTAGGTTTCCAACAAAATATAAATATTCGTTCGCCCCCCACCTCCTGCAGAGCGACTATAAACACGACATCGCAATGCATATCAGCTTCGTCACAGTATGACAGTCGCCTCTCCAGCAGAGAGATTACACTGTTGGAACTCGCAAAACAAATCTCCAACTTAGTGTAGTCGTCATAAAGCACTAACCCAGCTATAGTGTTTAATTCGGTACTCTAACCAACATAGTACCTAAAGTTAAGTTAATTAATTGAGTCACACTGTGTTTAGCTTAAGTTTATATTCATATACTGGAGCACGCTTAGACACTTGCAGTACTCACTAACTTCTTTAAAGAGAGTCGAGTTGACAAACTAGATTACACATAGTCTTAAGAGTGTGACAAAGTAGATCAAACATATAGCCTTAAGAATGTGACAAAGTGAATTAAAAACATAGTCTTAAGAATGTGACAAAGTAGAGTGAATACATAGAAGTTCATCATTGTGACACAGGAGAGTACACACATATAATCTTATGAATGTGACAAACTAGAATAACTACATATAGTTTTAGGAAACTTAACAGTGTTCTTCCCAAGGTACAAGATGCAGCATACTTGATGATCAAGACTGACATTGGTTAAAATATGTATAGTACATTAAATGCATGTTAATTATTATAATGTACCTATTTCAGGCATAAAAATATTCAGGACCAGAGAAAAAAAAAAAGAGAAAAGAGAAAAGAAAAGAAGAAGGGAAGTGATCCAGACTCAGTCAAGTGGAGTCTTACTCATGGACATAGGCAAATATTGCACTGAGGATGAACGTCCCCACTTTTTACTGCACTGGTTGTACAGAGATAACAGAAGGAAAAAAAACAACTTGGTTGCAGTATTGGTATTATGGGTACTGTTTACTTAAGAGATGATGGTAATGACAGTTATAGGGTCATGACTATATTACTTTTACATCCTAAGGTTAGATATTTTGTTAACCCTGACGTACTACTGCATGTATATATAGGTTTAGACAGAGTGAAGGATTTGACTGATGCATCCAAGACTAGAATCAGTCGGGCACATCAATTCTGACATAGTGACATGTATCTTTCACTATCGCCCCAATACATATGAATATACTAGTGCATGTATATATAGGTTTAGACAGAGTGATGGATTTGACTGATGCATCCAAGACTAGAATCAGTCGGGCACATCAACTCTGACATAGTGACATCTTTCACTATCACATTAGGATATTTACTGATGCACCACTAATTAGTTATTTCTGCTTATCTGTCTCGTATAATGGATAAATTACATTAACAGCAGATATTTCAAGACATATAAAGGTACTGACAAACCTCTGTGTCCAGAGGCAGTGACCATGTCGAAAAATAGGAACATGTATATATATATATATAGATAATAAGTGCAGAGTCATGATTTATTTTTTTTGTTGAGTATTGATGGTATGCCTCAAGCTAAGGTTCAGCAATGAGGTAGCGTTACATTTTGCTTCAAAATATTTTTTTGGGGAAATTTTTTAACATGTAGACTTTGAATATGTATACAGGCGCGGCGATAATTGTATGTTAAGTATAGGATGGGATTGCTAGATGATGGAACACAAATGTCTCCCTATGGGATACATTTGTATGGCCCCGGGTTGTATGTCACCGTTCACTTTGCTAGGAGCATTATAAAATGCTCAAGCAGGAATTATAAGCGGTGATTTGGTTTTGGTTAAGAGGGAAGGTATGAAAAAATGGTTTAAGAAATAAGAATAGATTTGAGGGACAACTGTCTGTAACAAATCACCTCTAAGATTATTTGTCTTGCTAAAAGGGAAATAAGATGAGTGAAGTAATACTTTGATCAAAGGGAGAAGACTCTAATTATTAAAGTCAGGGGAGGGAAGTGCTTAATTACACATAAGTAGATTTGGTGAGTTGGTAATTATGGTTTAGAAAATGTACATATACGAATTGTATAGCAAGCTTTAGAGAAGATAATATAAGGTTAAGTCAAATATGCAAAGGGAGACAATGGTTAATTACCTCCCTTATATGATTAAGTGAGTTGAGAAAAAATATGCACGTGAAAAGTTTACCAGCACAACGGATGACACTTCACTGAGTTGTTTACACAGCGGATAAGCGTGAACATTTTTCAGCTGAGCGAAGAATAGGAGGAACCAATGAATTTACAGTAAACAAGGACAGATGAGCTAGTAATGATTTTATAGAGGAGAACGCATTTAGACACGCTGTGGAGCGGTCGCATTTTTTGATCAACCGATAATGATTTTATAGAGGAGAACTCATTTAGACGCGCTGTGGAGCGGTCGCATTTTTCGGAGGAAGCAGTCCTGGTTAAGGGCGTAGAGTGGCAGGAATGTGTATTCTGCCAGGCTCAAGTTACATTTCTGTGAGAAACAGAATGAATACTTCTGAAGAATCCTATAGACCTAGTTAGAGTAGTAGAATCTATTCACTTATGAAAGACAGAACTGTGTTTAAAATATAAGTTTAGTGATAAGGGGTGATAGTAAGAAAAATGAGTGTTGTGAGGATTCGGTGCAACCAAAGTAAGTAGGTCTTTTGACTCATAACTTTTGATAGACATTGAATAGAATTATTTCAGAAGTTGAAATAAGGTATTACAAGGTTAACGACGCTTACAACTAAGTGAGCGCAGAATAAGGAGAAACGAAGCTGAAGCTACAAAATTGACTATGATGTGAATAAACTGAGACTAAGTCAGCAGCATACCAGATGAGTAAGCAATTCAAGTTTGATTGTATTTGCAGGATGAAACATGAGCTCTCTAGCAGGTATAAGTATGAGAATACCGCAACAGGTGTACCCAATGTATTAATTTGCATATATGAGTTTTAAGATGATGGTATTTCAGTAAATTGAGTCAAATCTGACAGGATTAGTAGATGAAGGAAACCAACTCAGGAAAGAGTTGATGAAAGGCTTGGGAAAAGCCAGAATAAATATAAAAACCTTAAGGGAAGAAAATAGGTATAAACCATATCTGTTGGTGTTCTCAGGTAGAGAGCTATATATATATATATATATATATATATATATATATATATATATATATATATATATATACAGGTACATGGATATATACCCAGGAGGAATGGGATCTACAAGGGATAGTTAGGAAATGGTTGTACCTGGAATTAGTACCACATGACTCTGTTATGATGAACTTATATGATGTAAATAAACTGTTTGTTTTGATGGAACGTTGCTCAAGTTGGGTTCAGTCTCTAAAAGGTTGAGTGCTAGAGTAAACAAGATACTGGACATAAAGAAACTAACTACTATACGAAGCTGTCACTTAAGTAACATCATAAGAAGGGATGGAACGAGTTTAGGTTGGAAGTTTTGAGAGAATATCATCCAGGAATCAATAACTCTGGCGGTGAGGGCCAGTATTAAGATATACTCTTACTTGGAAGATAGGTCAATGGATCAAATTGACAAATAGAAGGTAGACAACTAGGCCTGCCCCAGTCACCTAGTTTACTATAATAAGAAGAGATAGCACTGTCACAGAAACGCAATACTGAGCATTTCGTTTCTATTCTTTATCAAAGTTATTGGTGGTACAGCAGAAAGTACTATCTCTCGAAGCAAGTGAAGGTCGAAGTGGACTGACGTTGTGCGAGACGCCATCATAAGAGGGTCTTATAGACAGACGCAGAACCAGCTTGGCCGTTACTCCTTGACGTTCAAGGAACGTTCGGCGCCTTTAATCTTGACCAGCGACGACTGAGAGCAGTGTACACAGAAACTATCAGCGGGAGCAGAAACTACTATTGGCCACTAAGTGAACTTTTCCCCATCATCTCTACTATAGATCAATGAGAAAACTTTTCTTCTAAACTATTCAAATTATTTTCAAACTGTAAAAACATAAAGGTAAAGGATCCCGTTACACACCCTATTGAGGCATATTGGGAATATGGTGTTAGGCCCATATTTTCTTGACCATTGGCACACTAGGGGTGATGTGGTCAGCATCACGCCCGCCGTCTTAACCTTCCCAGAGTTGCTCTGGTACCCATTTGGGGTTGGGTCGACCCAGGAGCCGTTTGCGGCCTAACAAATTCGCACCTCATTTGGGGATCGAACCATAGACCACTGAGCTAGGAAGCCAGTGCACTAACCACTAAGCTACTGCGGCTCCCCATTACCAGCTTAACAGACGTGAAAAAGTAGTAATCTTCAGACTCCACACGGGTCACAACTAAATGAGACCATCTATTCAACAAAGACTTAAGTGATTATTAAATTTTGTTATTTGTAATGTTCCAAATTTAACTTCGATTTAGTAATTGTAAAGTTACTGCTTGTTTGTCTCAGTCAATTTACTACACACACTCTAAACAGAGCTATACCAGAATAGTAAGAATTCCACTTGAGTAAATCAGGGGTGGGGGCTTGAACGAGCTGAAATTAATAAGTGCTTAATTCCTTCACAAAATGTTGTCGGCAGATTCTAGAATTAACGTGCTCAGCCAAAGCAGCATTGTTTTCGCTTATCTGAATATCTTGTGAAGACTCCCTTTGTAATAGAAGTGTCATTAACCTTCTATCTACATATCTGCCAAGAGTAATCTTGTGCGAAGGTAGATGCCTTTGAAGCCCATATTAAATACTCTTAAGTTTTGGCCACTGTTGGACCACTACAGCAAAACAGTGGAGGCAACACAGTCACAACTTTCTTCAATTTTATTCTATGTTTTCCTATTACTGGTACATAATCGCTGTTGCAGTCTGCTCCTGGTCTTGTTTTCAAAGATTTCAAACTGTTTCTAAATCTCCTGTATATTAGTATATAGTCATTTTGATTATGAACACTGTTCCCTGCACGTTTCCACGTTCAAAGGCGTCTATGATGCTATTTAAACCAGATGATTCCAACTATCATATTATGCATTCTTGCCCACTCTATCTGTTTGTCCTCTCTCATTTCTTTATCTCAGGCGATAACCACCAGTCACATCATCGACTTTTTTCATTTCCAACCTTTGCATTGAGGTCTCCAGGTATACCAGTTGTCTCGTGAAATTTACACTGAGTCATTGCTGTATCAAGTTCATTGTAAAATGTGTCAATTTCTTCTTCTGGACTAACTACTGTTGGAGCATATATTTGTGTACAATTGATATCAATTGGTCTGCCACTCAGTTTAACTAACAGGACTCGACCTGATATTGCCCAAAATTCCTTTACTCTTCTTGCTATTTCTGCATATAATATTATACCTACTCCTCTTTCATGTTTATTTCCTCCATAATAAATTATTTTTGTAGTTGTCAGAATATATTTCACCTGTTCCGGTATAGCAAATTTCACATTGTCCTAATAAATTCATTCATTCTTTCCATTTCCATCTTGATGTTATCCAATTTTCCATTCTGCATTCCAAGTTCATATGATTAAGTTATCCTTAATTCTAATTTTGCTAATAGTAGCTTGATAACGATCGAGTGTTACCTGTAGCACGTGATGCTCCCTACTGGACGAGGTGATTCCTCTGGAATCCCCCTTAACGTCGTTGTCTTTTACAAGGAAGTTGTTTCGATTCATAATTATAAAAGGGTAGTACGACGGCGGTTTCCCGTTGCTTGCCGTCGGTTTGTGTACGGCTGTCTCCGCTAGCATTTGACTACAAAGTCGGGAGGGAAGAGGTTAAAATGCAATTATCTCGCTGGTTGTCACGTCATAAAGCTTCAGAGATGATTTGTTACAGACAGTTGTCGTTCACAACTAGCCCACCTCGCCCTCAGTGACAACCACCGGTTTTGATTCAAGGCTGATTATTCAGTATTCACACCTAACCTCTATATCTACAGGCCATTCAACCATCCACCACCTGGTTTGTGCGCCTGGTAGGAGGACAGGTTCCTTCCCCAGGAAAACAGCTTAATGCTTTCAATAATCATCTTTCTGTGATACATCTTTTTTATTATTGCAGGCCGTAATGTCGCATTGAAACAAAAAACAACTCAGTCAAGTGATTATACAGGAGACTCGATACCAAGCACGTCAGACAAAGCTGTAGATGGGAATACGTCTGGCGATTATGTAAACGGAAAAAGTTGCACACATACAAAGCCATATATAGATAACCCAAACTGGAATGTGACATTTCCACGTGTACAAAATATCAACAGATTCGTTCTGTACAACAGAGACGGTAATCTGATTTTATTTTTGTAACTAATTTTGTGATAAATGTGATAATTTTTAATGCTTGTTATTTTTTTTTCATCTGAATTCGGTACTACAAAAAAGATCAGCAATAATTTCTGACATTCTTGATCATTGTCGTAAATTTATTTTGAGAGAAAAGAGTCTTAGAAATAGTGGTCCGGTTTAGAGTGGAAAATGATGATGGAAAGCTCAGTGATAGAAAATGTATAGATTTAATAGTTGCTTCACAGCGTGCTGGAGGAGAGTAAAGACAGACTTATTTACGACAAATCGCTTCTCTCAATCTTCTCTTCCGCTCTCCTGGTGTAGTGAAATTGACAGAGATACAACGGTAAAATATCTCCAAAGATAACATTTAAGGATAAAAACATAATGCGTAGGCTGCGAATAGTACATGATCGCCTAGACCGCGGGTCATCATCCTCCATAATAATTGACTTGCTAGACAGGAGGGGAACGGCGGATCAAAAAGGAAAAAAATATGACTGGAAAGGCTAGGAGACGCAATTGGGGGGGATGGAGGAAAGAAAAAAAATCACGTCCCCCAAATTGACACGAGGTACGGAATTGGACGTTTTGCGATAACAAGCCCTTGATTTGAATTCAGCGGCTAAACGCAGATGTTAGGAATATTACAAAAATTAAAAAGTACTTTTTTTCTTAATATTAATGTTAGGAATATAAAAATTAGCTGGCCGGATGGCCTATTCTGAGCAGTGAACTAATATGGTCTTAATTTTACAGACGGATAGATAATATTGAAGATAATGACAAAAGACAGTGTAGTTCACATCATCGCTAGACTGTATTGAATCTAAAAGTGTCGCAATTTGCACACAAAACCACGACCTTGGACGCAGGTGTTCAAATTTACTTAGTATGGGGGAGAGGGTTTTTGAGCGGTAGCTGTGTCTAAATATAACTTTTATCGACAAAATTTTGGAGGGGAAAGAAAGGTTGCTTCAAAAATCAAGCACAATTATGTAGAAACACAAGTAGAGACGGACAGACTAACAGATAACCATCCATACTTGACTGAAGCATGACTGAAATGACTTTAGTGTAGGAATTTGAATTTAAAGTAAAACTAGGCAGTGATTGGCCACAGACAATCATATTATTAGCGCTCAGAGCGCATTTGGGGCCATTCTTCAACAGTTGTTCAGTGATAGACACAGATTTTAAAGTGTGGTGATTTCCATATGAAAGAAAGTGAAAGAAAGTTAGGGACGCCATACTATAGCCAGCAGCTCAGCTGAGTTTTGCTAGCAATTCTGTGTTATTTATTCATAATCTGGTAAGATTGAAATTATTTCCTTATATATATTTTGAATATTGTTTCATGTTCGAGTGATTTGATACTGCCATATCAAAATCTAGCCTTACAAACTAGTAGGGATTTGCTCTGGACCCCCCGCCCAAGTCAGGGTCTAGGGACCAACAATGTACATTGAGAATAATGTAACATATTACCTATCCTCTTTTAGGGTAGACAACTAATAAATATTTTTCAGAATCTATGGTCTGGGAGGATCTATCTGATGTAAAACCACCATGGTAAATGTGCTGTTTGGTCAGAGAGATCTGACCTGTCTGTATGATGTGGTTGTTGTGTCAGTGTTGTGTCCAGACGTGGGTAGAGAATAGATTTTGACACATGGCCCATACTTTGATTGCAGAGCTGCGAGTTTCTGTTGTCAACAAAGCAGTGACTATTCAGTTGGTGACTTTACTCGAGTGTATCTGTGCAGTACTTGTGACAGAGACCACCATTATTGCCCGCCAGCACGGAGAGGTGGGACCATCAGTTTTCAGCACCAGAGCTACAAATATAAGATGAGTGAGCCTCTGGTCTGCTGGACATTCACCAAAGTTGTGTAGTTACTAATACCCCATAAAAATTCCCACCATTTTCTGGACACTGGGTAGTCAATATAGACAGGTGTGATGAGGCCACCCCAACAGCACAAACAGTACATATCCTCCCAAGTAGATGACTACTAGAACATTTTAATAAAACTAACTAGTATAGTACATATATATGTACACTATTGCATTTATGATATAATATTCCATGCATTTCTTTCATAATCTCTAAATCTTTTTAAGTTCTGGTCAACCTAAAAAATTGATCCAGAACAAAATAAATGTAATATAATTTTATCAAAAAATTTTACACACGTGAGTTAGTTCAGTGTATTTTAACATTTGTTAATATTATTAGTCTTCTTAATTATTTGTGGGTGTATTTAGAAACTATCACACCACACTACACATCATTACCCTAGACACTTTACGTAGCCACATTCCTTAAAAAAAAAATTAAGTGTGAGGTCGTAGTGGTAGCAAGAAAGGCCTTCTGACAATTCACAACTACATTTTATCTCAGGAGCCTTCACAGCTGGCCTCATACAATTACATTTAGTAATATCACCATCATACAATACCATCAAACACCACTACATAAATTGGGGTCTTGTCCGGGATAATTAGCCAACAGTAATATTAGGATCTCCTGGTGGGAGAAATAAAAGTAGGGAAATAAATTGTAAAATTGCCTTTAAAATTAAAAAGTGTCCCTGCAGATAAAAGTTGGTGAATCTTCACAGCCAGTAATAATTAATTAGTTAACTGGTTAGTTAGAATTAGTTAGACTATAGTCATAAGAAGTACTTAGTGTATTTATTGATTAGAGATTTAGCTTGTATATTATTATATTGTCTAAAAAGTATGGCGGAGCTGGCAAAATTTAGATCAGCTGCTGTGCTCACCGCGAAGGAGATGGGAATGGATGGTCAAATTTTAATACAATACGTAACGGCTGAATGTGATAAATATATTGAACGGGAAGAAAGGAGGTTGGCTGAAGAGAAGAGGTTACAAATTGAGGCTGAGATTAAGAGGTTGCAGATTGAGGCTGACAAAGAAGAAAAACGACAGCAAAGGGAGGCAGAAGATAAAAAGGCCGAAAGGGAAGCAGAAGATAGAAGGTTGCAAAGGGAGCACGAATTACGATTAAGGGAGCTGGAATTACAAGGCCAGGCTCCTGAAAATGGTGCCAGCCCTTTTGCCTCAGATGCTACGCCCAGTCTGGGAGCCTCAAACTCGGCTATGGGGTTTCATTTAGACCATTTTGTTGAAAAAGACGATGACATAGAGGGGTACCTAGGACGTTTTGAGTTATTAGCTACTACATATGGCTTAGAGAGAGAGAGGTGGAGTTTAAAGCTATCACAGGGATTGAGGGGTACTTCTTATGAAGTATTTGCTAAAATGAACAGGGAAGACCAAGACAATTATGACATGTTAAAGCAGGCTTTGTTATTAAGGTACGAGAAGAATGGTGAATTTTATCGTAAGAAATTTAGAAATGCCAAACTGTTGTCTGGGGAGACATACCACCAATTCTCTGCTAGACTAGAAACCTATTTGGAGAAATGGACGGCTCTGGGGAAGACCCAAGATCTTAAAGAAATGATCATGATTGAGCAATTGAGAGAGTCCATGGCTCCAGACATGAGAAAATTTCTCATGGAACAAGGTGCAGAGAAGTTGGGGGAAATTTTAAATGTTGCTGAGAGGTATCAGGCAGCCCAGGCAGAGGTAAGTGGTGCTAAAAAGAAGCACATAGACAATTTTAAAGCTCCACAGCAATTTAATAAATTTGATAATAGAGAGCAGGGAAATAAAGGTAGGACAAACTTTGAGCGGCCAAGAAATGACTATCGCGACAGAAACTCACAGTTCAATGACCAAAAGTTCAATGAAAGAAAACCGTTGAACCAAGGAAAAAGATGGTGTAAATGGTGCAAGAAGGATAACCATAACACCGAATTTTGTAGAAGGAAACCTTCAAACATTGCTGCAATGAAGTCGGGGACGCAAAGATTAAAGGTTAATCCTAAGGGACAACAGGAACCTTATCACCCCCCAGTTTGTGAGGATGTTATTTGTAATGGGGTCACCATAAGGTGCCTTTATGATACAGGTTTGGATTATGATTCAGTTGTGAAGTCTAGCCTAGTGGACCCAAGTCAGTACACCACAGAAACAGTGGAAATACAAGGGGCGACTAAGGACATACCACTCATGACACTTCCCATCGCAAGGATAACGGTGAAAACTCGCTATGTGGAAGGAGAAATCAGAGCAGCAGTGATAGATGAACCAATCTACCCTCTGATATTGGGGTGTAGATACGTCTTCTTGGGGAATCCCGAGAAACCTGTGATCATGGCGACAGTGCAGACCAGGTCACAGAAGAAGGAGGAAGAAGGTGAACCTATAAATGCTCATCCAGAGGAGATGAGGAAGGCGCAGGCTGAGGATAGGACACTCAAGCCATGTTTTAAAAAATTGCCCAAATGCCACACACCTCCGAGCAAGGGGGAATATTTCATGAAGAACAAACTCTTATACAGGAAGACAGGAACTAGATCCAGTGGTCACGGACAGTTGGTTCTTCCCAAGATATATAGGGCAAATTTGATAAGGAGCTTACATGTTGGAAAAGATGGTGACCATGAAAAAGTCGGTACCATCTGCCAAAAGATTGCTCGAAAATACTATTGGCCCGACGTAAATGTCGATGTTGAAAACTTTGTAGAAGCATGTGGCGTATTTCATGAGGGAACACCCACAAAGGGAAAATATGTGCAGGACCTAGAAACGCCACGGGGCAACTTTAGGCCTGAAAGGAAAACTAATTATACTCGGGTAGACAAAGTGGAATGGGAGCCCCCTTTTCACACCCAGTCTTCACTTGAATGGATTAACATGGCCACTATGCGAAGAGTACAAAGAAGAAATTTAACCCAGGATAAGATGACAATCCCTCGGTCAAACTTATATAAACTGGAAGAACAGAAAAGAGAGCGAAGATCTCTCATAAGCAATCTAAAGTGGGGAGACAAACCCAAGAAAAAAATTGGTAGTGGTCGTTTTGTGAGTGATGATTCTAGGAAGAAAAGTCCTCACTATAGGGCTTCTAATGGACGGGACCTGACGGGTTCCATGATAACTACGTATGATAAATTAAAGATCCAGATGTAACCCTATTAAGGACCTGGACAGATGAGAAGGCGGAAGAGACTGTTACCTCATCATATCAATATGTGAACGAACTGACCACTCGTTTGAAAGCTGGATGGAAACTGGCAAATGATAATTTGAAACAAGCCAGGAAGAAACATGCAGCATATTTTAATAGGAAGGCAAAGGACAGGGAACTGGCAGTCGGAGAGAAGGTGCTGCTTCTACTACCGGGAAGCCAGAATAAATTACAAATTGGTTGGCAAGGTCCATATACGGTTCTAGAGAAGGTGTCTAGAACAAACTATAAAATTGACAAAAAGGGGAAGGAAAAAGTTTATCATGTAAACCTGTTAAAGAAGTATCTGGACAGACCACTCCAGGAAAGCACCCCCTTATTGACCTTGGCTATTGCAACCCAGATGCAAAAGGAACCACTCACCTCACATGAATACCCATTACATCCTTGTGAAACAGCAGCACAGGTAAAAGTCAGTAAGCACCTGACTAAAAACCAGAGGGAGAGAGTTCAACAGGTTCTGGAGGAACATACAGATGTATTAACAGATAAACCAGGCCATACAAATTTACTACAGTATGACATGAAACTGGTAGACTCAAACCCAATCTGTATGAGAGCCTATTCTATTCCGTTCGCGAAGGAGAAGGCATTGAAGGAAGAAATAGAGTATTTGTTGAAGGAGGGGATTATTTCGCACAGTGAATCATCTTTTAGTTCTAGTGTCGTTTTGTTGAGGAAACCGTCTGGGGAACACAGACTGTGCATAGATTACAGGAAACTGAATGCTGTCACAGAAGGACAAGTGGATCCATTACCAGACACAAAACAGTTATTTGCCAGACTGAACAAGGCAAAATACTTTTCAAAGGTGGATCTTAGTAAAGGCTATTACCAGATCCCAGTGAAGCCGGAAGTGAGACCTTATTTGGCTTTTAGCACTTCGGATGGACATTATGAATTCAATATGCTACCATTCGGACTGAAAAATGCTCCGAGTGTGTTTTCAAGGATGATGCGAAAATTGTTGGATCCCCTGAATAACCCATGTATCACGAATTTCATGGATGATATTCTCGTCGCCACAGAGACATTTGAAGAACACATTGAAGCTTTGGAGATGTTGTTTGATAGACTTCGGGAGGCGAATTTGACTGCTAGGCCAACAAAATGTTGTATTGGATGTAAAGAGTTGGAATTCTTGGGACACACTGTATATCAGGGTAATATGACCCCTGATCCTAAGAACTTGGAAAAACTGCAGAGAGCACCTAGGCCGCAAACAAAAAAGGACGTGCGATCATTTGTGTCGTTATGCGGATTTTATCAGAAATACATCAAGAATTTTAACGCTATTTGTGCTCCTCTGACTGATTTGACTCGCAAGGGACTTCCAGATAAAATTATTTGGACTGCACAATGTGAACTAGCGTTCCAAGAGTTAAAGGAAAAAACTCACTAGCAAGCCTATTCTCAAACTGCCTGATTTGACACAGGACTTTGTCTTAAGAACCGATGCAAGTAATGTAGGACTCGGAGGGGCTTTGTTGCAAAGATCATCTTCACCTGATGGGGAACTTAAACCAGTCGCTTATGCAAGCCGCAAATTGAATAAGGCGGAACAAGGATACTCCACAAGCGAAAAGGAATGTTTAGCATTAATCTGGGCAATAAAGAAGTTTCAAATCTATCTGTATGGTAGGACTTTTGTGGTGGAGACGGACCATCAGCCTCTCGTGTTCTTGTCTCAGGCTAAGCATGAAAACGCAAGATTGCTGAGGTGGTCTTTATTGCTTCAACCTTATCAGTTCAGTATCCAATATATCCCAGGCAAATTGAATGTCGGTGCAGATTTCCTCAGTCGGCACCCCTGTGATCAAAATTAGAGTAGTGGCAGACGTGAGGAGTAATTTTACCTATGTGTATCGCTGGTTTTGGAACTTGCCATAGGCATGTTTTCAAGTGGGGAGATGTGTAGTGAAATTGACAGAGATACAACGGTAAAATATCTCCAAAGATAACATTTAAGGATAAAAACATAATGCGTAGGCTGCGAATAGTACATGATCGCCTAGACCGCGGGTCATCATCCTCCATAATAATTGACTTGCTAGACAGGAGGGGAACGGCGGATCAAAAAGGAAAAAAATATGACTGGAAAGGCTAGGAGACGCAATTGGGGGGGATGGAGGAAAGAAAAAAAAAAATCACGTCCCCCAAATTGACACGAGGTACGGAATTGGACGTTTTGCGATAACAAGCCCTTGATTTGAATTCAGCGGCTAAACGCAGATGTTAGGAATATTACAAAAATTAAAAAGTACTTTTTTCTTAATATTAATGTTAGGAATATAAAAATTAGCTGGCCGGATGGCCTATTCTGAGCAGTGAACTAATATGGTCTTAATTTTACAGACGGATAGATAATATTGAAGATAATGACAAAAGACAGTGTAGTTCACATCATCGCTAGACTGTATTGAATCTAAAAGTGTCGCAATTTGCACACAAAACCACGACCTTGGACGCAGGTGTTCAAATTTACTTAGTATGGGGGAGAGGGTTTTTGAGCGGTAGCTGTGTCTAAATATAACTTTTATCGACAAAATTTTGGAGGGGAAAGAAAGGTTGCTTCAAAAATCAAGCACAATTATGTAGAAACACAAGTAGAGACGGACAGACTAACAGATAACCATCCATACTTGACTGAAGCATGACTGAAATGACTTTAGTGTAGGAATTTGAATTTAAAGTAAAACTAGGCAGTGATTGGCCACAGACAATCATATTATTAGCGCTCAGAGCGCATTTGGGGCCATTCTTCAACAGTTGTTCAGTGATAGACACAGATTTTAAAGTGTGGTGATTTCCATATGAAAGAAAGTGAAAGAAAGTTAGGGACGCCATACTATAGCCAGCAGCTCAGCTGAGTTTTGCTAGCAATTCTGTGTTATTTATTCATAATCTGGTAAGATTGAAATTATTTCCTTATATATATTTTGAATATTGTTTCATGTTCGAGTGATTTGATACTGCCATATCAAAATCTAGCCTTACAAACTAGTAGGGATTTGCTCTGGACCCCCCGCCCAAGTCAGGGTCTAGGGACCAACAATGTACATTGAGAATAATGTAACATATTACCTATCCTCTTTTAGGGTAGACAACTAATAAATATTTTTCAGAATCTATGGTCTGGGAGGATCTATCTGATGTAAAACCACCATGGTAAATGTGCTGTTTGGTCAGAGAGATCTGACCTGTCTGTATGATGTGGTTGTTGTGTCAGTGTTGTGTCCAGACGTGGGTAGAGAATAGATTTTGACACATGGCCCATACTTTGATTGCAGAGCTGCGAGTTTCTGTTGTCAACAAAGCAGTGACTATTCAGTTGGTGACTTTACTCGAGTGTATCTGTGCAGTACTTGTGACAGAGACCACCATTATTGCCCGCCAGCACGGAGAGGTGGGACCATCAGTTTTCAGCACCAGAGCTACAAATATAAGATGAGTGAGCCTCTGGTCTGCTGGACATTCACCAAAGTTGTGTAGTTACTAATACCCCATAAAAATTCCCACCATTTTCTGGACACTGGGTAGTCAATATAGACAGGTGTGATGAGGCCACCCCAACAGCACAAACAGTACATATCCTCCCAAGTAGATGACTACTAGAACATTTTAATAAAACTAACTAGTATAGTACATATATATGTACACTATTGCATTTATGATATAATATTCCATGCATTTCTTTCATAATCTCTAAATCTTTTTAAGTTCTGGTCAACCTAAAAAATTGATCCAGAACAAAATAAATGTAATATAATTTTATCAAAAAATTTTATACACGTGAGTTAGTTCAGTGTATTTTAACATTTGTTAATATTATTAGTCTTCTTAATTATTTGTGGGTGTATTTAGAAACTATCACACCACACTACACATCATTACCCTAGACACTTTACGTAGCCACATTCCTTAAAAAAAAAATTAATTAAGTGTGAGGTCGTAGTGGTAGCAAGAAAGGCCTTCTGACAATTCACAACTACATTTTATCTCAGGAGCCTTCACAGCTGGCCTCATACAATTACATTTAGTAATATCACCATCATACAATACCATCAAACACCACTACACCTGGTCAAACGATTATTTGCCAGTTTTCCAGACTCGCATCTGCGCTCACCGATTTGGTGTTTTTCAAACACACAGACGATGTAGATACAAACTATATTAAACGAATAGGGGAAAAGTTGGGCTTTGGGTATATCCAACACACAGAACTAAATGAGTTTATGTGATTTTATTCACTTTAAACATCAATCACTAAAAATATCAGATATTACATAAATTATCATAAGTACACAAATGCAAATAACAAGTTTGGAAGGGGTGAAGAAGATTGGTATCGACTAAGCCCTTCCCGCTTATTAGACAAAGATAAACCCAGTCCAGAGATAGATAATATCAGGAACATAGGTACGTTAACCTAACAGTGAAGTTAATTACTCTGAAAGAGGTGTTACAAAATTAGGTATAGGTGATAAAAAAAAACCTGTTCTTCCCAGCTGTTCTTCCCTTTACTAAGCAAATGGAAAGGAGGTGGTTTTAAACAGAGTTAACAAATTATCAACTATCCCACTTAAAGGAACAATGTAGGGTATACAGAAAGATATATATTACCAGGTAAGCAAGTTAACAAAATGGTCACACAAAAGAATTAATTTCCTGTCATTCATACACGCGCTAGCAAAGGCCTTCACTCATCTTGCTCTCACTTACCGATTGTGAAAAAATCTTGCACTCCATAGAATAACACAACAGCAGTTACACCTCAAACTAAATGTATGAGTGTTTGTTCAAGTTCTAGCCCCAGATTAGCGGGTAGGCGGTCAGCACATAAAAGGATCCCGTAATCGCTGGAAAATGAATCTGTAGTTGTGTCTCTTTTCTTAATAACAGTTTCTATGGGAGAGCACGGTCTCTGATACCGGGGTGAGGATGGTGTGGTCTATTTGACTATGCCGCTGATAATAAAATTCTTACGCGTGCTGGTACACTTTATCCGTGAGGTATGGTTTAAGTCCAGTGAGAAAACTAGTCACATCACTGTTCAGGAAATTATGAATTATCTCTCTGTGTCAGTAAACTAACAAAGCTCGGGCCAGTGTTCTTCTTCCCGTTACGACTTAAGTTGTTTGATGGTGCGTTAAATTTGTCTTTGGGTGTGCTTTCTTTGCTATAAGTTAGATAGCGGAATTCCCAACATAGAATCGCCTCAAAGATTAAAAATTTACACAGTCTCAACAAGTTCTGCGTCAGGGGAACTCTACACACTGTTTATGCTTTGCCTTGCTTAGATTGATTTCTTCATTGCTTTCTTAATGCTGGGATCGCACAGGTTACGATCACTCTGTATGAAAGAAAAAAAAGACATGTAATATACCGAAAACAAATAACCTTCTAAAGCGCGATGAATTTCCCGTTAAGCCTATAATACACTCGAGTATTTAATTATGTATTTAATAAAAAACTGCGCGAATTCTAGTGGTTAAAAACACACATCTATAAAACTAGGACTTAACTGAATTTATTAATTATAAATTCCTTCGCGACTTTAAAAGTTAATTTAAGCATCTATTATCTTTTGAAATAATATAATATATAGATCATTATATTTACAACTGGAACTTTTGAGATGGTTTAATTTATTAGATTTAAATTAACACAAAATCCATTGAAATAGAATGACTGAACTAGACCACTGATCACTTTACACAATATATATTACCGCTCTGCACAGAATAGAAAACACTGCAAATATATATATAAAATCCAGGGGAAAATCTATAACAAGATTTCAATAAAGCTAGTGCTTCTGTAAAGGTCTGGCCAGCGAGTGATAACGTGTCTAGTCTTAATGGTCTATTTACTAAAATGGAATGTAAGTTGAGTGGGACATGATAAACTTGACAGCTTATTTGATCTCACGAACTTTTGGGGATCTGACCGCCAAATCAAGAGAAAAAGCCGCCCCCTGGTCTTCGTATCCGCTCGCTGCTGCCCGTTTCGCTTTTCCCCCGTTCGCTCGGTTCCTCGATTGACACCGAGACGCGAAAATAGCGGCAAGCAACTGCGTCTCGTATCAGGGACCACTACTGTCTTTGATAACGCCGATAGTCTCCCCTAAAATCCCTCGGTCTGACTCTTTGATCTCGTGCCGCCTACTAAATGAGTCCCGGTGGAATGAGTTCTGGCAAACGAAAAGTTACACCAAATGTTCAGGGGTTCTAATGTTATGAAAAGCTAAAGTCCCTTTAAATCATCCATCATATCAGGGAGAATTCACTTGTCAAACTAGACGTACGTCACAATCGTCCCCACTTTTAGACATGAAACCATTTTTCATGTTTCATTTTTTGACAATGGAGGTGACCTGATTGGTGATTTTAGGATGAGTGGTATCTTCAGTTTGCTCTTCTTCCTCTGTAGACCAGTTTCTACTCAGGAAATCAGCCCCGACATTCTGTCTTCCCGGAATATATTCCACTTTGAAAGAATAAACGCTTAAAAGAAGCGCCCAACGCATGATCCTTGCGTTAAATTCTTTATTGGCACCAAGAAATGCTAACGGAGTGTGGTCTGTTTGCACCGTGAAAGATGTACCATAAAGAAACTCATGATGGCGTCTGATACCGTCAATCAAAGCAAGACATTCCCTTTCAACTACGCTGTAGTTCCGTTCCGCTTTATTTAATTTCCGACTGCCATAGGCAACTGGAAATAGCATGTTCAGGTCGTTGTCATCGGCTTGAAGCAGTGTTGACCCGATGCCCTGACCTGACGCGTCGACTCTCAGTACAAAAGGTTTCTTGAGGTCAGGCAACCTCAAGATGGGGTATGCAGACAACTGTCCTTTCAAAGTGCTATACGCGTGTTCGCACTGTTGATCCCATATGACCTTATCAGGACAACCTTTCTTTGTGAGGTCAGTCAGCGGTGCCGTCAGTCCGTTGAAGTTCTGGATGTACTTCTGATAGTATGCACATAGCGATATGAAGGAACGTACGTCTTTCTTCGTTCGGGGTCTTTTTGCTGCCACTATTTTCTCCACGTTCTTCTTAATAGGCCAACTGCATCCGTGAGAAATAGTGTGCCCCAGGAAGTCTAACTGTTCAAACCCGATGAGACATTTGCTAGGTCTGGCTGTAAGACCCGTTTCCTGTAGTCTCCTGAGGAGCATAGCAACCGTAGCAATATGTTCTTCATAGGTTTCCGATGCAATTAAGATGTCATCCATGAAATTATGGATATGGGGACTTTGCAAAGGTTGTAGAAGCTTCCTCATCATCCTGGTGAACACTCCTGGTGCGTTATGCAAACCGAACGGCATCACGTTAAATGTGTAATGTCCTTCACTAGTGCTGAAAGCTAACAAAGGTTTAATTTCCTCCTTGACTGGTATTTGATAATAACCTTTGCTGAGGTCAATCTTGGAGAAGATCTTTGCTTTGCTGAGCTTGGTGAACAACTCAGAAACAGTTTGGAGAGGTTCGGGCTGGAATTCCGTTACCGCGTTTAGTAACCTGTAATCAATGCACAGCCGAACTTCCTTATTGGGCTTCTGCAACAGCACTACACTCGAGCTGTAGGAGATGTAGACTCACTGATAATTCCTGCCTGACGCAGCTTGTCTATTTCTCCGCGAAGTGCATCAGCTTTAGCATACGGGATGGGGTAAACTCTGGTTTGAACAGGGGTCTCGTTTGTTAATTTCATATCAAATTCAATGAGATTTGTTCGACCAGGTACATCCGTTAAGACTGCACTGTACTGTTTTAGTAGAGCCCTGGTTTCTGTTTGTTGTTCTGGTGAGAGATTGTCGCCGAACTTGACATCTTTAAAGGATTCTGTGGGTTGCAATGGATACTCCATGCAACCATCATCATCTTCCTCGTCTTCCGTTGCTATGGCGACAGCCAGGAGATGCTCGGAGGATGGCACCGGTCTTTCCAAATATTTCTTTAGCAGATTTATGTGGAAGACCTTCTCCTTTCCTTTGATGGAGATCTTGTAGTTGGTACGTGAGATCTTTTTAAGGACGGTAAACGGTCCTTGCCATCCGATGCGAAGTTTATTGCTTCCGGTTGGAAGTAGCAATAGGACTTTCTCCCCTGGTTGTAGTTCTCTCTCTTTTGCAGCTTTGTTGTATCTTTTAGTAATTTTAGCGCGGGCTTTCTTAAGGTTGGTAGTAGCTAGATCCCATCCTAGCTTTAGCCTTTCCTTAAGCTCAGATACATACTTGCTTGCAGAGACGACTGTCTCGTCAGCCTTCTGGTCTGTCAGGGACCGAAGTAAGGCTTCTAGTGGCCCCTTAATAGGTCTGCCAAATAAAAGTGTAGCTGGCGCAAAACCCGTAGACGCTTGGGGTACCTCTCGGTAGGCGAATAAGGCAGCCGATATATATTGGTCCCAGTCTTCCGGTTTCTCCTGACCCAGCTTACGTAACATCATGGTGAGGGTACCGTTAAAACGTTCCACGAGCCCATTTCCGGCCGGATGGTAGGGACTTGTGTGGATATGTTTGGCCCTCAAGATCTTAAAGATCTCCTCCATTAACAGGCTACGGAATTGGGATCCATTGTCCGTCAAAACTTGTTGAGGGAATCCCAACCGTGTAAAAATTTGCACAAGGGCTTCTGCGACATGCTTGGAATTAGTGCATGGTAGCGGTACGGCTTCGGCCCACATAGTGCAAGTGTCAACTAAGGTCAGGATGAACCTGTTCCTTCTTTTGGTCTTTTCCAGAGGACCAATAATGTCGACAGCAACCCGTTCAAATGGAGTCCCTACTATTGGCATTTGCCCCATAGGTACTGGGGGTGTCAAGTGCTTGGGTGCTACCCGTTGGCACTGGGCGCAGGATTTCACGTACCTGACAATGTCAGAGTTCATTCCTGGCCACCAATAGTGGTTTTTTATTCGCTGAATAGTGGCGTTTTGTCCCATGTGTCCGCTAAAGGGAAGAGAGTGCCCCATTTCTAAGATCTGGTTTCTGTACTGCGTCGGTACTAGGAGCTGGTTATTCCCCGTGTCCGGGTTGCCCGTTCTACGATACAATACACCATCCTTAGAAAAGATGTCTCCGTTGTGTCTGGGGTCCTTAGCCATGGGCAGTTTTTTTAAAGCAGGGCGCCAGAGTAGGGTCCTTTTGTTGCGCCTCCTTCAGTTCATTCGGCAACAAGTTTGGCGCAGGCTCCCTCTCCTTCTTGGCTTGCCCTCTTGTGGTTACCGCTGCCACAATCGGCTCCTTAGGTCTCCCAATGAACACATATCTACATCCCAGGATAACTGGGTAGATCGGATCATCCATTATGGCCGCTTTAATAACTCCTCTGACAAAGTCAGAGTGTATTTCTACCAGTGCGATAGGAAGCGTCCTGGGTGCATCACTCCTGAAAACTCCACTAAGTTTGACGGTTTCCTCTGTCTCCTGACCGGGTTTGACTAGGTGCCTAGCGACAATACAATCAAAACTTAATCCAGTGTCAAAAAGACAAGTAGTAGAGGTACCGTTCAAAATTACAGTTCCTCGAGTTGAGGGTCGGTCCCCCTCAGGTTGAGAATCACTGACATTGACTCTACCTTTCGAGGCTGTATGCAAACATCCAATGCGGTTTGCACCGGTTTGTTTGCCCTGATCAGACGTTCCTGGTGTAGGGGTCTTCCCTTTTCCTTGACCTTGGTGGCCGCGCTGCCACGTAGGCTTGTTGGGTTGATCAGAATTTTTTGTTGGGGGGGTATCGGGTTTTGTAGAATTTCGATTTTTCCTGGGGAGGTTTCTGGGTATTGTTATCTCGTTGGTTATAATGTTGAGAGGAAGTGGAAGAATAGGATGCCTGCTCTAGATTCTGTTTTCGAGATGGCTCATCGGTGGGTTTACGTTTAGTGCTGGGAAGTTCGGCCATTGCATTGCTATAGCGTTCGGCTTTATTGAGTATGTCTTCAAGCCTGACTGCCCCCTGTTCAGCCAAAAATCTACGAGTTTCATTCGACAAAGTGGATTTTATCTGCTCCACAAGAACAAGTTCGAGGAGTCCCTCATATGAAAGAGGTAGGTCAGATAATTCAATGCACTTTGTCAGATAACCCGTGAGACGTGAAGAGAACTGGGGAAATGTTTCCGTGCTCTCTTTTCGGCTGTTTCTGAACAACTGCAGAAACTTTCGGGCAGTCATCTCAAACTGCTGTAGTAAGGCCTTTTTCAACATGTCGTAATCATGTTGATTCGGTCCCAGCTTTGTGTACACGTCATAAGCATTGCCTTTCAGTGACGTTGAAAGTTTGAGCGCCCAGCGGGTACTCTCTAACCCATAAAGATTCGCGAGTCTCTCGAATTTTTCTAGGTAGCTGTCAATTTTTTCGTTAGGGCTAGGAAAAGATTCTAAAGAAAACGACATAGCAGTTAATTGGGCAGATTGAGTACTGGAGAGGTCCATTGATTGAGACTGGGGCGAAGACGGCTCTCCGTTAGTCGAAGTAGAGGCGCCCCGACTCTCTAGAGCCTTAAGCGCCAGTTGATGCTGTCTTTCCTTGTCTCTCTCTCTCTCTCTCTCTCTGCGAGTTTCCATCTCTGCTTCAATTTTCTTCTGTTCCAAAAGACGTTCTTCCGCTTCTTTCTTATCTGCCCTCTCCTGGGCTTCTCTCCTCTCTGTTCTTTCTTTCTCTTCCTTCCTCTCAGCTTCTGCTCTCTGTTGCTCCGCCTTCCTCTCAGCTTCGGCTCTCTGTTGCTCCGCCTTCCTCTCAGCTTCGGCTCTCTGTTGCTCCGCGTCATATATTTCCAATTCCTGGTTAATAAACGCGTTTGCAGCTTCTGCATCTAATCCTGCCTCTTTCGCTTCCAGCCTCAAGATGGACCTCATCTTTATCCTCTCTGCCATTGTTAAAGAATAAGATGAAGTATGCCTAGAGAACTAGTAAGAAGCAACGCGAAAGGGAGGAACTCTGAACCGCTACGAGAAAAAAAACACACGTATAAATTTACCTGTGTTACCTCCTACCTGTACTGTGCAAACTTATCGCTGCTATTATCTGGCAATTAAGGCTCTAAACGCAAGCGACTATGCCACTAAATGGTAAGTTACACTGGAAAAGAATCTACTTTTACTAACAGTCGAGAAAAATTTATATTAAAACAATTTAAAAGAAAAAAAAATTTCCCCTAAATTTTTAATCTCTGACAACAAACTCCGTCCCTAAAGTCAATTATTGAGATGAGACGTTGTTAACTTAATTTTTAAAAATCAGAACAATCCGTCTTTAGCTAAGCTCAACTCTTTTTTTAACTTCAAAAACCTTAGTGACTGTAAAACAATCACGCAATCCCAGCAACTTTTATAAAGAAAGAAATTGAATTATCTCCGCCAGAGGATAATTAAAATAGCAAATATATTTGTTTATCTGTACTTTCTACTGCTGTGGAGAGACGCAATCACTTCTGTTGTTCCTCTATTAAAATGTGTCAGTCCAAACAAGACAAAGAACCTGTAAATATGCTGTGTGGACAACCCATGTTGTCGACACTAAGAATTAAACCCCTCAGAGGCCTTAAACTAACAATACTGTATCAAGGTGAGTGCTACTGATACAAATACTATAAGGGCTGAGTAAAGAACGTTTGTCTAGGGGTGTAATTATTTATTTATTTCCCTAATTCACAAAGACAAATCATTCACACTCTACCTAGTTAGACCCAAACTAAATCAGACTCAAAATATCTTTATCCCGGCTATGCGATTGCCTCAAATGTAGCTCAAGATCCCAGAACCAGCCCACAAATATGTGTGCATCAAATGTATCTCAAAATTATCCCGGCGAGCCGGCCAAATATTGTCGTAAATTTATTTTGAGAGAAAAGAGTCTTAGAAATAGTGGTCCGGTTTTTCGTAGAGTGGAAAATGATGATGGAAAGCTCAGTGATAGAAAATGTACAGATTTAATAGTTGCTTCACAGCGTGCTGGAGGAGAGTAAAGACAGACTTATTTACGACAAATCGTTTCTCTCAATCTTCTCTTTCACTCTCCTGGTCAAACAATTATTTGCCAGTTTTCCAGACTCGCATCTGCGCGCACACCGATTTGGTGTTTTTCACACACACAGGCGACGTTGATACATACTGTTTTAATAGAGGAACCAACAGAAGTGATACGCCAGTTTCGAACTGTCGTACGGGCCGGGGGTCAATGTACGGGGAGTTCGACGGAAGGTATACAAACTATATTAAACGAATAAGGGGAAAAGTTGGGCTTTGGGTATATCCAACACACAGAACTAAATGAGTTTATGTGATTTTATTCACTTTAAACATCAATCACTAAAAATATCAGATATTACATAAATTATCATAAGTACACAAATGCAAATAACAAGTTTGGAAGGGGTGAAGAAGATTGGTATCGACTAAGCCCTTCCCGCTTATTAGACAAAGATAAACCCAGTCCAAAGATAGATAATATCAGGAACATAGGTACGTTAACCTAACAGTGAAGTTAATTACTCTGAAAGAGGTGTTACAAAATTAGGTATAGGTGATAGAAAAAAAAACCTGTTCTTCCCAGCTGTTCTTCCCTTTACTAAGCAAATGGAAAGGAGGTGGTTTTAAACAGAGTTAACAAATTATCAACTATCCCACTTAAAGGAACAATGTAGGGTATACAGAAAAGATATATATTACCAGGTAAGCAAGTTAACAAAATGGTCACACACAAAAAGAATTAATTTCCTGTCATTCATACACGCGCTAGCAAAGGCCTTCACTCATCTTGCTCTCACTTACCGATTGTGAAAAAATCTTGCACTCCATAGAATAACACAACAGCAGTTACACCTCAAACTAAATGTATGAGTGTTTGTTCAAGTTCTAGCCCCAGATTAGCGGGTAGGCGGTCAGCACATAAAAGGATCCCGTAATCGCTGGAAAATGAATCTGTAGTTGTGTCTCTTTTCTTAATAACAGTTTATATGGGAGGGCACGGTCTCTGATACCGGGGTGAGGATGGTGTGGTCTATTTGACTATGCCGCTGATAATAAAATTCTTACGCGTGCTGGTACACTTTATCCGTGAGGTATGGTTTAAGTCCAGTGAGAAAACTAGTCACATCACTGTTCAGGAAATTATGAATTATCTCTCTGTGTCAGTAAACTAACAAAGCTCGGGCCAGTGTTCTTCTTCCCGTTACGACTTAATTTGTTTGATGGTGCGTTAAATTTGTCTTTGGGTGTGCTTTCTTTGCTATAAGTTAGATAGCGGAATTCCAAACATAGAATCGCCTCAAAGATTAAAAATTTACACAGTCTCAACAAGTTCTGCGTCAGGGGAACTCTACACACTGTTTATGCTTTGCCTTGCTTAGATTGATTTCTTTATTGCTTTCTTAATGCTGGGATCGCACAGGTTACGATCACTCTGTATGAAAGAAAAAAAAAGACATGTAATATACCGAAAACAAATAACCTTCTAAAGCGCGATGAATTTCCCGTTAAGCCTATAATACACTCGAGTATTTAATTATGTATTTAATAAACACTTCGCGAATTCTAGTGGTTAAAAACACACATCTATAAAACTAGGACTTAACTGAATTTATTAATTATAAATTCCTTCGCGACTTTAAAAGTTAATTTAAGCATCTATTATCTTTTGAAATAATATAATAGATAGATCATTATATTTACAACTGGAACTATTGAGATGGTTTAATTTAATAGATTTAAATTAACACAAAATCCATTGAAATAGAATGACTGAGCTAGACCACTGATCACTTTACACAATATATATTACCGCTCTGCACAGAATAGAAAACACTGCAAATATATATATATAAAATCCAGGGGAAAATCTATAACAAGATTTCAATAAAGCTAGTGCTTCTGTAAAGGTCTGGCCAGCGAGTGATAACGTTTCTAGTTCTTCATGGTCTATTTAGCTAAAATGGAATGTAAGTTGAGTGGGACATGATAAACTTGACAGCTTATTTGATCTCACGAACTTTTGGGGATCTGACCGCCAAATCAAGAGAAAAAGCCGCCCCCTGGTCTTCGTATCCGCTCGCTGCTGCCCGTTTCGCTTTTCCCCCGTTCGCTCGGTTCCTCGATTGACACCGAGACGTGAAAATAGCGGCAAGCAACTGCGTCTCGTATCAGGGACCACTACTGTCTTTGATAACGCCGATAGTCTCCCCTAAAATCCCTCGGTCTGACTCTTTGATCTCGTGCCGCCTACTAAATGAGTCCCGGTGGAATGAGTTCTAGCAAACGAAAAGTTACACCAAATGTTCAGGGGTTCTAATGTTATGAAAAGCTAAAGTCCCTTTAAATCATCCATCATATCAGGGAGAATTCACTTGTCAAACTAGACGTACGTCACAATCATGTTTGTAGCCAGGTCTAGTTCCATGTGTGTCTCTCCAGACACGAATAAAGAATGTACTACTGCATCCTCGTTCATGTAAAAAAGGCCAAATAAACGGAGCCATATGCAAGAGCCATTGGTAACCTCATCATAACAAAATAAGGTTCTGCAGAAACTATCATTTCAAAAGCATGTAACTTTTTTTAGTGCCAGCTTCCTATAACGAGACCAGATACAGTGTTGTCTGCATGCTTAATGTGAAAGGAAAAGAGAAGTTACGGTGACACGTTCTAAAGGTCATAATAATACACATCTTGTAGAGGCAGAAGAAAACAAACAAATACTGGAAACAACTATACTGTTCAAAAAAAGAAACTCATAGCTATCCGAGGGCGCGTTTTTATGAGTTTGTAAGTAAAATTTGGTGCTAGGGTATATAAAAACCAGCCTCAAATGTTCTTTACAGTGTCAAATGCACGTGTTGACCTGAATTGCGTTCGTTTTTGTAATCGTTACAACGCAGTGGTTAATAGTGTTTATGATGCAATTTTTGACCGCAGGTCATGTTGCGCGCACGTGAAAGCAAAAAAAATTGGGGTGAACACTATTCACTGACTACGCAACTGAAACCCTATAAAAGGATAACGCTACACAAAAAAAATTCACTTCATTCTCAAGCAGACATTTATGGCGTCTCTATCGATAAATTTAAGGAACATTGCTATTGGCCGACTGCATGCAGGCGAAAGTCAAAGTCAGGTTGCCAGGCATCTAAACGTGCATCAGAGTACCATCAATTGACTTTGGCACCGGTTCCAAGCCACTGGCTCAGTTGAAGACCGGCATCGCAGTGGACGACCCAGAGTGACAACAGCAGCGGAGGATCGCTTTATTCGGCTTCGTCACCTCAGAGACAGGTTTACAACAGCTTCCTCAACTGCCCAGTCATTGCCTGCAGGACGTCATGTGTCTGATCAAACTGTCCGGAATAGACTGCATGACGCTGGACTTTGGGCACAACGACCTCACCGAGGACCTGTCCTTACGCGCCGCCATCGCCAAAATCGACTTCTTTGGGCCAACCAGCATCGTCCCTGGGCAGCTGACAATCAATGGAGACGTGTCTGGTTTAGTGACGAATCTTTCTTTTTTGTTGCAGCGTCATGATAGACGGCGTAGGGTCTACCGTAGGCGAAATGAACGTTTTGCCCAAAATTGCGTTGATGAAGCTCCACCGCACGGTGGTGGAGGTGCAATGGTGTGGGGAATGATCAGTTACAACAGAAGGAGTCAATTGGTGCACATTGAAGGAGGCTTGAATGCGCAACGATACGTCAATGAAATTCTTCGACCCCATGTCCTTTCACTTTTGGCTGCCCAAAGGTCTGTCTTTCAACAGGACAACGCCAGACCCTATTGTGCATGGTTGACCACGCAGTTCCTGACTGCAAACAACATTCTCAGCCTTCCCTGGCCATCCCTGTCTCCAGACATGTCCGATTGAGCACCTGTGGGATGAGCTGCATAGACGTGTTTGTCGCCGAGACGTTGCTCCAGCCAATCGTCGTGATCTGTTCCAGGCTCTCCAGGAAGAGTGGGCAGCCATCCCACAGGCCCACATCAGACGTCTGATCGCATCTATGCCCAGGAGATGCCAGTCACTGATCGATGCAAGAGGAGGCCACACACCATACTAACGGGAAAGCCAGTACGCCAAAAAACTCTCGTGACCCAGAAGCAAAACAACTGTCAATTGATTGGTTGAACCATAAGGTATTCCTGTGTACAATTTGAACAATTAACTCATTAAATTAAAAAAGTTATTGAATGTCAAAATTATGGCTATGTGTGTACCTTCAGTAGCTATGCGTTTCTTTTTTTGAACAGTATAGAAAGGAGAAGAGAGTCAATCAAAGAGATTTCAATTTAGCAAAGAAAATATGTTAGGCTTATAAAGATACAAAAAATTACACTATTTTGGAAACCATGATGGAAAGAAATGCTTGAGAGAAATGGACGGGAAGACAACTGCGCTATAAGTTGGGAGATACCATTTACAAATGTACTGAAAATAGCATATCACCAGTGTAAAACTATACACGACACAGGCCAATCTTCGGTACGGACACGACATTTCATTTAATCTGCTTTCTTTTCTACGTAAAGGCTGCTATATCGTGTTTACATTTTCAGGTAATCTGCCCCGACTTACGGGATTCGTCCTGCAAAGTTTTGATACGGCAGGCGCCCTACTGTTTAAGTATACGGATACGTCACCAGATGATGACAACACCTACACATTGACATCTGTAAGAGTGACGTCACCAACCTCTCGTGTAAATATCCGAGCCAATAACAGTGAGAAAATTCTGACACTGTGTGAAGTGGAAATATATGGAGGTAGGTATTACAGGTTACACATTTGGTGAAGGTAGTAGTGGTAATTATGTTGAGTTTGTGAGTTTGTGTAGCTTCAAGGTCGAAAGGATACCTGCTGACATTTCCGTTACAAGCAGTTTTTACGAATTCGTCACACAACCATCATTTTTTCCGACACATTAGAGTTGTTACAGTCTAGTGAAAGAATTACTACAGGTAATTAAACCAACAAGACAAATTAAATCAAGCACGCTCATATTGTTAATTTCTAACTTGGCATTTAATGAAAGAATGAGTGTCTGTCAGCACTTTACAATACGATATACCAGGTCAGTTGGTCACCATACTGAAAACCTTCACAAAAGCACACAATACGCCCTCGCAGTGTGTAGTTTGTGGGCTTTTGTGCACAACACACATTTGTAACCTTTTTATGGCATGCACGGTGTCAGCAGGGTTTCATATCAAAGTAAGCACGGTCGGAGTTGCTGAGAGGTATGGTGTCCGCCTCGAATTCTAAAGGTACCGGGTTCGTTTCCCAGTAGAGGGAATATAATTTATGGACATTTGTTTCAAAACCAGTGGTCCTAAAGAAGTCATACTCCCCTCTGGTCTCCTGGGTAGTGAGATAGGATGCCCAGCCTTCTCCGACAAGGGCGAAAAAATAAAATGTCCCGTGTGCAAGTTGCGCAGGTTAAAAATCCCATGGCAGTTGGGAATCGTAAAGAGTAAGACATAAGACCGCTGCCTTAGTAACAACAACAACAAAAATTATAAATTATAAACCTACCCACCACAAAAATATTTATAGAATGTGTGATTTCTATAAATACACAGCGGGATTCTCGACGGTTCTACACAGTTCGTGCATGTCACAGAGGTTATTGATCATAAATTGCCTACATCCTCTTCTTTCTTCTTGCACCCGTATCCTCTATTTTTTGTTATCCTTCTTACTTTCCTTCCTGTATTTTTCGCATACATTCGTTTGCGAAAAATACTTTCATCATCATTTCTTAACTTTACCTGTTTCTTTTCTCAAAACTGAGAATCGCACTAGCATTCTATTACATAGATGTCAGTCAGACGAGAAGTGTTATAATGCATTCCGTCAGACCGGAGAGCCGACAGCTGTCTGCAGTTTCCCCGGGGACAGTGTTTTCTACGGCTGAGTTCTGGGCCTGTAGTGTGAAAATTCACTCCGCGGGACATGGCAGGCAGACGGAGTGTCGGTATTTTTCGGTAAACCGCGAGCGTTTCGTCAAAATAGCTCCGGCTTAGCGTGAAAAATCGCTCCGCACTGGAGACGGGCTGTCTAGAGTTGCAACTCACGCGCGCTCTCGGTCACTGATGGCAGTTACGACACGCGTTAAGCTGACGTAGGTGTTTTACACGTAAAAGGGGAGATGATTTCGGAGTTTGAGAAAATGTGGGATTGTTTGTTCCTGTTTTCAAATATCCACCCAGGAGCTGAAATCTGATTTCATTTCAGTCTCCAACATCTTCAGTAGACGGAACACGCGTGCTAGCGAATGAAACTTGTATAGCGAATTTCATAGTTCTCGTCAGATTGTGACGAGCTTCTAACTACCTATCTAGTGAATTATCCTAGTCGTGGTGTTACCGTAGTTCTGTGGTGAGATTAATATAATATAATATCTAGTATTTATGAAGTGATTAAGTGGTAAATCGCCGATTTCATTTTACTAGTTCTTTTGTGCAGAAGAATTAAATTTATAGTTGGTTATATTCTTTAGTCGACGAGTTACAGTGGAGAGCAAGATAAATTATAAATTTCTAGCTAAACCCATTCGGCTATTAAAACAATTTAATGTAACTGCTAACTACTCAGTCGAGTGTATTTGCTAAACAAACTATAACTGCTAAGATGTCTCATGAGTGTTGACGAAATATATTTATATGGGTTTCAAATTCATGATGATTGATTTTATAATATAACTTATTTCACGGGAAGTGTTAAATGATAAGCTCTACGCTTGCAGTTTAAAATATAAGTTATATCCTTATACATAGTATGTATAATTATTTTATATGTGCTTTTTCCATTTTATACAGTGAATACTGGGGTGAACCCAACTTGCCGGCGTTTAGTAATAAAGAGTTTTCAGACTTGAGAAGTATTAGACATTTCTTAGCTTTACCCACGTGGGGTTTCAAGTAACACTGGTCTGACAGTGCATGTGCCATCAGAGATAGACAGAGATACCAATCCCACTAACGGGTTTTAAAGACTGAGTGTCAATTTCTGGGCCTTTGAGCCAGATATTATTTCTTCCTGAACTCTAATGTAAAATTGCTGACTGGCGGCTAGAATAATTACAATCAATAACATTAACATTTCCCGAAATTTTTGTCGAAAGAGTGAATAGTGAAACAAGGCTATCGGTTGAAAGAAGTTGTCCACTGGTCATCTTTCCAAATTAAGGGAACCCTCGTGTCTTTTTGACTCTGTGTGCCCGTTTAAACTTACTTATCCAAACGGATTCAAGTGACATTAACAGTAATCAAAATTTAACTGGTGAAGTGAACGCTCCCCGAAAACAGTGGAAGAAACCTGTAATTGTAGAGCTGGGATTCGCTTTATCCAAAGAATACAGATTCACTGTAGAGAAGTGTCCTAAGGTTGCGCCAGACTGTGAACAACATCAAGTTTTAGGTAAGCACGTGTGCCAGGGATCCCTGATGAAAGAACCGAGTGAAAGTGGACTGGGTGAGTTGTTTTTTTTGATAACTATTGATTCACCCCACGTTTTAATCTCCTTGCGGAAGAGGGGCTGCTTGATTAAATTGTTCCTTTTGAAGGACAATATTAGACCCTAATCATATGTATTTATGACTCTTTGGGCATCATCTGTCTCATAACGGGGCTGTGGGCTAAACCTAGAGTTAATATCATAACGGGGCTATCATCCTTGTAGCATTCTCTTGATATTTTATGACTATTTGTATACTATGTGTTGTGAGGAAATTTTAAAATGATAATTAAAAAATTTAATCATGCCTTGTAGCTCGTTCATTTCTCTGATATGTTTGCGTGCCCGTGATGACTATGTTTATGTTGACGCCTTAAAATTTCTATGTGTTGTGATTTTTTCTCTTGGAATTAATCAGAGACAGGTCAGCTCTCTATATCACAGTCTATCATCTCTCACTTGTGGTCTATATCACAGTCTATCATCTCTCACTTGTGGTCTATATCACAGTCTATCATCTCTCACTTGTGGTCTATATCACAGTCTATCATCTCTCACTTGTGGTCTATATCACAGTCTATCATCTCTCACTTGTGGTCTATATCACAGTCTATCATCTCTCACTTGTGGTCTATATCACAGTCTATCATCTGTCACTTGTGGTCTATATCACAGTCTATCATCTCTCACTTGTGGTCTATATCACAGTCTATCATCTCTCACTTGTGGTCTATACCACAGTCTATCATCTCTCACTTGTGGTCTATATCACAGTCTATCATCTCTCACTTGTGGTCTATATCACAGTCTATCATCTCTCACTTGTGGTCTATATCACAGTCTATCATCTCTCACTTGTGGTCTATATCACAGTCTATCATCTCTCACTTGTGGTCTATATCACAGTCTATCATCTCTCACTTGTGGTCTATATCCCAGTCTATCATCTCTCACTTGTGGTCTATATCACAGTCTATCATCTCTCACTTGTGGTCTATATCACAGTCTATCATCTCTCACTTGTGGTCTATATCACAGTCTATCATCTCTCACTTGTGGTCTATATCACAGTCTATCATCTCACTTGTGGTCTATATCACAGTCTATCATCTCTCACTTGTGGTCTATATCACAGTCTATCATCTCTCACTTGTGGTCTATATCACAGTCTATCATCTCTCACTTGTGGTCTATATCACAGTCTAGCATCTCACTTGTGGTCTATATCACAGTCTATCATCTCTCACTTGTGGTCTATATCACAGTCTATCATCTCTCACTTGTGGTCTATATCACAGTCTATCATCTCTCACTTGTGGTCTATATCACAGTCTATCATCTCTCACTTGTGGTCTATATCACAGTCTATCATCTCTCACTTGTGGTCTATATCACAGTCTATCATCTCTCACTTGTGGTCTATATCACAGTCTATCATCTCTCACTTGTGGTCTATATCACAGTCTATCATCTCTCACTTGTGGTCTATATCACAGTCTATCATCTCATTTGTGGAAATTCTATTTCGTTTTACTAACTCTCACTGTGACTATCACCAATTCTAACCTATTCAGAAGGGACCAACCCAAGTCTTAATTCTCCTATCTAAAATCTACGACAGTGCACTGTGCTAAAATCCTCATGGCTTCTTTGATCGAACGGAGGAAATAGAGCATTGATGGAGTTGTGGCAGCGCTGGTTAACTGTTGGTTGGTGCACACAGCCTTTGTTTACCCAGGATCTTTTGCCTCAAGCGTTGGTGATTGACTTCTCCGTATGTTGGCCGTTTATATACAACGCACATTTAGTGACCACATAATACCACGTAGCAACTCTGGTACAAACATGGGAACGCCGCATTCAACTGGAACATATGTTTATTTACACTATGTATAACAAATGTCGTCGGTGACCCCTCCAACAATCTGGGTCCATCCGACTCTCTCTCTCTTGAACACTATTAGAACTCTTTCAGGACGTAGGGGTTTTCCCATGTTTTACGCAAGTAAGTGTCAGTTATTTCAAAGTTTTAACAAATACAGTCATGTTATGTATATTTAAAAAGGAAAATGAATGAGGATTCTGAATATGTTAAGTTTATAAATTTAAACAATTTTTTATGAGTATAAAATAGTTGGAGACTGGGAAAAAAGAAATATCGGCCAAGAAAACTGGCTGCTTGTCCTTTAAGAGTTAGCTTCCATACACCCATGTGTCGTAATTTTGATAGGTATTAAGATTTATTTTGTTCCGTCTGAGTAGAACAGGCAAAGAGGTAAATAAGTGAGAATTAAGGTATAAGAAATAGATTTCACGTGTGAATAGTTTAAGGGTAGAATCTGTCACTGGATTGAGAAGATACTCTAGCCCAGCCTATCTTTGCGACTGTAGTTTGTTTCAGACAATCCTACTCTTTATACAGGTAACATAGCTATGTTTAGCTACACACATACACGCACAGTTTTGTGACAACAAACGTGAAAAACTATGGTAAATGGAATATGGGTATGGGCTGAGCTCACGAACACAAGTAATTACGTTTTGTTTAGTTTATTATCATTTAAACTCTCACAACATCAAACACGTAGAAATCAATAAAATCATAGGTTACAGAATTATGAAAATGACCCCATAGGTGTCCTACCCTCTTGTTGAGAAAAGATCCCGCAAGAAAGTTAACAACCTAAAAGAATCAAAGAGTAACACTAGGGTATAGAAATAGACAGTATAGCAAAGAACACAGTTCCTAGTAAAGCTATCCCGTAAAATAACAGTAATTGCAAAGAAAAAAAAAAAGGATGGTACAGTTTCCGTAACTAGAACCTATTTCCTCTCACTCATTCATGCGTGGCCACATCAATCACACTTTACTTACTACTGGGCTAATAACCTCTTGAACTTAACATCCATGTGCAGTTAGCATAATCCAGTGTTGTGCTTCCCCTACGAATAAGTAATTTTCCTAATGGGGAACGCCTACTTTGGTGGTGCTTATTGGATATGATAATGTCACATCAGATAGTTCATGTAGCAAAATAGAATTCGCGATCTAGTGTTCACAGTAGACAGTACTTCCAATAGTTAAAGGAAACATCTGGTCGGTAAACTGTTAGTAAAAAATATAATTATGATGTTATATCCTATTGGCTTTTCTCTCCTGGGTTGAGCGCCGATTATGAACCAATGTATTCTCATGGATAGATTCGCTTGGAAAACACAAGTGTCAGTAGTCGGGAACAATGTTATATATATATATATATATATATATATATATATATATATATATATATATATATATATATATATATATATATATATATATATATATATATATATATATATGTATATATATATTGGGCAACAGTGGGCTAATACAATTGAATGCAAAAAAAAATCTGGGTATTTTATTTGTCCAGTTATACTAATTCTTATAGTATAGGTCATACGTTTGGACTCTCTAGATGAAGCAAGAGGACCGAACAGGTCAATCTCGAAGACCCGATATTAAATAAGAATGTTACTGGTACTATTAGACCGCTGGCAGCTGGTTTGTTATCAGTATTAGATTTGGAAGAAAACAAAACATTTAACCGCAATATCAATATTCTATCCTATCACTGTAAGGTTAAGATCTCTTATCCTCTCCGTCATTTAATTAATTTAAAAGGCACACGTGTCCTAGTCTATCGTATCACGCTTCGCTCAACTGGGACGGATTGGGTTTAAGGTATGCGCCTTTCCCCTCCCGCCCGGTAAAACACTCAGCGCACAATATCAGTGGTAATTTAATTTTGACTACTTTACAAATATTGCTTGTCATTACTAGCTATTTGTTTCGCCACATGATATTACACTAATGACTTAGATAATTACACATAATGGATAGAAATGAATTGAATTCCGTCAAGTATCAATCGCCTGGTGTATTATTTAGCCAATTAAAACATCTCTTTCTGAATGATAGCGGGTGTCTAAATCTACATTACAGCAGGAAAAATTGGCTACATGTTATTTAATATGTTAGTCTTAGCACTTAGAAAAAATCCCAGTGAATTATAATGATAACCTTTAACACTAAATCGCCTAAATGCTAATATATATTACCGCAATCAGAAATAGAACAATCTCCACGGAATGCTATCACACACTTTCACAATGGCTTTAGAATCACGAGCTAGATTTCCAAAATTTCCTGAGCGAACTGATAAACTGACTTTGGGAGGACGGAGTATTTATACAGAAATGCTGTTATTTCACTAACTTTTGTGATAAGCCGCGCCTCCGGCCATATCAGGAAAATCAACTTGTTCGACTCCCGAGATAAAGAATGTTTCTCACCGAAACCGACCAACAACACAGACAGTTTCCGTGCGAACGGGCTTTCTTTGATTTTCGTCCGCTGCCGTAGTTCAAAATACTTCCACGGTACGGTGATAATGTTATCGCCCTTTTTATTTTACTTAAGTCCCCTCAAATGTTGAACATCAAACAGTTACGTAGGGAGCTCTCTGCTCGCGTTTCCCCCTGATCAAAGAAGCCGCTTTTATCTCTACGCGCACGTCTGTCTGTTCAACAATTATGATTGCCAAATCAGCTCGCGTGATAATTGAGATAAACGAATCATGGCTCTTGCTGACTGTTATCTAGCCTGTCGAACATAGGTAAACGAATTGTCAGCGCAGGTAAAAAAAAACTAGGCGTGGCTTCAAAATATGCGTTGCAAAAGTAAATACTAATGAGGAAACATGGCAGATGGATTTCTGAGGATCTATTTACGTTTCCACGTCACAGACACTATTAGCTTCCATACACCCATGCAATGCAGAATTTCACTGTCTTATGCATATTGTCCCTTATAAGACAGTACAGGTACATTATTGGAATGCGCTAGGTTATTAAGATAGTTATACCGGACTGACTCCGGGGAATGTAACTTTTCCTGATTATGGTGGTCGCTATCTTAGCACACGTATCCACCATCGAATTGTCATAACTACTCTATGTACCCTTCCGTCAGAATAAAGCTTCACCGCTCCTTCCTCCTTGTACTACTGTCGGAACTCGTCAGCCTACCTATATATTGAGACTTATGTCTACACAACCCGGACTCGCGATATCTAAGAGACGATACATAGACTGCTTTAACTAGTGGTCGCCTTCAATATAGCTGCCCTGCTTCTGTTCCGACGTCTCTCACGCTTCTGCCTGATGATGAGCAAAACGTGCCTAACCTCTTTCTGTTTTTGACCCTTCCAACGCGTATCATTTCCGTACATCCCTTTTTTCTACCTCGTCTATACCTACTCATGTTAGACTTGTTAGTTCATTCTTCACTGTCCAGGGGGATGATAAATATTTATAAACTAATATGAGAGATAACCAGAATGGGGCCTATTTGTAACTGATAAAATACAACTGTAAAGTGTAATAACGCAGATCAGACAGCTTCAATATTTTGGCCATACAAAGAGACATAATGCCTTGCTGAAGACCATACTGTTAGGAAGAGGTGAAGGCAAAAGTACAAGATATAGTTTATATTCACAAAACACTGATTGTTCCACAAAATGAACATGATAGAGTCTATTAGAGTGTATTATCAAGACAAGAGACAGAAGACGTTGACGATTGATTGTAGTCGACATTTGTTGTAGAGACTGCAGCTGATGATCATAATCTTTTTCTTCTTCGTACACTCTCAGACGTCTGCTTGAATGTTTTCAAAGAAAACTGTGGTCAACTTCAGACCATTTGCATCTGCGTAGACTTTTTCCAGGAATGGTACTGGTGACGGCCATATGTGCTTTCATTGTTCCACGTAGGTTGGGCATCTTTGAAGCAGATGTTCAGGAGTCGTTTTATCTGTGTCACAGTTACACTGATCGGTAGTTCATATCTCTAGCTTGTTGAATAGATGGTATCATAATCTGTTGTGGCCCGTGCAAAGTCTGAAGATTACCACTTGTTCTCTTCTGTTGAGCTTTTTGTATGCATCATTCTGTGTGTGACGTCGATGCTCTACATCCAATTTGTTTCTCTATCTGATTCTGATAAAACTATTTGCCTCCTCGAAAGTTATGCTTTCTTCAGGCTGAGGTAACGTTCCATCTCTCTTCGCCAATCTGTCAACCTCGAGTTCAACCTCTTCATTGCTTGGGATGTTACAATGAGATTGGATCAATTGAATCACAACTCTTTCGAATTGTTGACATAGTTTGTAGAGCACTAATCGTATGACATCCAGGTCTGCATTATTTTGACTTTTAAGCATTCCAATTACTAACAGTGCATTGGCTGGAGACATGTAATCTTTTCGAGTTCTTTTATAGGTGTTGTCTTCATGCCGGCTGTTATAATTTTCAGTGCTTGATTTCGGAGGTAATAAGGTATTTTTTTCAAGGTCCCACATCACTCTGGTATTAATCATGCGCTCCATCAGTTTTCCTACACAGCTTAGAAAGCTGATTGGTCTGTAGCCATTTGGTTCTGTCAAGTCCTTGTCTTTCTTCATATAGTGTGACCGCTTCATCGGTACAAAATTCTACTGTGTGGCAGTCTGCCTTGGTAGATAGCAATGTCAATATTACCTGAGGTTGCTCATTATTATACTTTGTATAATAATGTGGTCACCTGCACTAACAGGTGGTTACCTCACTCGGTCACCGTATGCCCAAGTTCCTTGCCTCAGTAGCTAGCGATGATATGATGGTGAATGATTACAACACTCACACACAGCGAGCGACGACCTAACGCCAAGCAGATCTTCTATATAACTAGGAAACACCACAGTCAACTGAAGTAATGTTTATTTACAATGTGTGGACCACTGCTGCTACCTGGACCTCCAACAATATTGGTCCGTCACCCTTCCTTTTTCAACACTCGCTCAGCATTGAAAATTTACATTCAATATTATAATATAGTCGGCGTCTGTGGCCTAATGGATATGAACGCAGTTTCATAATCCAGATATACCTGGTTTGAAACCTGCTGCAGGCGGTTTGGTAGCAGATCGCTTTGTGTGGATTTTTAACAATGGTATAAGCGCCGTACCTTTCAGAAAGCAATGGCAAACTACTGAATGTAAAAATTGCCTAGAAAAATCACAAACAGCCAATAAAAGCTGGGGTTGATTGCCACGTCCTGTAAAGGATAAGCAACTAACTATTATAATATCTGATCATCTATGGTTGTTCAGATATTATTAATGTCTACCTCCTTTCTTTTTTTCTAAACAAGTTCTTGTCTATTGATATATGTCGCTCTGGGTTCAGGTTATCGATGTGATACCAGACTTCTCCGGGGTTGTTCCTTTCCCTTTTATAGATGGCCACTATCTTAGACGAGGAATAGGACTACTGTATAGACGTAAATAATTTCACTCTACATACCCTTTTTCTTCTGAATGTAACCTAACTCGCTCCATAGTTCTTCCGTCCTAGTCAAGAATTTATACTGCCAACATGTTAGGTTAATTACCACCCAATCTAGTTTCCTTGTTTATGAATTTGCACAACACATTCTACTTGACTATTGCCTTCAACATGGCTACCCTCGTCTCTCTAGCGTATCTGTGGCCTGCACTACCTAACTCACGCTTCTGACTGACGCTGAAAAGCGTGCCTACCCGGATTTCTGTTAACCTCTTTTTCTATTCTCTGTCTCATGCACATTCTTATTTGCGCATCCCCTTTTTCTACTCTATCTAGACTTTCCTATATCTGATTCTCATTGTTCATTCCCTTATCTGCCACATTGTAGCAAAGTTGTTTTTGCTGGGGAGGTTATGATGGTATCCTAACAAAGAATGAAATCGGTGTCTGCATCAACCGTGTGAGGTTAAGCACATGTAGGCCCCTGACTCTAAAAAGGTGATGATGATGAATTATGTGCAGGGAACCTAACGCTACCTCCCTAGATCTCACACGGTCACTCTGTTGGCTCTAGTGTATGGTTTATGATGTACCTAGTGTCTAGGGGAGAAATGAAATGATGGTACACAACACTAAACACTTTAAGTTTCTATGAGGAAGTGAATAAACCCTGTGGTTAAGTTTTTCTTTAAATTAATTTTTTTGTACAATTTATTTTGCCTGTCCAGTCATATCGTTTGGACAGGTCTTTGAAAATGAGGACAAGATAGTTTACATAAAAGAGTAACTAAAATTGTGTGGACAATCTGCCCAAATAACTACAATGTTAATATATGTCTTTCCTGTTGGAAATGTTCACAGCTTAAATTTATTCTTCTAAGAGGGAGAGTCACTGTATATGAGGGGCTGAAATGTCATCATACCCCACAAAAGTCCTGAGTATGACTTGAATTACCAAGGTTTATTTAAAACGAAACTGTCAGATGTACCCAGGTCCTTAACATATCACCTGGGGTTTCTTGTTGAAAGATAAGATATTGTGTAGTTGCAGAAATATCGATATCACATCACACGCCCAAGCTCCTGCTGTTATCTCTTGAAAAGCATACAAGAAATGTCGGAGACTTCTTGGCGTTATTGTCACTCCTCAGGTTTCCTGTCACCAGCTGGCAACAGGAAACAAAACCTCTGCAACAAAAGGACACCCTGGCCTTTTACATCTGATCACTTATTCTTTTATTTAATTTCATACGTGGGTATGGTGTCAGCCTCGCGTGCTTTTCAGGTGCACTCACCCCTAGCTTTACATGACTCCCACCTTGCTGTGACCACCCCTCAGGTCCCTATGGCAGATACGCCACTGTACGTTTACATAGTTTTCCTCAATTAAATAATGTGGGGTAACCACATTTCCTTTTATATATTTTTCTCATCTTTTCTTTTATAGATATATATATGCTTCAGGCATGTTGAACAGTGTTCATTGAACACAGAGGCTTTCTAATATACTCTAATACAATAATATATAAACATAATCATGACCACATACATTAGTTAGATACATTTCAACGTGAGGACTCAACAATGTCTGCTCCCGGCACGTCCTTCACTTGTTCCCAATAGCAGTATCTAACTTTGGTAATGGGATTAAACATATTTAATTCATAAGCATCCTTACCACAAATCAAGAAATATAAACAAATGACGCTGACTTTGCAAAGAAATGGCCTCAGTTTCTTCTACTCCGTCCAGACTGTGAAATACTTATGTAGTTATTTAATTTACTTTTAAATTTATCACAGCTGTTCTCAGCGTATTTGAATAAAAGATGCAGTTCAACTGGCAATGAATAGAGAAAGCTTTTTGCTAATATTTAGTAGCACTAGCCAATCGAAAGCTTGCGACTACCAGAATTCAAATGCAGTTTTTTTTTCTTTTTGAAAAACAAAAATAATTTCAAACATACTCTGCGTCTGGTAATCGATTGGCCAGTCCACTTTAGTCATGCCAATACAAAACGATGTTAGTTTTTGGTAACCATTTTCCTACCGTTCCCCTCTCCTCCTATACTCTTGTTACCCAAGCGAATTTGAATTTACCTCAATGCCTCTCTTCTAAGCCGGTGTCCCCACTAACGTTATGAAAAAAAACAAGCAGGAACACCAGTCCGTCTGGTCGTGCGTCCGTAGACATTTAGTATTTTCTCAATAACTTGGCAAATACTGGGACTATTATATTATTTAAAACACATTCTCGCTCAGTGGACTCTAAGCTATATTTCCATATGATTTTTATAATCAGTTTCATTATGGTTTTAGATTTTCAATTTTGTCACCGGTCATCGTCAATTAAATATTTTACACAAGACGGCCATCTTCCCCTCTCTTTCATCTCGCTAGCATGTATTTTTCAAATAACTAACTTGGTTTTGTGACGTCCGAAACATTTCCGCGAGGAGGTAATAAAATTGTCTCCGCGTTTTGCCTCTGTTGGCTTTGCTCCAGCGTATACATGCATGGCGGACTATCAAGCGAAGCGGGGTGTTGGCGTGGCGGGTTAAGAATAGGCGTTAATAATTTGTATTGTATCGTGTAACACTACCAAAAAATGTAAGAATCACTACTTATTACCAGCGTTAAAGTTGACAGAATACGTTAATTCAGATAGTTATTTTGCGGCACACTTCCGCCAAAGCGTTAATTATAAGTCTAGGCTGCAGAATGTATGCAGCAGATCTGGCAAAAAGTTAAATATTGGTAGTATGTTTGCGAAACCGAAACTAAAACGCTTGTTAGATTTTTACCGTGGAATCGTTCTATAGGCTTTAGCACTGCACAAAAGGCAGCGTGGCTGGCGTGTGAGATCATCACCGTCAGACACAATAGGGCTGGTTTATTTATTATCATTTTATGACTAAAATCTTACTGAAATGAGCGATTATTCTCGCAGATTTTACTACACACCTCGCATCTTAAAAACATGCATACATATGCAGGTTATAATCTGCGAAATAACTTAGCTCAATGAAGTCTTATGCGTTTTTCTGATCTTCATCACAAGGATGTCTGCTCAAAAAGTCGGCACCTATGTTCTTTGGGCCGGGAATATATTCTATCAGAAATGAGTATGGCTGCAATAACAAGGACCATCTCAACAATCTGGAATTTTCATGCTTGGCCTGTGACAAGAACACGAGAGGTGAATGATCCGTTTGGACCACAAATGCCCTGCCATATAAATAAATCTGGAATTTTTTTATCGCCCATATCAAAGATAGACATTCTTTTTCACTTGTTGAATAATTTTTCCCGCCTTGTTCAACTTGCGGCTTGCATAAGCGACTGGGTTCAATTCTTCATCTTGTGAGGAGGACCTTTGCAACAATGTAGCGCCTAAGCCCACATTGCTTGCGTCACTTCTCACGACAAATTCTTTATTCAAGTCAGGCAATTGCAATACTGGCCTGCTTGTAAGTTTCTCTTTTAACTCCTGGTAAGCCAATTCACACTGTGCGGACCAAATTATAGTATCAGGTTGACCTTTGCGAGTTAAATCCGTCAGTGGAGCACATATAGAGTTAAAATGTTTAATGTACTTTTGGTAGAAACCACACAACGACACGAAAGATCGCACATCTCTTTTTGTTTGTTGTCTAGGCGCTTTTTTCAATTTTTCCAGATTCTTGGGATCAGGGGTCATGCTACCCTGATGTACCGTGTGTCCCAAGAATTCCAACTCTTTACAACCAATACAACATTTTGTTGGCCTAGCGGTTAAGTTAGCCTCTTTGAGTCTATCAAACAGCATATTCAAAGAGGTAACGTGTTCCTCAAAGGTTTCCGTAGCAATGAGGATATCATCCATAAAATTCGAAATACATGGATTTTTCAGGGGATCCAGCAATTTTCGCATCATCCTAGAAAACACACTCGGGGCATTTTTCAACCCAAATGGTAACATGTTGAACTCATAATGACCTTCCGAGGTGCTGAAGGCTAAATATGGTCGAACCTCAGGCTTAACTGGAATTTGGTAATAGCCTTTGCTAAGATCCACCTTAGAAAAATATTTTGCCTTGTTCAGCCTGGCAAATAGTTGAGTAGTATCAGCTAACGGATCCACCTGACCTTCTGTGACAGCATTCAGTGTCCTGTAATCTATGCACAGTCTATGTTCTCCCGATGCTTTCCGCTACAAAACCACACAGGAACTATAAGGAGACTCACTGTGAGAAATAATCCCTTCTTGTAACAAATATTCAATCTCCTCTTTCAAAGCTTTTTCCTTAGCGAACGGAATAGAATAGGGCCTCATACAGATAGGTGCTGGGTCAAGTAGTTTCATATCATATTCCAACAGATTTGTGTGCCCCGGTTTATCCGTTAGCACCTCTGGATGTTTCTCAAGGACCTGTTGAACCTTCTCCCTCTGTCCTTTTGTCAGGTGATTACTGATTTTCACCTGTGCAAACGTTTCACTGGTTTTCAGTGGATATTCGAATGAGGGGAGCGGGTCATTTTTCATTTCGGTTGCGATAGACAAGGCCATTAAATGTGTTCCTTCCTGGATTTGTCTGTCCAGATATTTCTTCAAAAGGTTCACATGATAGACTTTTTCCTTTCCCTTTTTGTCTATCTTGTAATTTGTTCTGGATACCTTTTCCAAAACTGTATATTGCCCTTGCCATTGGATCTGAAGTTTATTGTTGCTGCCAGGCAATAGAAGAAGTACCTTCTCTCCTACAACAAGTTCCCTATCCTTAGCTTTTTTATTATAGTAAGCCGCATGCTTTTCCTGGCTTGCCTCAAATTATCAATTGCCAGTTTCCAACTAGTTTTTAAACGAGTGGTCAGTTCGTTCACATATTGATAAGATGAGGTAACAGTCTCCTCTGCCTTCTCCTCTGTCCAGGTCCTTAACAATGTTACATATGGACTTTTAATTTTTCTGACATAGTATTCATGGCACCTGTCACGTCCTTTACATTAGAAGCATTGTTTTGCGGACGTTTCTTCCTTGTGTCATCACACAAGAATCTACCACTACCGATTCTTTTCCTGGGGTTGTCTCCATTCAGGTTCAAATTCAAATTGAGAGAACTTCGCTCTCTTTTATCTTCCTCCAGTTTACATAAGTCCGACCGAGGGATTGTCGGCTTATCCTGGGGTATAACAGTTCTTTGTACTCGCTGCATAGTGGCCATTGTAAAACATTCGAGTGAAGACTGTCTGTGAAAAGGGGGTTCCCATTTCCCTTGGTCCACATTATTATAATTATTTTTCTTTCCAGGCCTAAGTTTTCCCCGTGGCGTGTCTAGGTCCTGATTCATTTTCCCACGTGTGGGTGTTCCCTCTTTATTTTCTGGCCCAGGTTTGCCATAATGCTTCTCTTGCATTTTGTTATTTTTTTTCCACCCTGTGGAATTTTTCTTGCTGCACTGTTCGCAGTCCTCGACAAATTTTTTTATGTCTTCAACATCTCCGGGCCGAAAATATCCAACAGATGTTCTTTGGCATGTGGTACCCATCTTCTGGTGTTCACCATCTAGAACATCTGTTTGTCTCATAACTCGTGCCCTATATTTAGATGGCACTACTACCTGTCCACACCCGGATAATCCTGCTTTATCCGCCCTGCAAAGCAGTCCATCATCCAAATAGAAGTCTCCTTTCCTAGGAACGGTATGGAGTTTTTGGAGTTTCTCAAAACATGGCTTCAGTGACCTATCTTCAGCCTGTGCCTTTCTCCACTGTTTACGAGACATTGTTTTTGGTGGTTCCTCCTCCTTTCTAGGAGTCGACCTGACCTGAAGCGTGGCCATTACTACAGGTTTCCTTCTACAATTTTCGGTGTTATGGTTGTCCATCCTACACCGACTACAATATAATCTACTTTGATGAAAAGGTTTTCTTTCATCATTCCTTCTGTCATTGAAATGTGAGGTTTTATTTTTAAAATCATTTCGAGGCCTATCAAAGGTCTGCTTATTTCTGTTATCAAATTTATTATGGTTTTGAGGAGCCTTATACTGATCTACTGGTTTTTTCTTGATACCAGCTACCTCTGCCTGGGCTGCCTGATACCTCTCAGCGACATTTATGATCTCACCCAGCCTCTCCGCGCCCTGTTCCATGAGAAATTTTCTCATGTCTGGAGCCATGGACTTTCTCATCTGTTCAATGAGTATCATCTCTTTGAGATCTTGGGTTTTCCCCAAAGAAGCCCATTTCTCCATATACGTCTCCAACCGGGCGGAGAACTGGTGATAGGTCTCACCCGACAGTAGCCTGGCATTCCTAAATTCCTTTCTATAAAACTCTCCGTTTTTTTCGTATCTTAACAGAAGAGCCTGCTTCAACATGTCATAGTTGTCTTGGTCATCCTTGCTCATTTTGGAAAACACGTCATAAGCTGTTCCCCGAAGACCCTGAGACAACTTTACACCCCATTTTTCTCTTTCTAACCCATAAGTAGTGGCTAATATTTCGTATCTGCTTAAATACGACTCAATGTCATCATCCTTTTCTACAAAGTAATCTAAATGGAACCCCATGGCTGATGAGGAGGCCCCCTGGCTGGCAGCTGAGTCGGAATTGAATGGGCTAGTTCCATTTTCAGGAGTATGGCCTTGCAGCTCTAACTCCCTTAGTCGTATCTCATGTTCTCTTTGTAATCTTTTATCTTCCCTTTCCGCCTCCAATCTCCTTTCTTCTTTCTCTCGTTCCGCCTCCCTCTGTAGACGTTTTTCCTCCTTCTCAGCCTCAAGTTTCTTTTCCTCCAACTGCAGCCTCTTAATCTCAGCCTCCCTATCAGCCTCTAATTTCTTAGTCTCCCTAGCATCTTCTAATTGCATTTTCCTTTCCTCAGCTAACCTATGTTCTTCCCTAGTAATAAATTTATCACATTCTGAGGTGACATAGTCAATTAAGATTTGACCCTCCATATTCATTTCTTTTGCAGTCTGAACAGCCGCACATCGAAACTTGGCCAGATCTGCCATTCTGATAAATGCAAAATGTTCTAACTAACTTTCTAAATAAGTATAAATTTATCTAATTAAATCTGGGTTCTGACAGTTTCTTGACTTCCCAAATCTTGGGCAATAATGATTATGGGGATTCCCTGGGACAATAGAATGTTGTTTATGCTAAGACCCAGACCCCAATGTATGTAGAACTAGGAGAAATTCAAAATCCCGGACAAGCCTACCAATTTATGTAGCAAAGTTGATTTTGCTGGGGAGGTTATGATGGTATCCTAACAAAGAATGAAATCGGTGTCTGCATCAACCATGTGAGGTCAAGCACATGTAGGCCCCTGACTCTAAAAAGGTGATGATGATGAATTATGTGCAGGGAACCTAACGCTACCTCCCTAGATCTCACACGGTCACTCTGTTGGCTCTAGTGTATGGTTTATGATGTACCTAGTGTCTAGGGGAGAAATGAAATGATGGTACACAACACTAAACACTTTAAGTTTCTATGAGGAAGTGAATAAACCCTGTGGTTAAGTTTTTCTTTAAACTAATTTTTTTGTACAATTTATTTTGCCTGTCCAGTCATATCGTTTGGACAGGTCTTTGAAAATGAGGACAAGATAGTTTACATAAAAGAGTAACTAAAATTGTGTGGACAATCTGCCCAAATAACTACAATGTTAATATATATCTTTCCTGTTGGAAATGTTCACAGCTTAAATTTATTCTTCTAAGAGGGAGAGTCACTGTATATGAGGGGCTGAAATGTCATCATACCCCACAAAAGTCCCGAGTATGACTTGAATTACCAAGGTTTATTTAAAACGAAACTGTCAGATGTACCCAGGTCCTTAACATATCACCTGGGGTTTCTTGTTGAAAGATAAGATATTGTGTAGTTGCAGAAATATCGATATCAACAGTGTTCATTGAACACAGAGGCTTTCTAATATACTCTAATACAATAATATATAAACATAATCATGACCACATACATTAGTTAGATATATTTCAACGTGAGGACTCAACAATGTCTGCTCCCGGCACGTCCTTCACTTGTTCCCAATAGCAGTATCTAACTTTGGTAATGGGATTAAACATATTTAATTCATAAGCATCCTTACCACAAATCAAGAAATATAAACAAATGACGCTGACTTTGCAAAGAAATGGCCTCAGTTTCTTCTACTCCGTCCAGACTGTGAAATACTTATGTAGTTATTTAATTTACTTTTAAATTTATCACAGCTGTTCTCAGCGTATTTGAATAAAAGATGCAGTTCAACTGGCAACGAATAGTGAAAGCTTTTTGCTAATATTTAGTAGCACTAGCCAATCGAAAGCTTGCGACTACCAGAATTCAAATGCAGTTTTTTTTTCTTTTTATAAAACAAAAATAATTTCAAACATACTCTGCGTCTGGTAATCGATTGGTCAGTCCACTTTAGTCATGCCAATACAAAACGATGTTAGTTTTTGGTAACCATTTTCCTACCGTTCCCCTCTCCTCCTATACTCTTGTTACCCAAGCGAATTTGAATTTACCTCAATGCCTCTGTTCTAAGCAGGTGTCCCCACTAACGTTATGAAAAAAAAACAAGCAGGAACCCCAATCCGTCTGGTCGTGCGTCCGTAGACATTTAGTATTTTCTCAATAACTTGGCAAATACTGGGACTATAATATTATTTAAAACACATTCTCGCTCAGTGGACTCTAAGCTATATTTCCATATGATTTTTATAATCAGTTTCATTATGGTTTTAGATTTTCAATTTTGTCACCGGTCATCGTCAATTAAATATTTTACACAAGACGGCCATCTTCCCCTCTCTTTCATCTCGCTAGCATGTATTTTTCAAATAACTAACTTGGTTTTGTGACGTCCGAAACATTTCCGCGAGGAGGCAATAAAATTGTCTGCGCGTTTTGCCTCTGTTGGCTTTGCTCCAGCGTATACATGCATGGCGGACTATCAAGCGAAGCGGGGTGTTGGCGTGGCGGGTTAAGAATAGGCGTTAATAATTTGTATTGTATCGTGTAACACTACCAAAAAATGTAAGAATCACTACTTATTACCAGCGTTAAAGTTGACAGAATACGTTAATTCAGATAGTTATTTTGCGGCACACTTCCGCCAAAGCGTTAATTATAAGTCTAGGCTGCAGAATGTATGCAGCAGATCTGGCAAAAAGTTAAATATTGGTAGTACGTTTGCGAAACCGAAACTAAAACGCTTGTTAGATTTTTACCGTGAAATCGTTCTATAGGCTTTAGCACTGCACAAAAGGCAGCGTGGCTGGCGTGTGAGATCATCACCGTCAGACACAATAGGGCTGGTTTATTTATTATCATTTTATGACTAAAATCTTACTGAAATGAGCGATTATTCTCGCTGATTTTACTACACACATCTATCTCCTTATCCCCCCAAAATAAGATATTTATCCAAAGAGAAAAAATGTATTTCCATGGTCGTACTAACACTATAGTATTTTTTTTCTATATACAAAAATCCTTAGCAATTTGCTGTTACAACCTTTGTTCAACACATAACTAATTTCGATCTCTCCAATGGACAATTTCTTTTTACACAACAAATTTATTATTGTACTGGGAACATTCTTGTCCCGTAATTTTAACAATAACTACATTCATCCACATCTCCTTCCCTTTCATACTCCTTGGTCTCCTGCGCGGAAATATTTGAAACTTCTTAGGTCTACCTATCTTGAAGCATATTGTCGCTTTTGCCTATTTGCGTGTTTTTCTGTTCCTGACCTGTCACTTGACTTCTTTTTTTTTTCTATATATGTCTATCTTTCGTTACTCTATGTTTACGTCCTCCCCTCATCGCTTTGTTTCATGGTTTCTCCATATTTCTTCTTTTCTCACTGTCATTCTTCAGTACTCTTGTCTGTAGCATGTTTCTGTGCCATCTCACTTCTCTTTTCTTCGCTATCCCTTTCTTATGGCTTCTCAATGTCCGTTCCCTCTCTGGAACCTCTTTTTGTGCTACCTCCTTTATTTCCTTCTCTACACCACTCTGTCTCCCCGTATCTGAATTTCTGCTGTATATGTTCGGTGAGGGTTACCATCCATAGACCCTCATTTGTAGTCTGGCAAACGCCGCACTTAACGTTTTATATGTTTTTCGTTCCCTCCCTGGAACGTTCTTAACACATTTCTCTTCTCTTCTTTCCCTCTAAGAACCTCTACATATATTCATGTTATTCTCCCTATGACATTTCCATTACCTCGAATTTCTTAATGTCCTCCTTTAATTTATTCTCTTCGTGTAATTCGGAGAAAAAAAAAATGATTTCTCCTCAAAGTCTCCAGAAGACTCCTGCCACTGCCGCAAAATCTCTCTCCTTACTTGCATTTTTCTCTCTTTGCCATTTTCTCCATGACTTCTCACTTCTACATTCGTTCCTTCTAGAACTGTCATTTCTATATGTCTGTGCCATCCTTCCTGTGGCTTCTCAATACTCCCGTCATTTCTCCATGGCTCTCTATTGTGTTCGGAGGTGAATGATTCCACTAAAAGTCTCCTCACGACTTAGCTAACGCCGCCATTTTTATACCTCTACTTCCATCGTTTATCCGCTTCTGACAATTTCCTCCATTTAGTCTGACTCGTTATCTCCGCATAACGTCTCCACGTTTCTGTCCTGTTCGCAAGTATTTCTTCCAAGTTGTATACTGAGTGTCGGCGTCTGTGGCCTAATGGATATGAACGCAGTTTCATAATCCAGATATACCAGGTTCGAAACCTGCTGCAGGCGGTTTGGTAGCAGATCGCTTTGTGTGGATTTTTAACAATGGTATAAGCGCCGTACCGTTCAGAAAGCAATGGCAAACTACTGAATGAAAAAATTGCCTAGAAAAATCACAAACATCCAATAAAAGCTGGGGTTGATTGCCACGTCCTGTAAAGGATAAGCAACAACTAACTTTTTTTTTGTATACTGAGTACTCACGTTCTCTACTCTTACTTCTATATTGTCTCCCTTCCTCCTTGATTCTTCTACTATTCTCTCCTTTTCTGTACGTCCTTTTGTGTCTGTGACTACCGTCACTCTTCTCAGACACTACACTGTCTGAGTCAGTCGACACCGATTCTGAAGACCATCTCCGTCTACTGCTATGTTCTGCTTCATTAACCGTCTGTTGACCTGTCCTCCTGGTCGATCTATCCTCATCTTTATAATCTTTCTTCTCTGTGTCCTCCACATCCGCCTTTTCATGCAACATTTCGATCACACGCTTGTGAACTTCTCTTTCACTTTTTGATAAGTCTGCATCAAACTTTCTATCCAGCAATTTCCGTACCTTCTTTGTTGACAAATTGTTGAGATCGGCTCCTCTTAGGGTGTTCTTTATTGCTTTCGTTAACTCATTTACACTGTTCTCATTTCCCGGCTAATAACTTCTATTGCCTTCGTCATCAACCTCGTTCGAACTGAAACCTTGGGCATCTTCATCGGAGTCTATAAGTCTATCTTCCCCACTTGACGAATCGGATTCTGATTGTGTGTCAAGCTGGTACTTTTCGTGTATTGTACATACTCCTTTCTGTCTTGTCTTCCTCCTCTCCAAGTCTTCGAATTGTTTTTCCAAATCTGCGCAAAGTGCCGTTACTTCTTCTATTTGGGTTGTACCACTATTTCCTTCTTGATCTGTATTGCTACTCCTATTTCTCTCTTTGCATTGATTCTGAGATCGGTGTTCGTTTTGATCTTTACTTCCGCTTTTCTCGTCCTGTTTGAATTCTTGACATTTTCTATCAATATATCTGAACAGTGTGGCTATCTCTCCGTCTTTCTTAATCCTCCCCGAGCTTCTGTATTCTATATTATTTACTCTTAGTTGCCCCATTCCTTTGGTCGGTCTGCCTTCCTCGTCTTCTAATTCTCTATGTCTAGTTTTCTTCTTATTCTTCCATCTTGGCCGGACCTCTAATTGTGCCGTGTTCCTTAACTTTGCTAATGGCATATTATAATTGGACGATTCATCAGAAGATGTCCGATATCTTTTTGTTCCCCGTCTACTCTGTTGCTCCATTTCGTCCTGCTGCTCAGTACCTGTTTCCTCCTGTTGCTCAGCATCTATGTGTCCTTCCGCCTCTTCTTGTTCTTGTTCGCGTATCCTGTTTTCTCTGTCTTGTACCCTCTGCACGTATTCCATGAGTGGGATATCGCTTTCGCTGTCTGAATTTTCGCGTTCGTTCCTCAGTTGTTTTATTTCCTCTGTAATTCCTTCGTTGTTTTCTGTCTTTTCCACTGTTCCTGTACGCACAGAAGGTGCGTCTGCATCCTTTATATCATTATTTTTTCTCTCTCCCCGTATGTTTGTTTCCGTCTGTGCGAAAAAACCACACCCTCCTGTTGCTAGTGGTCGTTGCTGTGTAGTTTTCTTAGGCTCTGGGTGTACTAGAGCTTTCGTCGTTATCTTCTGTCCTCCAATTCTTAGTCCACCTGACCTACTTGAGCTAGTGTCTGTTTCACTCTGCTCGTGGTACTACCAAATATGATGATCTTTTTGAGGTGTCCGTGGTTGGTAGGTCTATTAGTTACTCTCTTTGTAATCGAAGGTGTTGTACGTGTGCCTTTATTGTCTTTTTGTTCTCTTGTTTCCATATTTTATATGTTGTTTCCGACAACCGTTTTACGACGTGAAATCCAGGTATCCACTTTTGATCGAACTTTGAGTTAGGCACATGTTTCTTATAACAAATGATATCCCCCGGTTTAACCTCCTGTAGTGTTGTCCCTTTGTTTGCCTGATGTTGCTTTCTCTCGGTCGCCTTTTTGATGTTTTGTTGCGCCAACCTGTGTGCTCTGTGCTTCTCCTGCATAAGGGTTTCCGTTGGGTTCTCCCCCAAATATCTCCTCCGCGGTCTAAGTATGTTATCCATAGGCATAACCGGCTCTTTTCCGTATAACATGTAAAATGGGGATAGCTTCGTAGTGTCATTTGCATTTATCCTCCCCGTTTCCAGCGCATGCGGCAGGTGTGTATACGAAAACTGCGCTCTCCCTTGTGCCTCTTTGACCATAATATTGTGCAATGTAGCATGCAGCCTTTCGTTCTTCCCGTTGCTGTTTGGTCTATATATAGAGGTCCTGATGTGTGCTAAACTCATTTCTTGTATAAACTTTTTGAATTCTGTGCCTGTAAATATTGTTCCATTGTCCGTCAACAGTACCGACGGACACCCATGCCTCGGGATGAATTCTCTCATCATAACGTATATTATCGTTTTTGCCGTGGCCTGCTTGATGGCGTATCATTCCGGCCATCCTTACAGCATATCTACTACATGGAAAATATATTTGTTGCCTGCAAACGTTGTGGGATACGGTCCTGATATAGCCAAACTGATTTTCTGCATTGTGTACTGAGGCGTGTAGTATGGGACATTTAATAGTTCTTATATTTCTGGATTTACACATTAGACATTCATGCACATGTGATACTATGTCCTTGTTTATCGTAGGCCAAAAATATCTGCGTTTTATAATTTCCAACGTTTTGTCCCTTCCTACGTGGCCATTTTCGTCATGGTAACTCCTTAACACTTGCTGAACTAGTTGTTTAGGAATATATACTTTTGGCACTCCGTCTCTTTTTATGTTTGTGTATTCTACGATTCTGTCCTGTGCATTGATTCTGAAATTTGCCCCATCCTTATGACCATTCCAAATTTCTTGTTTCAACCTCCGGATTTCTGTATCCTTCTCTTGTTCTTCTTTGATGTTTATTCCGTGTAGCTCTATATTGTCTTCTGACACATACTCTTCTATTTCTCCCAATGGTTCATGATCTCTTCTGTTTGAATTGATGATGTTTATGTGTCTAAACCTATCGTCTATCTCCGGTGTATCCTCACCCTGCGGTGGCGTATTCTATGACTCGTAAGCGACTCTTGATAATAAGCCCGCACACGTATTCTGCTTTCCCTCTATATACTTCACTGTGATATCGTAGTTTTGCAAGTTCAGCGCCCAAGTCTGCATCTTTTTTTATTGTTCCGACGGTTTATTGAGCCAATGTATCAATGGTTGATGGTCTGTCCGTATTTCGCAGGGGATCCCACTCAGATAATAGTCTAACTTTTGTACTGCGAAATGTATCGCAAAGGCTTCTTTCTCTATTGTAGCTGTCGTAGATTTCCGATAGGAGAATTAAGACTAGGTTTGGTCCCTTCTGAATAGGTTTGAATAGGTGATAGACTCAGTGAGAGTTAGTGAAAGGTAATAGAATTTCCACACACGTGAGATGATAGATTTGATATAGTGGCTGTCTCTGAAAGCGAAAAGAATTCTTCTCTCTCTCACCTATCTTCTACAACAGTTGTTACAGCGTCAGACAGACTACACCAATATACATATTACGTATATTTCTATCACTCACAGGCACGCACATACACGTGACGACAGGTAAACACACAGACGTGGGAAAACTATAACAATGATATATATATTCTAGAACGAGCTGACCAAACACGATTGTTTAGTTCAAGAGCGATTTTAATATCAGGAAAAATCGGCTCACAACATCAAAGAAAGTACATCAAGGAAAATACATATACACATAGTCATAAAAAAATCAAGGAAATGTTGCAAGGATGATAGCCCCGTTATAGTGTTAACTCTAGGTTTAGCCCGGCCCCGTTAAGAGAACAGATGATGGCGCCAGAGTCACAGATACATAGGGTTTGAGTCTAAGAGTTTTTCTTTGTTTTATCTCGTAATTATATGCACAGAGTTTGAAAAAAATCTGATTTAACCTAAGACAAAAACACAAGAACTCTAGCCTTAGCAACAAATTATGCAGATTGAAAAAAAAAACAAATAGGACAGCAACAGGGTGTCAAAGATAAAATAGTGAAAAATATCACTCAAACCAGCGTACACTCATTCATTCCGCCATGGCTTCTCACACTAGTACTCACGACTTTGCTTGCTGCCTCTTGGAACACATTGATTTTAGATTTTCACACAGACTCAAAAAAATGCAGTCTTCTGCCAAGAAGTCCCCAGTTCCAAAAGACTTATTTAACTTGGAGTCTCCGGGAACGACTACTTGGGTATGCAAATTTGTTCAAATGTCTGATTAAGTCACCTAACAATTATTCCAGGCGCGGGAGTTAGCAGAGCACAGTGTCAATAGCGTAGGTTTCTAAAAAATGATGAATGTCAGGTCGGTGCCTTCCCTCAGTATAGGATTCACTTTAGTCACACCACAGATTTGTCCACAAGATATAATCTAGTCGGGAAATGATTGTTAATATTCACGCCACCAGGCAGCAAATTATATAGAGTTTCTAGAAGAAATTAAGTGCTGGCTCCAAGGTCTAGTATTTATCATTACAGTCTTTGAAAACCCGTTATAGGGATATTAGTATTTCTGTCTAACTTGCACCGTCAGATCAGTGTTACTTGAGAAAACCCACGTGGTTCAAAATAAGGACTGTCTATTTCTTCACAAGTATGGAAACTACTACTAGGTGCTGGTAAAGTTAGGGTCACCCCAAAACTTTCACTGTGTGGAGGAAAAATAACACATATAATATAATAAACAGAATCTGTACTGGTTAAAACTTACATTTAAACTTGCAAGCAGAGAGCTTTGCTTATCATTTAAACTTCCCGTGACGTAAGTTATATTTAAAAATCAGCATTCCTCATAAATTAGGAACACGTGCGTATCCCGTCATCATTCATGAGGCTCGATTCTAGAGTTTATACGTTAGTTTAGAAAAATACACTCGACTGAGTATTAGCAGTTAAATTAAATTCATAAATAGCTACAATTGCCGTTATAAGCTAGAAATTAAAATTTTTAGTCTGCTTTCCACTGAATGCTTCCCTAGAAAATATAATAGCCTACCACTTTATTTCTCTTCTGCGCTAAAGAAATAGATTTAAATGAATTAAGCGATTTAACACTTTAACACTCACAAAATCTATATATCGATCATATTAATTACCTCAACCACAGAATTACAGGTAGTCGCACAACTTAAGAATAAAATTGCTGAAAATATTTCTGGAAGTCTAGAAGTTCGACAAATTGCCGAAACAAACTGAGATCTTCGGTAACAGCTATTCTGTTTTTCGAGCGACCTATCTACTGTGGAGTCTATGAGCGAGAATGAAATTAAAGTTTCAAACTTGGCCAATATCTTAAAATCAGACAAAGGGCCCAAACTTACTTCGCCAAGCGAAATTATCTCCCCTACTCCCAACATTTACGTCCGCTTAACGCGTGTCGTAACTGTCACCTACTGACCACGATGTACGCGTGTCAGTTTCAAATCCCAGACAGCCTGACTCCATTGTAGGGCAGTCTTCACACTACAGCTGACCATGGCCCACCGTGAGCGCCGTGTCAGTTTGGGATTTTCGAGACAAATGTCTGGATACTGACCGGTGCAGATGTAAAGTATCACACCTCACCGGGACTATGCCGAGAAGAAGCTCGCGCGCTCGTTGAGAATGTAGACGATTTGCTACGTCCTGTGTTCAGCGAACCGACTTATCACGCCTTCTGACGCCCTGCAGCCCTGACATCTACGTAATATCGTCCTAGCGCGATTCTCAGTTTAAGAGAAAGGAAAACAGGTAAAGTTTGCGAATTATATGAAAATAATATTCGCAAAACGAATGGATGAAAAAATATACAGGAAAAAAAACGAAATACCGAGATATTAAAAGAGAGAGTTTATGTGAAAGAATAGGAAGAAGATGTAGGAAATTAAATGAATATAAACCCTACGTGACAGTAGCCCAGTTTTTCTGCGTCTTACTGAGCCTATGCGAAAGAAATACAATCGGTTTCTCATCTCTGATGATCGGTAAAATGGGTTCCTCCTTTGGTAAGGATGGTTGAACTAAACATGCACCGACTGCCGTGTCCGACGCGTCTGTATACAGTATCATTGTCCTGTCTGGGTCTGGTTGTGCCAAATATGATATTTCCGCAGGGCCTTCTTCAGATATTGAAATTTCCCGCTGACATTCGTCTGTCCATTTGAATCTAGCATACTTCTTTGTTATAATTAACAGGGGTTCTGCTGCCTGAGAGATGTTTACGACATGTTGACTAAAATATTCGCATGTGCCTAAGAATCCGCGCACCTGGCGGACGTTGGTGGGTGGTGGTATCTGCCTTATCGCCTTTACTTTCTCCTCATCCGGCCTTATTCCATCCCTGTTTATGACAAACCCTAAGTATCTTGTCTCTTGCTTCAGAAAATTGCGTTTGCTGAGTTTCAGTTTTACGTTATGCCGCCGAAGTTTGACGAACACCATCTTGACATGTTGCAAGTGGTCCTGTATGGATCCCGGTGCGTGCACGAGGATATCGTCCATAGATGACAATGCAAATTTCGGCATGTCTTTCAGCACCTCATCCATGAGGGCCACATAGGTTGCGGGGCTTTCTTTCAGCATGAACGGCATGACATTCCAAGCAAACGTTCCTACATGGGTGCAGAAGATAGCTTTCTTCTTTGCATCTTCCGACATTGGAATGCACCAAAACCCTGATCTTGCATCCAACGTCGTGTACCACTGGGACTTCCCCAAAGAGCCCAGGATATCATCGATGCGGGGAATCGGGTATGATATTGTTCTCGTAATCGTATTGAGGGCCCGGTAGTCACAGCAGAAGCGGTGTGTCCCGTCTTTCTTTCTGCCTATGACTATTGGCGATGCCCATTCCGATCGTGATCTTTTAATTATCCTGGCTGCCTACATATCTTCTATGGCTCTTTTCACAATTTGCCTATTTTTCAATGGTGTCCTTAATGGTTTCTTGTGGATAGGCGTGTCTGTCGTGGTTTCTATTTCCATTCTCACCGTATCGGTCCTGCCGAGTTCCATGTCACTTAATGCGAAAACACCATGGTTTTCAACAATGAAATCTTGCATTATTTTCCTGTGTCTTTAAAATGTGCTTCTTTAATTCTATAATCCTTTCGTTCATGTTCGTATGCGTTACTTTTCGTTGTCGTCCTTTATACCTCATGCCCGTACCAACATTATTGATTCTTTCTGCGTGTGTATTTTGTTTTTCATCTATTCGCCTCCCGTGTAGCGTCGCTACACTGTATTCGCGTTTTTTCGTGCAATATGCGAGACCATGTCTTTTCTATTCCTCCTTGCCGCGTCTGTGCTGCGGCTGTTCTCTCCCATAACGACCCCTATTCTCACTTCGCCACTTGGCCGTTGGCCCCTGCTAGCTATTCCCTATCTGGTATGTCCTCTCTTCTTGATTATGTCTACCTATTTTCCGCTTGTTGTGACACATTATCTGTGCCCTTCTCCTTTTATTGGGATACTCCTGTTTGTTTTCGTCGTGATAGTTATCCTATATATTTTGTATGCTGCCGACCACAAACCCTCTGGGTATTTTTTATTGTTTTTGCCTCCGTGTTAACAAGCATTACTGGGAAGCGGTATCTGCCTTCTATGTTAGCTATTCCTTCCGTAAGTAATATTCCCGGTTCATCTGCTATGTCTGTTTCAGGAAATTCTAGAGTTCTCTCTGTTTGTCCTATCGTGTAGTATGGGGATCTTTTCAGTTTTCCTATTATTATATTGACTGAGTGAGTTCGGAGGTAAGGTGACTGCCGTATGACTGAGACTATGTGTATGTCGTCTTTCATATCGACATATTCGTCATAAATCTTCACTTTGTGTAAATCAAAGTACATTCTGACCTTGTGTTTCTGTAAAAAATCTCTCCCCATGGTGAAGTTTCATGACATTCCTTTTACTATGAAAAAAAACTATATTCAACTTCCTTAGTACCAATACTGACTTTCATAGTTGCTATTCCTATTACCCCTAGGTTTTCTCCAGAAACCGATGTTAACTGAATGTGTGTCCTTGAAAACTTGGTCAAATGCGTGATCTGTTTATATATTCCAAACCTCACGAGGCTTAGACTAGCCCCGGAGTCCAGCAATGATGTATACTTCTTTCCACCTATACTCAATAGACATGAGCTTGGGTCTGTGCTGTATCCATTTCTTTCTGCCTGGTAGTTTCGCCTTTCCTTTATGCCCACGCATTGTTGTTTTCTAATGCTTTTGATTCTTCTGTTCTCCTGCGCTATTCTCCCTTTCTTCTTGTGAGACCTATTTCCTATCCTATCCGCAACAGTCTCTTCTACCGGACAGGTCCACCATTTCCCTGGTACGGCCTCCTGTGACCATAGTTCTGTGCGTGTCTACTAGTATCGAAGACTATATGGTGGTGCACTCCTCTGGCATTTTGTGTATATGCTCTGGTGTTACAATAGAAGGCATGACCTCTGTTAGCCCTAAATCTAGAACCTGTCTGGTGAGAATAACAGCATTGACCAACTGGTGATCTTGGCCTCTCGTACCTTACCTGTTGCTCACAGAATCTTGCTATGTGTCCAACCTTTTGGCACCGGAAACATCTAACGTTAGGTGTGACATGTAATATTCTTCTTTGTTGTCTTCCACTCATATACCTACCCTGCTGCTGTCTCCGTCTGTCTTCCCGGTCCACTTCCATCGGTTCTTCTGCTTCCTCCTGTATTTCCGCCTGTCCCAATCGGATGTCTAAGCGTTTCCTGACATTTTCTTCTGCCACGGCAGCTGAAATTTCATCTTTCAGCGTCCTGTAATCCTTCCTTAACAACATTAACTTTAGTGTATTATTATTCAACCCATCGATGAATATACCTACCAGCTGATTGTCCATTTCTTGGAGGTTGACTTCCTGGCCCATGAATGTTTCTTTTGCAAAATTCAGCAGTCTGTCACTGAACATCTGCGTAGTCTTATTCTTGTGTTGCTTCAGCTTCCTTAGCTGATGCCAAGCAATTTGTGGGTCGGACACGAAGGAATACCGTCTAACTAACTCTGCTTTAAGATCTTTCCACGTTTCATTGGTGCATGTGTCTAGTCGTTTTCTCATAAAATCACTGACCAGACCAGCAGACGAAAAAAATGCAATTTTCACTTTCTCAAATTCATCTGCGTTTATTGACATCGCATATTTATCAATGTCTGTAAGCCACTTACGGCATGCGTGTGGGTCACCTGTAAATATGTCAATATTACCTTGTATTTTTGCATATCTGGCGCTGTTGTCAACCTTGGCTAATGTGTCACTAATCGCCTTTACGAGAACTAAAGTCTGACCATCTTGCATGTTATGAAGCATCTCTTCGTTCTGCGCCATGCTACCTAATCAGGTACAATCAAAAAGAGCAAACAAATATATATATATATATATATATATATATATATATATATATATATATATATTATATATATATATATACTCAAACTGTCTTGTACCTGCAACCAAAAGAAACTTATTATTAATTGTTGGGGGGGGGGCGCTGCAAAAGAACGATTCCGTTACACAGATTATATGCACCTAATGTTAATACACAACTGTGTGGTCACATTGCTTAACTGTTAATTTCCTATTATCCTATTGTTAATGCTTTTACACCAGATCACTTATATCTGTAACTACTAGCACTAACAAAAATAGTACCTACAGTATCTATACCTTAACTAGTCGTGTTGATTCTTCGTTGGGGCGCTCTTGTTTCCTAATGTTTACTTGTAACAACAGTTGTGCTACACCTTCCTAACCGCTGTGCTCCAGGTAACTTTGCACTACACAGCACGTTATATGAGTTCACGTTTATTCCTACTCGACTGATGACGACGTACAGCTGCGATGACCTTTTCGGACAGGTGGTTGGAGAGAGAAAAAATATTTCGTACCTTGCCTTGCTTGTGATTCGGTTTGGTGATTCTCAATTTCAACACTTTGAGTTGTCCACAATGTTGCCACTCGAAGTTGTTTTGTTTCTTGCTTCGCTGTCTCTTGTTGACGTTGTTTTGTTTCTTGCTTCGCTGTCTCTTTTTGACTTTGTTTTGTTTCTTGCTTCGCTGTCTGTTATTGGAGTTATTTTGTTTCTTTCTTCGCTGTTTCTTGTTCTGTACTATCGATTCTCTCTGCGTAGCTGTCAATGTTTTCTGAGGTCAGTCACGGCACCAACAATTCTCATGTGTGACCGCTTCATCGGTACCAAAATTCTACTGTGTGGCAGTCTGCCTTGGTAGATAGCAATGTCAATATTACCTGAGGTTGCTCAGGGCACCACTTTGTATAATAATGTGGTCGCCTGCACTAACAGGTGGTTACCTCACTCGGCCACCGTATGCCAAGGTTCTTTACCTCAGTAGCTAGCGATGACATGATGGTGAATGATTACAACACTCACACACAACGAGTGACGACCTAACGCCAAGCAAATCTTCTATATAACTAGAGAACGCCACAGTCAACTGAAGGAATGTTTATTTACAATGTGTGGACCACTGCTGCTACCTGGACCTCCAACAATATTGGTCCGTCACCCTTCCTTTTTCAACACTCGCTCAGCATTGAAAATTTACATTCAATATTATAATATCTAATCATCTATGGTTTTTCAGATATTATTAATGTCTACCTCCTTTCTTCTTTTCTAAACAAGTTCTTGTCTATTGATATATGTCGCTCTGGGTTCAGGTTATCGATGTGATACCAGACTCCTCCAGGGTTGTTCCTTTCTCTTTTATAGATGGCCACTATCTTAGACGAGGAATAGGACTACTGTATAGACATAAATAATTTCACTCTACGTACCATTTTTCTTCTGAATGTAACCTAATTCGCTCCATCGTTCTTCCGTCCTAGTCAAGAATTTATACTGCCATCATGTTGGGTTAATTACCACCCATTCTAGTCTCCTTGTTTATGAATTTGCACAACACATTCTACTTGACTATTGCCTTCAACATGGCTACCCTCATCTCTCTAGCTTATCTGTGACCTGCACTGCCTAACTCACGCTTCTGACTGTCGCTGAAAAGCGTGCCTACCCGGATTTTTTTTTCACCTCTTTTTCCATTCTCAGTCTCATGCACATTCTTATTTGCGCATCCCCTTTTTCTACTCTATCTAGACTTTCCTATATCTGATTCTCATTATTCGTTCCCTTATCTGCCTCAATAGATCCCTTCCACACATGCGGGACAATTCATCTTTTCCAGCTGCTGTTTAGTACTGTCAGAAGCTTCTACTTTGCTTATGTGCCCAGGCCTCTTAATATTTCATTGGTTATTCCATCTTTTCCCAGTGACTTTTTTTCCCATAGAGACCTTATTGTCTCCAACTGTGCTGATTTTCGTCCTGTCAGTATAGGCATTAAATTGCTTTGCACTAGCAAAGTGTTCTATAAATGAATTTGCAGCTTTTTTGCCTGTGATCATAGTGTCGCCTTGTTTGAGTGCGATTTGTATGTAATAAGGTCCTTCGTTATTATTGGCTCCACCCAGATTCCATAGCTTATAGCCGTCTTTATCTAAGTTTAGATTTTTTTTTTCTTTTTTTCTTTTCAGCAGCTTTTGTTGTGTTATTTCATCTTCTTTGGTATTTTGCAGTGGTAGCTCTGAGTAAGATGTTTGCTTCAGCTGTTCATTCTCTCTCTGCTGTTTTTCTCACCTCTGTTACTTCATCGTCAAGCCTTTGAATTTCTTCAGTCCACTAAGGTTTGTCATATTTTCTTGCCTCTCTGGGAATGGATTCAGTCGCTGCTTGAAGTATGGCTTTGTTAAGGCTTTCAACCCTCGTTTTTATACTGCTGTGCCATGATGATGATTATAAAATTGAGTTCCTCATATGGTTAATGGTGGTCTCTAAAGAGCGGAAGTAAACATATAACTAATTCTACCTCAGGCATGTCGTAAGATGCAGTTGCTGCGATATTGTTCTTAAGGCTTGCAACTTGATCATGTTAAATAAGTTGTTATAGGAAGCACTGCTACGAAAGCAAATAATTTGATGCAAACTTTGTACAAAAGTGTTAACTGCAGATGACGTAACATGCTTTTTTAGTAGTGTTAAAGAAAAGTGTATTAATGATGACGATTAGGATGATGGTGATAATACTGCTAAGAACGTCATTGCAATGTTTTGATTTTTATATTTGTGTTTTCTATGACAGATTCCAGTTGTGGATTCGGACGTTTTGGGCGAATGTGTGAGGGCACGTGTAACTGTGATGTCAACGAGACATGTTTTGTTAGCACTGGGGGATGTCCTACTGGATGTGCAGCAGGTTTCCATGGCGAAGACTGTAATAAAAGTAATTGCAATTTTAGTTTCTAAGTGTGTTATATCCATTTCCATTTTCAGGACAGTAACAGTTCAAGACTTTATTTTGTCACGCTGATTATTGTACCAATGAAATGGCTTGGAGTCAGCAAATAGCTCTTGTCAAAATGTGACGTATTTATTCAATAAATATGCAGAAAGAAGACCATACGAACTGTCTTAAGAATATTAATATCGTAATCAAAATACTTTAATGACATTGAAAATAACATATTTAAAGGCGAATAATTTTATGAGCAGTATTGGTGTGTCGCGCGCCTTTTCTGCACTTTGCTTACTAAACGTTCTTTCATTACTATAATTGGCGAGCCTTTTCCTCTCCCAACTTTTGCTTAAAGACACTTTTCTACGAGAAATGTATTCTTGATCTCTAATTTACTAGAGATTTTCTTCCCACGTATGTCTAATGAATTGGCAAGCGAGATGTCGATCCATTATTCTTGATACGTCTCTAAATTACTTTTTTGAGTCTGTAGGTAGTGTAATCACTCATTCCCTATCTTCCGAAAATCGAACTGCATTAACTTAGGCCTTAAAGTAGCAGTATGCTCTTGCAAACTGTGCCTGGGAGACTTTCTTACAGACACTGGCTTTTTGAACATCTGCTTTCAAAAGAGAGTTTCTTGGTGTAGGGGAACAATACATTCAGTTTGCTAAAGCTTGTTAAAGCAGTATTTTCCCGAATTTGAAATAATTGTTGACGATAACATGTACTGTAAACATCACAATACCTGATTATAATTAAGTGAACAGACTGTTACTCCTCCTTTACTTTTTTCATTCGTACTTGGCACAGGACAGACATGTACTTAAAATTAAATCATTCCCGTGCGAACGATGTGAACTTTTGCATATCTTATCACGGATCATTAATAAAATTCACGCTACGGATAAATTCCTATGCCCTGCACGGTTGAATATTCAAGTACATAGCAACTCATAGATGCTAGAAAAGGAGACAATATGTTTCTTAATTCAATCATTTGATAATAACTAATGCCATGTAAACTTCGTTCCCACAGAATGGTGACACTATAGTACACTCTGCATCACTTAGCGCTTATTTTCATTATAACAGATTATTCTAGTTAATATAAAGTCAGTATATTTTTTTCACTTTTCAACGAGGACTTTGTAAAAATTGAAGTAACTTATGTAGATAGGTTAATGAGATAATTTAACCTTTAGTTCGTCATCTCGCATAGAGAAGTCTGCGATGTTGTGTTATAACTTAGTTGCTTGACGTTGCCTCACCTACCACCAGCTACCCAAGGGCTGATAGAAGATTGGTAGATATTTCGGATGGATGGGTTTGAAAAAAAATCGAAAAAAGGTGATTCGTCTTACGAGGACAAAAGACAAAGAAAATAGTCTACGTTACGGCCACAAGGCCTTCGTCAGGAAAGGAAAGAAAGTGAAGGCTAGATAGGACACATAAAAACTAAATAAAATAAAAACTGGGTACTTCCCTGAAGACAAGAACCGAAATTCTATCAAAATCGCTGTCTATTGATGACCGCGTGGCTGAACAGAAAGTGACTTCCGCCGCCGGATGTACACAATGCATACTAAGAAACTAAAAAACGAAACCGGACAATAAACTACCCAACGTGATAAAAGTGGGGACTGGAAATAGAAGACGACAGAATGAGTGGGAGATAAATAAATATGAAATAAAAAAATGTATATGGCATACAAATACAAGAATAGGATAAGAGTGGAAAGAGTAAAATAGAGCGAGAGAGGAGAGGGACCTCAGACAAAGGTGTGAAAAGTGTTGAGACCGGCTGGTTTTAGACACCCCATGCGGTGGATAAGACGGTTCTCAAGCTGTGTTCTCAAGCTTCTCGGCTGGCAGTGTCAGAGGAGCAGGATCGGATCGCTGTGACCTGGATGTCGATGGGACCATGGTGGTCAGGACCATTGAAGTGTATAGCAACTGGTGTGGACTTTTGCTGAGCGATGTCATTTAAGTGCTGGCTGAATCTGTCCCCAAGTCGTTTGCCTGTTTGGCCAATATAGGTTTTGCAGCAACGTTTACATATGATCGTATAAATGACATTGCGCGATTCACACGTGAAGCTACTAGTGATGGTGCACGTAGCCTTAGGAAAGGACACCTTCTGGGTTGAGATGACATACTTGCACGTGTTGCATCGTGTCCGACCACAGGGTAGTGTGCCAAAGTGAGTGGCATTCTCCTTTGGGAGACGGCTGTGAACAAGAAGATCCTTCAAGTTCTTGTCACGTCTATATGCCACCAAAGGTGCTTCACTGAATACTTTTTGGGTCAGAGGCTCTGCTTGGAGGATAGGGAGGTGGCGGAAAAGGATCTGTTTGACAGTAGTACTGTGAGGGTGATGGGTCAAGATTAATTTGACTCTATCCGAAGTGGATTTATGGTGAGGTTTGAGGGCCTCCAGACGAGAGATGGGGAGCACACGTTGGAGAGCAGAGGTGAGAACATGTTCTGGATAAATTCTGTTACGGAAGAAATCCAACATCTCATTTGCTCGTAAGTGGAAGTCATCGTCGTCTTGGCATAAACGGCGGAGGCGGAGAAATTGTGAAAAAGGAAGGGAGTCACGACAGGCCCGAGGATGAGAAGAGGTATACAGGAGGTAGCTGTGGGCATCTGTCGGCTTGTAGTATACTGAGGTATTAAGGCCGGAGGGCGTGATAGAAATAGTAATGTCAAGGAAGTTGACAGATACTGTGGAGACGAGGGAGGTGAACTTGATGGTGGGGTGAAAGTGGTTCACAAAGTCGATGAAGCGGTGTAAATCAGTCTCAGACATATCTGTGAGACCTATGCCATCATCGATATATCTGCGGTAAAACCCAGGGAAAGGACCGGAGTATTGTTGCCATATCTGATGTTCCAAGTGGCCCATGAATAGACAGGCATAGCTGGGACCCATCTTCGTTCCCATGGCAACACCACTAATTTGGTCAAAAAACTGACCATTGAATTCAAAGGAATTCAGTTGAAGGACCAGTTCAGCAAGACGGAGAAGAGTGACAGTGGATATAGAAGGGCAAGTGCGTTGGTCCAGAAAAAACCGAAGAGCTCGGAGACCATCAGAGTGGGGAATAGAGGTATACAGAGAGCAGACGTCCAGCAAGAAAAGATGGTAGGAGCGGTCTGCTGGGAGTCGGATAGAGGAGAAAGTTGTAAGAGCGTGATTGGTGTCTTTGATGAAGGAGGGAAGATTCTCAACGATAGGCTGGAAAATGCTATCGAGGAAGTCAGAAATGTGTTCAGTAGGACAAGAACAGGCTGAGACAATAGGTCTTCCAGGGTTTTCGATCTTGTGAATTTTGGGGAGCATGTAGAATACAGGCTTGCCCAAAGAGCTGTCATGAATCCTAAGATGAGATGCTTCGGGAGGAAGATCATTACTAGTGATAAGCTGTTTAATAGTGTTGTGTACAATGCGATTGTTAGAGACAGTCGCATCGCTGGTCCTGGACCTGTAAAAAGAGCCATTGGTCAACTGGTTTTTACCTTCACTTAGGTACAAGTCCTTCTGCCAGACGACAATGGCTCCTCCCTTGTCAGCCGGTTTGATGACAATGTCGTCTCTACGGCGAAGAAGGGAGAGAGCACTAGACTCTGCCGAAGTGAGATTGGAATAATGCAATCTACGAGGGCGGAGTCTAGTGCTCTCTCCCTTCTTCGCCGTAGAGACGACATTGTCATCAAACCGGCTGACAAGGGAGGAGCCATTGTCGTCTGGCAGAAGGACTTGTACCTAAGTGAAGGTAAAAACCAGTTGACCAATGGCTCTTTTTACAGGTCCAGGACCAGCGATGCGACTGTCTCTAACAATCGCATTGTACACAACACTATTAAACAGCTTATCACTAGTAATGATCTTCCTCCCGAAGCATCTCATCTTAGGATTCATGACAGCTCTTTGGGCAAGCCTGTATTCTACATGCTCCCCAAAATTCACAAGATCGAAAACCCTGGAAGACCTATTGTCTCAGCCTGTTCTTGTCCTACTGAACACATTTCTGACTTCCTCGATAGCATTTTCCAGCCTATCGTTGAGAATCTTCCCTCCTTCATCAAAGACACCAATCACGCTCTTACAACTTTCTCCTCTATCCGACTCCCAGCAGACCGCTCCTACCATCTTTTCTTGCTGGACGTCTGCTCTCTGTATACCTCTATTCCCCACTCTGATGGTCTCCGAGCTCTTCGGTTTTTTCTGGACCAACGCACTTGCCCTTCTATATCCACTGTCACTCTTCTCCGTCTTGCTGAACTGGTCCTTCAACTGAATTCCTTTGAATTCAATGGTCAGTTTTTTGACCAAATTAGTGGTGTTGCCATGGGAACGAAGATGGGTCCCAGCTATGCCTGTCTATTCATGGGCCACTTGGAGCATCAGATATGGCAACAATACTCCGGTCCTTTCCCTGGGTTTTACCGCAGATATATCGATGATGGCATAGGTCTCACAGATATGTCTGAGACTGATTTACACCGCTTCATCGACTTTGTGAACCACTTTCACCCCACCATCAAGTTCACCTCCCTCGTCTCCACAGTATCTGTCAACTTCCTTGACATTACTATTTCTATCACGCCCTCCGGCCTTAATACCTCAGTATACTACAAGCCGACAGATGCCCACAGCTACCTCCTGTATACCTCTTCTCATCCTCGGGCCTGTCGTGACTCCCTTCCTTTTTCACAACTTCTCCGCCTCCGCCGTTTATGCCAAGACGACGATGACTTCCACTTACGAGCAAATGAGATGTTGGATTTCTTCCGTAACAGACTTTATCCAGAACATGTTCTCACCTCTGCTCTCCAACGTGTGCTCCCCATCTCTCGTCTGGAGGCCCTCAAACCTCACCATAGAGGAGAAAGTTGTAAGAGCGTGATTGGTGTCTTTGATGAAGGAGGGAAGATTCTCAACGATAGGCTGGAAAATGCTATCGAGGAAGTCAGAAATGTGTTCAGTAGGACAAGAACAGGCTGAGACAATAGGTCTTCCAGGGTTTTCGATCTTGTGAATTTTGGGGAGCATGTAGAATACAGGCTTGCCCAAAGAGCTGTCATGAATCCTAAGATGAGATGCTTCGGGAGGAAGATCATTACTAGTGATAAGCTGTTTAATAGTGTTGTGTACAATGCGATTGTTAGAGACAGTCGCATCGCTGGTCCTGGACCTGTAAAAAGAGCCATTGGTCAACTGGTTTTTACCTTCACTTAGGTACAAGTCCTTCTGCCAGACGACAATGGCTCCTCCCTTGTCCTCCGGTTTGATGACAATGTCGTCTCTACGGCGAAGAAGGGAGAGAGCACTAGACTCTGCCGAAGTGAGATTGGAATAATGCAATCTACGAGGGCAGAGTCTAGTGCTCTCTCCCTTCTTCGCCGTAGAGACGACATTGTCATCAAACCGGCTGACAAGGGAGGAGCCATTGTCGTCTGGCAGAAGGACTTGTACCTAAGTGAAGGTAAAAACCAGTTGACCAATGGCTCTTTTTACAGGTCCAGGACCAGCGATGCGACTGTCTCTAACAATCGCATTGTACACAACACTATTAAACAGCTTATCACTAGTAATGATCTTCCTCCCGAAGCATCTCATCTTAGGATTCATGACAGCTCTTTGGGCAAGCCTGTATTCTACATGCTCCCCAAAATTCACAAGATCGAAAACCCTGGAAGACCTATTGTCTCAGCCTGTTCTTGTCCTACTGAACACATTTCTGACTTCCTCGATAGCATTTTCCAGCCTATCGTTGAGAATCTTCCCTCCTTCATCAAAGACACCAATCACGCTCTTACAACTTTCTCCTCTATCCGACTCCCAGCAGACCGCTCCTACCATCTTTTCTTGCTGGACGTCTGCTCTCTGTATACCTCTATTCCCCACTCTGATGGTCTCCGAGCTCTTCGGTTTTTTCTGGACCAACGCACTTGCCCTTCTATATCCACTGTCACTCTTCTCCGTCTTGCTGAACTGGTCCTTCAACTGAATTCCTTTGAATTCAATGGTCAGTTTTTTGACCAAATTAGTGGTGTTGCCATGGGAACGAAGATGGGTCCCAGCTATGCCTGTCTATTCATGGGCCACTTGGAACATCAGATATGGCAACAATACTCCGGTCCTTTCCCTGGGTTTTACCGCAGATATATCGATGATGGCATAGGTCTCACAGATATGTCTGAGACTGATTTACACCGCTTCATCGACTTTGTGAACCACTTTCACCCCACCATCAAGTTCACCTCCCTCGTCTCCACAGTATCTGTCAACTTCCTTGACATTACTATTTCTATCACGCCCTCCGGCCTTAATACCTCAGTATACTACAAGCCGACAGATGCCCACAGCTACCTCCTGTATACCTCTTCTCATCCTCGGGCCTGTCGTGACTCCCTTCCTTTTTCACAACTTCTCCGCCTCCGCCGTTTATGCCAAGACGACGATGACTTCCACTTACGAGCAAATGAGATGTTGGATTTCTTCCGTAACAGACTTTATCCAGAACATGTTCTCACCTCTGCTCTCCAACGTGTGCTCCCCATCTCTCGTCTGGAGGCCCTCAAACCTCACCATAAATCCACTTCGGATAGAGTCAAATTAATCTTGACCCATCACCCTCACAGTACTACTGTCAAACAGATCCTTTTCCGCCACCTCCCTATCCTCCAAGCAGAGCCTCTGACCCAAAAAGTATTCAGTGAAGCACCTTTGGTGGCATATAGACGTGACAAGAACTTGAAGGATCTTCTTGTTCACAGCCGTCTCCCAAAGGAGAATGCCACTCACTTTGGCACACTACCCTGTGGTTGGACACGATGCAACACGTGCAAGTATGTCATCTCAACCCAGAAGGTGTCCTTTCCTAAGGCTACGTGCACCATCACTAGTAGCTTCACGTGTGAATCGCGCAATGTCATTTATACGATCATATGTAAACGTTGCTGCAAAACCTATATTGGCCAAACAGGCAAACGACTTGGGGACAGATTCAGCCAGCACTTAAATGACATCGCTCAGCAAAAGTCCACACCAGTTGCTATACACTTCAATGGTCCTGACCACCATGGTCCCATCGACATCCAGGTCACAGCGATCCGATCCTGCTCCTCTGACACTGCCAGCCGAGAACAGCTTGAGAACCGTCTTATCCACCGCATGGGGTGTCTAAAACCAGCCGGTCTCAACACTTTTCACACCTTTGTCTGAGGTCCCTCTCCTCTCTTGCTCTATTTTACTCTTTCCACTCTTATCCTATTCTTGTATTTGTATGCCATATACATTTTTTTATTTCATATTTATTTATCTCCCACTCATTCTGTCCTCTTCTATTTCCAGTCCCCACTTTTATCACGTTGGGTAGTTTATTGTCCGGTTTCGTTTTTTAGTTTCTTAGTATGCATTGTGTACATCCGGCGGCGGAAGTCACTTTCTGTTCAGCCACGCGGTCATCAATAGACAGCGATTTTGATAGAATTTCGGTTCTTGCCTTCAGGGAAGTACCCAGTTTTTATTTTATTTAGTTTTTATGTGTCCTATCTAGCCTTCACTTTCTTTCCTTTCCTGACGAAGGCCTTGTGGCCGTAACGTAGACTATTTTCTTTGTCTTTTGTCCTCGTAAGACGAATCACCTTTTTTCGATTTTTTTTCAAACCCATCCATTGTATTCCACGTCTTACCGCAGTTCCCCTCAACTTCCTCTATTAGATATTTCGGAGGACCCAGTTGACAGGAGTCACGATTGCTCCCTACAACTTGTAAACAATTAACAACTTTTAGCTTCGCAAGCAGCATAGCTTTTCAACAAACACACAAAAATTATATATATGTTGTTGTAATTGATCTAGCGGCGCTTGGGATCTCGCCCTTCAGCCCAACGCCATGTAGTGATATCTGCAAGTTTTCACAAGTTGTTTTGTTTCTCCGTACCAGGTGTTCCACTTATCTGGCCACGGAGGAAGGAGAACTTTTCTTACATCATCGAGTGCTGGGCACTCAAAGAGGTGGTCGTGAACAGTTGTGTAGGGGTAGTTACATAGCTGGCACTCTGGAGAATGTTGTGGTTGGATTCTGCTGAAGTGACTGTTGAGTGGTATATGTTGTGATCTGAGCCAAAAAATGTTGCTCTGATCCCTCCTTGTAAGATGGCCGATGTTGTCATTAGGATCAGGACCGGCCATATGTCTGTAAACCTCTCTCCCGTTGTTTCCCATGGCCCATCAGTTCAGCTAAGTTTTTTTGTTTGTTGTTTGTATGAGTGATTTGGCTGTTTGGAGAGTTGTTGCTGTGAGTGGTTGTTCTTGTTTTGTTCCCTTCTTTGCTAATGTGTCTGCTCTGTCATTACCTGGTGTATTTGTGTGGCCAGGAATCCACTGCATAACTAGTGTGATGCCAAAGGAAGTGATTGACTGTTATCTAGTTTGGCTAATTCAGTTCTACAATGTCCACTGCCTTCCAAAGCTTGAAGGGCAGACTTTGAATCAGTAAAAATAACAATGTTTGAGCCTTTGAGGGAAAGGTGTCAAATACAGTCTTCAGATGGTATAGAGCTGTTTCCAGTGCAATGATTTCAGCTTCATAGATAGCTTGGCTTCTGGCAAAGCACCAGGCAGTGATGGGATTCCTCCTGATTTAATCAAATGCTGTAAGAGCACGCTATTACATCCCCTGCATAGGATGCTGTGCCAGTGCTGGGAAGAGACAACTATTCCTCAAGACATGCGAGATGCCAAGATTGTAACACTGTATAAAAATAAAGGAGACAGAAGTGATTGCAATAACTACAGAGGCATCTCTCTTCTTAGTATTGTTGGTAAGGTTTTTGCCAAAGTCATCTTAATGCGACTACACAAGTTAGCTGAGCGCATATATCCAGAGGCACAGTGTGGATTCCGAGCTGGCAGATCAACAACAGACATGATCTTCTCTCTCCGCCAGCTTCAGGAAAAATCAAGAGAGCAGAAAAGACCATTATATATCGCCTTTATAGACCTCACAAAAGCATTCGACCTGGTTAGTAGGGATGGACTCTTTAAAATCTTCCTGAAAATATGCTGCCCTTCTAAAATGCTGGAAATGATAAAGTCATTCCATAACGACATGAAGAGAACAGTCCAATATGCTGGAAGCACGTCACAGCCCTTTGATATACGAAGTGGCGTTAAACAAGGCTGTGTTCTGGCTCCGACCCTCTTCGGAATCTTCTTTGCCTTACTCTTGAAACATGCATTCAGAGATGCAACTGAAGGAATATGCCTTCACACTAGGTCAGATGGCCGTCTGTTTAATCTTTCAAGGCTGAAGGCAAAAACAAAAATCAGAAGGGTCACTATAAGAGACTTGTTGTTCGCTGATGATGCTGCAGTCGTCACTCAAAGCCAACAGGAGCTTGATGAATCGCTTCACTCAAGCATGCAAGGACTTTGGCCTCACAATAAGTCTAAAGAAAACGAATGTGCTGAGTCAGGATGTGGGTGCTGCACCAGTTATCACTATCGATAACTATGAATTGGCAGTGGTGCACCACTTCACATACCTAGGGTCTACCATCAATGACAAACTCTCACTGGATACAGAAATCGACAGCCGCATTGGCAAAGCTGCAGCTACCTTTGCCCGCCTCACATCGCGTGTTTGGGGAAACTCTAAACTCACAATGAAGACCAAAGCTGCGGTATATAATGCCTGCGTCACCAGCACACTCCTATATGGCAGCGAGACCTGGACGACCTATGCTAAGCAAGAAAGAAGGCTCAATACCTTCCATTTGCGGTGTCTACGCCGCATCCTCGGCATCTCGTGGAAAGATAAAGTGACAAATGTCGAGGTGTTGTCACGTGCTGGCCTTCAAAGTATGTATACGCTGCTTAGACAGCGCAGACTTCGCTGGCTTGGCCATGTTCGCCGCATGGAAGATGGTCGCATCCCAAAAGATATCTTCTACGGACAATTAGCAGATGGCAAGAGAACAGTTGGGCGACCACAGCTGAGGTTCAAAGATATGTGCAAGAGAGATATGAGGGCACTGGACATGGATCCAGCAACATGGGAGGATGAAGCTGCAGATCGCACTAAGTGGCGATGCTATTTACGGCACCACCTCAGGTTGGGCGAAGAGAGGCTCACACAAGAAGCAGAGGTGAGGAGAAAACGTCGAAAGGAGCACCAGGAAAATAAGCAGCTGAGGGCTGCCACCTCAGGGGCGCATTCCCATAGTCAGTTATGACTGAAGGGGCTATTATTATTAGTTGAAGCAAAACTCATCGCATGCATTAACAAGCTCGTTAGAGGATCCATCTGGATAACATATGTAAACTCCATAACCTGCTTTGATGATGGCCTTAAATGCAGTTCCGTCAGTATAGACATGCAACCATTCTTCAGAGTAGGCACCAATGGTTGCTTGTGATGCACTCATAAGACTGACTAGGTCGGAATGTTTTGTGTTTCCGTCTACTAATTTTATTTGTACTTCTGGTGTTTTTAACCGGGTATGTGGTGGTAAATACTTTACTACTTTCTGTATAACTTGCCTTCTTTCTGGGAGGTGGTATCTATCTTGTATTTCATGGACATGGTGTAAGAATGACTTGTTGTTAAGTTATATTAACTTTTTGACTCCACAGCAACGCTCTGAGCGTTGCAAAATTCAACACGCCGTGCCCCAGCAACGCTCCGAGCGTGGTTTTTAGTTTATCACGAATAAACCCTAAAAATCGTCCGCTTAATGCAGTTCATATATTAAAACTCGTAGAATGACTTCCGCTACTATTTAAACAACTAATTTGACTTTAGTTAATCAGCACATGTGCGTGTTTTGATGTTATTATCACAATTTTTGTGAAGATTCGCGTGTTTACGTTTTTCGTTGTTTTTGCTAGAGAAATATGTCACGCTTTATATTTACATTTTCTAATTCTCCTAAGCAAATAATTGTGTCAAACTACTTTGAAACATTGCTGACATTGGTGATGATTGTTTGGTAGTCACAGTTTGTTGTCAAAATACGGAATATATGCAGAAAAGCTAGACACACTAGATTTAGTTGATGAGTGGGCGTAGTCATATTCTGGCCGATCAAAAAGCAACAAAACTAGACCTACCGTAACATCTAATCACTAGTTCTTGGTAGAAGATGAAGCTAGGGATACTATTAAAACATTAAACAAGAGTAAAAAAGTATTTATGTGACGTTATTCTTATTTATTTGTTTGAAAATTACGTAATGCACGATTGCATAATTTATTTTTTTCTTACAAAGAACCACAGACAAACTGGTGCGAATAACACTAAATCTACTAATTTTGGCCATAAGCATGTTTTTTTTTACTTTGTATATGGATTAACTTGACGTTTGAAGACTAAAAAGAAAGTTTTATTGTCTACGACAGTAATTTGTCTTTGGTAAGATCGTATTCTACAGTCAACTTTTTAGCGTTTTTTAATTTTATATGCAAAATGATTAAATTATACCGAACATACTTGTGTTAATACTACCACAGACATTATATATTTGAATTCTCTATCCATTTCCCTACAGTTTGGTATATAATAAGTACATGTTCAAAGGAAAATTCACAAACAAATTTAGACTGAAAGATGAACACTTCACTCTATAAAATTCTGCCCACAAAAAAAGTCTGGCACAGCGTGCAAAATAACTCTGGAATGAAAGAGTTAACAGAAGGAGTGATTTGTTTGAGATCCTAACATGTGAGCCTAGTATTTCATAGACGCACATGTGAGAGCATCTAAGTTACTTGTATGTTTAAGTACGTATGTGCGTACGACCGTGCACTACTATTGAACGGTTATAACGCGATTTGTCGCGGTGACTTGTTGCTATCCAACATACATACTTGAGGCAAATGATTATATCCTTCGTCATGAATAGACGTTATATTGGCCAGGATCTTATCCCAAGTCTAGGGAGGACACGGCCTTGATTTATATTATTAATCATCTGTGAGATGATAATACGTTCCTTGTGCCTTCCGTGCCAAAAAGAATATATGATGAATATTCAGCCACAAATGGCTCATAACTATATCACGCCTCAGATATAGTCATTCCAGCGTTAGTTATTGCAGAGCTTCAATCTACCAGTGGTGTCGATTGTTATAGCACGTTTCACTAGCTTTGCCCAACTTCAAAATGCTATATCTCAGCGAATATATAACGTATATAAGTGAAATTTTGTGTGTGAATTTGAAATGGTATACACCCTCTGAATTAGTTTTTTCATTAAAATGCGGCCATTGGTTTCAATTTTCGTTTCTTTGCGATATAATATCAAAATCCTACTTGCCAACACACATCACATACACACACACACATATTGAAATGTCTACAGTAAATTATACGACCTCATTTGCGCATGATTGGTTTATCGAACAATTGGCATGATTTTAGCGTGAAATTGCGTGAAATTGCACTTCTTGAACATAAAACAGTTTATATCCGGTATTACGCACACAGTGTCAATCAAAGGTGTGTCTACAAAAAGTATTGTGTGGTTAAGTAGGAAAAATGAGTCTGCGAGTACATTTTATGACATTACAGCAAATCATAAATAGGATTTTTAAGTATTTCTAAAATGAAGCTACTCGAGGAAAACTATATCATTCTATTTCAAACCCACAAAAGAGGACTATTCATGCCTTGGGGATAAGCAAGCGATCATTGCACCGCTGGATAGCGACATCTGAAATTTCTATTTCCAGTGTTTTACACACGAAAATTAGGCTAAGAGTGGTGGATAATTTTGACAGACAATTGATCCGCAGAGAAAGTTGCAATATGTTTCACAATAATGAGGCAGTGACTACGCTATGGAGGACTATTAGGAGTTTGGGATTCACTTTTAGAAAATATGTTGGTGGTAGAAACCTTATTTGTGAGAAGCCTCATATAGTTGCAATGAGAAGCAAATATTTAAGCGAGGTCAGAGAAATGAGAAGAAATTGTTATGATTTTGTGTATTTAGATGAAACTTGGATCAATGCGCACCACAGTAATGAACGAGAATGGAAATCATCTGATGGGACAACTAAGGGACTAGTACCAAGCAGCAAAAGACAGCGCCTAATAATTGCACATGCAGGAAGCAGCCATCATTGGCTTCTAAATAATACTGAACTCATATTTGTTTCAAAATCCACAGATAATAGAGATTATCATACAGAGATGAATGGCAAGATATTTCAAGATTGGATTGTGAATCATGTACTTCCTTCATTGGATAGACCGTCGTGTTTGATAATGGACAATGCTTCATATCACAACGTTGTGGCACCAGAAGATAAATTTCCTAATTCATCAAGTACTAAAGATGTAATAAAGATTTGGCTGACCAAAAACAACATTCCATTCAACGAAATGCCCCTGAAGCCTGAATTACTTGGAATTGTAAAAAAGACACAGCATACAAAGATATTTCACATAGACTAGGCAATCCATGAACATGGTCACAGATGTTTAAGATTGCCTCCTTACCATTCTCACTTAAACCCAATAGAATTAGTCTGGGCTAAAATTAAAGAACAGGTAGCAACAGAAAATAGAACGTTCAAATTAGAAGATGTTGATACACGCCTATGCCTAATCAGTTCACAGAATCTGTGACTGAAGTGGTAAAATGTCTTTTCTCGATACACAATAATTAGTATGCCAGATCAAAGGATTTCATTCGTTTATGGGAACTAGACAAGATGCACAGATATAAAGTATATATTTGTTGGGTCTAACCCAATATAACATCGTATGCAAAAAATGGCATTAATAAGTTGGACGGTTAATCAGATAATTACATTTGTTTGAGGGCAAAGCTAGTGAAACGTGCTATAGTGCGTCAATTCTATGATTGGAGAGTTTGTTGAATCATAATTGAATATATATTTATACTCATGCTTTTTTAACATGGTTGATTCGTAAATCCATGCGTCATACAACTTAGTGGCCAAAGAACTTCCGCTGATCTTCGTATCGTAACGGCCGTCGAAGTCAATCAAAGTCCAAGACGATTATGAGATAGGCCAACATATTTACTGTCAAACTATATTTTGAACTGTTCCTGTCAATGATGTCAACGTCGTATTATAATAAATCGTCTCGTCATGCATATCCAACCAAGGGTCCAGGATGTATTATAACCAGTTGGTCAGCCTTACGACCCAGTAGTTACCGTTGCGTTTTGTCCTGTCTTCATTTTAATAACGAAGTGACGGCCCACAACACATTCGCATCAACAATACGAAAATACAATGGTAACACTTGTCTTTTATTCTTTGCTTGTACACCCAGATTTTTACAAGGTGTCTATTGTCTTTCATAAACTTCTAAAGCACGTTTATCTCTCCGAAACCCAAGGGGTTCCACATTTGTGTGTATTTCACAAGCAGCCTTTGGAGCTGATCTCATAGCTCCACTAATTATTCGAAGGGCATTGCTTTGCACTCTGCCAAGAGAGTCTAGGTTTGTTTTAGAGCAGGTTGTAAGCAATGAGTTGTTGTATTCTATTACAGAACGGACCTAGCAAAGATACAAGCCTCTCACAGTATCCTTGTCTGATCCCCATGTATTACCAGCAAGACTCTTAAATAGTTTATCGCCTCAATGCTTTGTTCTGTGTAGTCATATATATATGTGACAGGGGCAAGCTAGGATTCCACACCCAAGACCCGTGCACTAAGAAAATGTATAAAGGATCGTTTGACAGGGGTTGCAATTATTGGTTGCTTGCAACCCTCTCAGCAGCAGACTTAGCAATTCAAGCAACACAAAGCCTTATACAGATCAACATTTAATACTACCGAACACCCAGACAGTGTTCGTAGACTTTCTGAAAATAATATATAAAAACAATGTCTAAGTGAAATTCAATAGCATAAATAATAACACTTACCATTCAGAAAACATGCGCCCACCACAGTCAGCCATGATCAATCAGCTACAGGTACCCATTCATACCACGCGCTCTATGTTACGCCATCTTGCGAGAACGGCATACAGCCACGCTAACACCCAGCTAAGCTGCGTGGTTGTACATTCTATAGTAACATTACATTATAATACTAACTATTACAGAAATAATCGCTTAGCAAAGCTATATAAAGCGGTACAAATAACCAATGGAGATTTTACACAGTATAAAAGACTAGGAAACTAAGAAAGCTAACACCAACTAGCTAGCCGATCTTACTATTACTTACACCACATATCAGTCTAATATTACTGAAGAAGCACTGTAATTAATAAATATAACAATCTAAATCGCGCCACAATTAAATATTATTCAAACCAACTACGTGTCGGATTTACATCAGATCATAGAAGGTTTCCTTAACCCCAAACAATATGGAAATACTTAACCATTAAATTTCATCTACACAAATGTAATAACTGAATTTGCCAGTTCTAGTACCGGCCAAGTGTTATATTTCCTGAACATGGACCCACGCAATTTTCGAATAGATTTGGATAATATCAAACGGACGCGAAATACAACACCACAGAATTAAATAGATACTCATTTCAAATAATACGGCACAAAGATGGTAAACCTAGTATCCTTTCTAACACTGTAAAGACTTTAGAATGTTGCAGAACAATACTATATCTACTTACAAGTCTTAGGCATGTTCTTGATTGAACTAGACTTCAGATCAATAGCTTGTTCTCTCTCCGCGACCGCGATTGGAATGATAAAGAATTTTTCAAATGACGCTGGCGCCTGGACGCTTCTCTTCTCTGATTGGCTGCTATACGTAAGCGGCTATACTGATGTAGCTAGTTTTAGGTGTAAACCAAGATGGCTGCCACATAACGACAAAATAGCGGTGAAAAACAGGCGAGATGACTGTGGCACTGTCACATATATATATTTGGGCTCTCGGTAATTGCATAACAGTTAACACCTAGGTCCTTTAGCTGCTTCTTTTTTCTTCTTGTACACTCTCAGACTCTACTTGAATATTTTCAAAACAAGCAGTAGTCAGATTGAGACTGTTTGTATCTCTATAGAGTTTCTAGGAATGGTACTAGTGACGGCCATGTGTGCTTCATCTGTTGCTCATATGTATAGTATTGAAGTAGATGTTCAGCAGACATTTTTTCAGTGCAACAGCTAAAACTCATCGGTAGTTCCTATATTTAGCTTGTTGAATAGATGGTTTCCCAATTTGTTGTGGCCTGTAAGGCGTCTGAAGATTACCAGTTGTTCTCTTATGTTGAGCTGGTAATTTGTATCTTTCTGTGTGGCCTGGGTGCTCTGCATGCCGTTTGTTTCTGTGTTTGATAAAAACCTTTACCTCTTCGAAAGTTATGCTTGTATCTGACTGAGTTATCTTTCCATGTTCGTTTGGCCATCTGTCAATCTCTTATTTGCTGGGAATCTTATAGTGAGATGGGATCCATTGTATCATAACTCTTTTGAATTGTTGACATAATTTGTTGAGAACTACTCTTAGATCATCCTGGTCTGCATTATTTTGGTACTTCAGCGTTGCAATTACTGACAGTGAATCGGTGAAGAAAAACAACTTGTCTCTATGTGATTTCCTAGCTACTTTAGCCAGGGTGTATAAGTTATATCTAATGGGCGATTAGAACTCAGGAGAAGGGCAGATAAAGTTTCTTTTTGCGAAAGCTAAGTGGATTTCAAGTGTTTGCGTATCTAGTACTATGCAGTGATTCCAGACATGGTCCTATACAGTGTGTGGTGAAAAATTCTAAATACCCATATATAAATTAGAACATAAATGTAAAGCCGAACGAAATAATACAATAAGAAAGAAGAATGGTGAAAGACCAGTGCTTTCCCAATAGCGCTTCCGTTTTATAACGCCATAATGGCTGAACAAGAGATCCCCTTTTTCTACTTTGTCTGCATAAACTACACGCGTTTCTAAAAATAAAACTGGTACTGTATTTCTTAGAAGACCTTGATATGCAAACTGCATAATGACCTAGATACAAATACTACATTAATGAAATTATACACACAAAGTTGACCTAGAAAGACAGACGGGCTAAGCAGAGACGAGAAAGGATAGACGGAGCGAAGCAATAATACTACGTCGTCTCGCGATTAAAAAGTGAACGCCAATCACACGCGAAACGCATGAAGGCCTGATTTTTTCAAATAAACAGTGATAAAAAAACACTAACGATACGAGGTTAGGTTTTGAAAACAGGTTTAAAGTCTTATTGGGAAACCTGACATTCTACTGTTTTATGTCTAAGCTCCTGACATTAGTCTGACAGTACAGAAGACATCCCATAGTATGGAAGTGAACAGGTGGTAACAGCAAAGTCACGACTATCATAGAAAAAATACATATTTTGAACGAAGCCACTTAGCCCCATTAAACTTATATATTCTTGTACCTTAGGACTTGCTGACAAAGAATATGTTATGTGTTACGCAAATAGTCTATTAATTAACAAATTATAGCCAAAATACTATAGTGGGGTTGACTGACAGCACAAGATCATATCTGCTTATTTTTTTTATGGCATGTTTGGAAAACACTGCTTTGGGGGAAATGAGGCCGACAAGTTAGATACGATTTGATTGGCTGTGGTAAAATGTAAGGCGAAACCTTATTGGTCTAACTGCAAATACAAATATTGTTGTTAATGGCAACTTATAGGATGGATAGTTTTTTTTTCAAAGGCTCATGTAAACATGGCCTGATTGGTTAGAACGTTAGATATGGTCAAATAGAAGCGTCAGTTCACTGCCATTTTTGAAAATAAATCCTGTGAAAATCAAGTGCGTTGAGAACAGGCTAAGAATTTTCTAATAAAGGAAAAGCCTGGACAAAGGCAGATCAAAATTGTGCCAGAATTCATCGCCAGTCAACGTTACTTGTTTAATATTTCCTTGAATTGTGGTAAGCTAGACATATTTAATATATTTTATATGAAAATTGAATGTGAAATGATAAATTATGTCTGTATGTGTGTGGTTCAGTAGCAAACATGAGGCAAAGCCTAGATATTGCTCCACCTTGTAAAGATTGTCAGAGAGGAGTATAACTGCCTATACAGATAGATATATTGGATTGCCATATGTAACATGACACCTATCCTATTGTATAGAAGGGATTAACGCTGGAATTGCAGAGGCGTTGTAACCATTAGGGAGAGGAATACTGGTGTATATTGTCACATGAAAAGCTAGCAGTTGGCCTACAGCTCTGAACTTTATGTTTGTACTGTCTTGTACGTCAGTGTGGAAATATATTATATATTAGTTATGAAGAAGGAGGCACAACCTTCTTATTTCAGGGACCGTGGTACTGATGTTAATATAGCAGCACATGGTCTGAGCCTTGCTTGATCCAGAACTCTGGCAGCAGACTCCTTGCCCAAGATATCAGCCATTGTGGGTTTTTTTTAGCAAACTAAGAAGCAAGCGAGCAGAGGATACAGTTTTCCTGCAGCCGCTATATGAGCTAAGAATGTTTCAGCACGAGCAGCTCACCCTTGTATAACCCACCTCAATTGACTTACATAAATAGTCCAAGAGGGACAGTAATTGTTTTAAAAAGTAAAAGAATCTGTGAATCCTTTAATATTATTTCCACCAGTAACAAACACATGAAGTCGTGATGACAACCAACAACCTAGCTCAAACAGCCAGTATTGCCTCATAATACTACCTCACAACATTACACTCATATTATAATAATATTATATGTCGGGACAAAGATCCTTTGTATAAAATTTTGTACATAAACATTGTGTTTACATTTGATTGTGATTCCTGATTCACTGTGTAGTAGGATCAGGATATCTATTTATTGAAAAAAAATTCAATACATTTGTTAAAATTTAACCCTTGACTTAATAAGATAATCTTTAGAGTGTTAGTTGTTTGTGACTGTCATATTGTTGTCAATTTGTTGAGGATCTTAACTTAGATGTTTATCTGTCTGTTGGTTGTTGTGAATTACACTACATCACTATCATAACCCTAGACATTGAACGTAGTCATCACAAAATTCAAGAATAAGTCTGACTGAGGTCTAAATGTGGTAGCAAGTAAGGTCATCTGTAACACACCAAACTTATTAGATACAGATACCTTCACAGCTGATCTCAGTCAGTACACTAAGTCCCCTATAACTATATTTATATAATCCCAACTTACCACATATATTGGGGTCCTGTCCGGGATTTTGAACCTTCTCCTAGCACATATATTGGGGGGAGTTCACTTCAGGGAATAATAAAAATTAAAAAGGTATTCTTGGGTGGAAAATAGATAAGGTTGAGCTCTCAGTGCTTGTGGTTGTCCTTAGTATAATTAGTCATAGATAAAATTGTTTAGTTAAACATTGTATAAATTTGCCTGTTAGAAAATGGCAGACCTGGCAAAGTTTCGATCTGCTGCTGTGCAGGCTGCTAAAGAATTGGGAATGGCGGGGCACATTCTGCTTGCCTATGTAACAACTGAATGTGTGATGCCGACCACATCACCCCTCGTGTGCCGACGGTCAAGATAATATGGGCCTAACACCATATTCCCAATATGCCTAAATGGGCGTGTAACGGGTTCCTTTACCTTTACCTTTATATATATATATATATATATATATATATAGCAGATAGAGAGAGAGAGAGAGAGAGGGAGAGAGAGAGAGAGAAGAGAGAGATATATATATAGATATATATATATATATAAGTACGCTTCTTCCTCCTATCTTGAGACCAAAATGAGGATCCTTTAAAATGCAAGCCAAGCTGGAGAAATTTAGCGCTCATGACATCTTCAACTCAACACATTTTGGGATGCAGAAAAACCACAGGAACAACCTAGTTCTATAGTGTAGATAATACACTTCAACTTGTGTATTGGCTGCAAAAGAGCTAGAAGCTCAACAGTTCTAAGTTAAACAACTACTACAGAAATGTTTTTAAAAAACACATATATGAATTGCTGCTGTCACGCCTCTCTGAAAATATGTCACATTTTCTTATCTCAGGCTGCACAATTTCGGAAGATGATCTTTCCGGTCAGAGGCAAAAGTATACCACAGGTGCAACAAATGAATAACAGTTCAAGAAACGCTTAAAGAAGAACATTATTAAACTACTGACTGTAAAGTCTCTTTAAAACATATAGCCCGTCGTCTTAATCCTAACTGCACAATGTCAGAAGAGCAAAAGAACTGCTGATTAACATTGTTAATTATTATCTCTCAAGTTCGGTTTTGATTACTTTTGATCCTTCTTCATTTTCACGTAAAGTTAACAACACCTACTAGTGTAAGTATAGTGTCGTGAACTCTGTACAATTCTCTGGTGATTGATTGTCACCATTGATCGAGTCAATCTCTGTGTATTATTTTCTCGATCCACCAATCAGAGAAGAGTCACCCTGTAAACGACACGAACCCACTAAAAAGGCGAAAGCCGAAAACCTGGAGAAGGCAAAATGTGTATCACACGAGGTTTAGAATCAGCGTATATTTCACAAACGGAATAATGGAAAAGGAATTCCACGTAATCTCAAATTAGGAATCAGATGGAAGGGCAAGTACTGGTTATTGTTGGGGTATAAACCCATTGTCCTATTTACAGTGTTGGGGGGTAAATTTCGAAATATTGCGTGAAGTATCTTAGATGAAATCACGCAAGGCGAAGTTGAAAATTTATATCAAAATGAAGAATGCTCGTATTTGAGCAAACTTTCACACAAAGGAAGCTGAAAGTAATCTACCACTAAAATGGTATAACGGTATAAAGTGATAGGTGAAGTGGATGGACAGAATGGATGGATCCTCGTTACTAGAAAAGTACAACTGCCATTTTTTGTCACTCCGAGGAGGAGAAGTTGGACGCAAAAAAATGCTGCGACGTCACTTGTTTTCTCGGACGCCCGAAAATTGACTATATACCAAGATGAGGTGTTTAGATCAGATCATGCGCCCTAATATAACCGACTAGGTTGAACGGGACGCGCCTCGCGAAAACGAGGCAAAAACTTTAAAAAAAAAAAAAGAACAGGACACACACAACGAATCAAACAGTATACAAAACGAACCAGATGTATGAGAGCTAATACTGCATAATTCATGTAGGCCTAGAGAAATTGTATTAGAACCAGCCTTTCCGAGGTCCAGCATATTGTGTTCTGAAAGCCTGAGGGTATGTAGAAACTTCTTCACTTCTTTGATTCTTAAACGCAGAATGTCAAAGCAATCAGTGGCCGTCACGCCTGGTGGGCATATTGTTAGGGCAGCAACAAATTGCTTCCCAGTTTGTTCGGTGGAACGGCCATTCTTCGTACAGTGCACCAACTCTGCTCATTCTTTGCATCTCAAGCCTCTTAAGACTGAGAAACATCAATTTTTAATGGAGTAAATCGATGTTAAATTTGTTAAACACAAATATGTAATATATCACTTTTAATCAAGCTAAAAAATTTGAATGGATTATGGATGAAGAAAAAGTAAACACGGTTTGTGCTGAAGTGTAAATTTTAAAAAAGAGTAAGTAAAATATAGAGTTGAACCTTAAAATGTAATGGGGTAGTTCTATGTTCACTCACGCTCGTCGCTGGTCAAGGTTAAACGTTGTCGGCACGTATTTCCCAGAAGTCTAAAAAATTCACTGCGGTAATTATATATAAGCTATGTGCAGAACACATACCCACGGTTGTGCTGAAGTGTAAATTGTAAAAAAGAGAATTTTCAAGTGGCAAGCATATAGATTTGAAACCCAATGACGGGTTTCTGCTCCTTATAATGATTTGGTTCTTGTACCACTGCTCACGCTCGTCGCTGGTCAAGGTTAAACAGTCGGCACGTTTCCCCACGTCAAGGAGTAACGGCCAAAGCTGGTCTACTGCGTTTGTTTATAAGACCCTCTTATGATGGCGTCTCGCACCCAGTCCCACATCACTTCACTTGGTTCCAGAGATAGTACTTTCTGCTGGTACCACCAATAACTATGGATGAAATAATAGAAGTGAAACGCTCTTTAGTATTGCGTTTTCCGACAACATAATTATGTGCCTCTGTAGCGAGATTTGGTACCTCTTGCTTTGTTTGTGAAAAAAATGTGTGTAGCGCGACACACACACACCACACACACACAGCGCAAGGATAACACGCCGACGGAGCTTGCTTTGAAGTTTGAAGTAGGCGGAAAAAATGTGACTTACGTTCAGGCCGGACGGTATTGAAGAAGGTAGGAAATAGCGAATATAGGAATTGCCGACTTTAAATGTTTTGCATTTACAGAAAAGAAAATTTAAACCTACAAGAGAACGCCTGGTTGGAATAATTTAAATAATAATAATTCACAAAAGGAGATAGACTATAAATTATATCCAAAAGGATATTATTCAAATATAAATAGTTTTTAATAATAATTAACATTTTTCATCATCATCACATCTGCTAAAAGTTAGCTAATAATCTTTAAAAATTTATTATAACTACATGCTTAAAACGGATTTTGATAAAACTTGAATAGAATGAAAGCCTCATATGGGGAAAATGAAAGGATACCTAGGAAGGAAGGAAGGATATAAGTGTGTAGTGAAAAGAAAAGAAAACAAGTACAGAAAAAGCACAGATTGTCTCAAAATCGCCTCAAACAGAGAGATTAAACGAAAACTTTATGGACTTCAAAGTGTGCTTTCTCCTACGTGAGATATGCCCAAATATAAGGACAGAGAGGCGCGTTGAAAAAATCACACACACCAAACCCAGCCGCCCGAGTGAGAAACTGGACGACTGCATCTGCAAGAAAAGTTCTTTTTTCACGCCGCATGCAGGACAGATTAAAGACTACAACCAATACAGCCCTCACCGGGTGCTTATTAATCCTAAGAGGGTTTTTATGATCAATTTTTATGATCATTCCTGATCGAGAAACTAAAGACTTGAGAACCGTTGATCCTGCTAACTGAAGCCTAGAGGTCAACCAATCTTCAACACCTTAGTCCCCCGTAGTTATAGGGCGGGCTGAAGTAAATTCTTCCTAATCATCAGTGTGTCTCAGGAACCTCGAACAAATACCAGATGAGTTTATGTGTATTCAATCAAACAAATCCTGTGAGCCATTTCTAAAGCGATGGTCGATGATGATATCATCTAGAAACTAGATAGCAATATATATATATATAATATATATATATATATTATATATATATATATATAATATATATATATATATATATATATATATATATATATATATATATATATATATATATATATATATATATAATATATATATATATATATATATATATAATATAAATTATATATATATATATACAGTATACTGTGGACAGACTGTTCTAATTGCATTGGAAGTTTTATCCTAGATTTTTTCTATTATTTATTTTAATTTGTAACTATAAATAATCATACATTTTACCATCTTCCAACACCCATTTACAAGAATATATAGATGTACATAATAAATTATGAAATTGTACTCATTTGACTTGGTAAATTTTTAACTGTTAAATTTTGAGTTACTTTTTCTAATTTAATTATATTATCACATAGGGTTACTAAAGCGAAAGTAGCACCGTATACTTCTGAAGCCTAAATCTATTGTCCAGCTCAGAGTATTCACTGCTGTAACTCACTTGTGATACCAGTGTACTTATCGGGCACTGGAACTTCATATTTTCTGGAAAGAGATTCTACTTCTGCTCTACCACTATTATCACACTAAGAAAACATTTCGCTACAGCCTCCTTATTTCTATTTCACCATCTCATTTAACTCAGAATTACTCTCGATGAGTATTAAACTCAAGCTCTCGAGAGAAACCTTTCTTTACATTTAAATTGAACAATTATATATATATATATATTGATTTTACATTTAAATAAAAAGGTTAATAATACAGATAGAACATGTTTTTTCATTTATATCTACACTGATTGAAAAGTTTCAAACTTCCCTTCATTTTAAAGTGAATATGTCTTCGTTTACATTTACACTGATTGAAAATGTAGATATTATACTTAAAATGTACATCATTCCTTTCATCTATCCCTGCCTGCTCCATATGGAACCTGGGACTCTTTTTTGCGTTTAGTTCTATTAAAGCCCGTGCAGTGGTGGTTCATGTAATCATCATTCTATACGCTGAGGTTGCCAGCCTCAAATGACTTGGACATTCCTAGCACTTTTCAAATATTAAAATTCACATGGTAATATATATATATGTGTGTGTGTGTGCGTGCGTGCGTGCGTGTGTGTGTGTGTGTGTGTGTGTGTGTTAGTTCACATGCTAGTAATATAAAATGTAAAATGACAACTTACGTCAATCCTGGCTTGCAGACTTTTTTGCTCAGATGGATAAAAGAGACTTGAATCGGCCTCTTACGCGCGTCTGGGGTGTCGTTTCTTTAATAAGAAAATTCCCTCTGAGACTCCGTGTGTTTTTAGTTTCCTCAGTCCCGTTTTCCTTATTAAAATGTTAGAGATTTCGTGGACTGTTTTTGTAAATCTGTCAAGATTCTCAACAAAAAAAAAAAAAAAAAAAAAAGATCCGTCCTGATGAAAGGAATTCTGGTGTCGTCGTGGCAAGCGTGGATCTCAGAGTAAATTTTTACAGTATCTTAACACGAAAACGTGTCAGGTTATATTTACGGTCCTACCCCGCTCTGTTCAAGACATGCATGTCCCGTGGGGAAATTCAAAATATTTTCGACATGGGAAAATTTTGAACGTAATGAAGAGGTAGGTCATCTCTTACATATATGGTACGAAAACATCCGATTGCCGCGCAGGCGAACTCACAGACATATCGGTAACCTCTGTGTGTAAGATGTAAAAAATTATTACTTTCATGTAAAGTAATATCTTTGTAACAAGGTGTACTGGTGTAGTGAAGTGAATCAGTATAACAACACGCTCAAATTCCCCGCTTAAAACGAACTAGATATCGTAATTTTAAATCTATAAATAACTACCGTATTTGAAATTTGTCTGAGGGTCCCGTCAAATTTACCGCCAACAATTTAACTAGAGTATTTGAATTTTCTAAGAAAACAAGTTAAAAGTTACCACCCCTCACACACCCACCCCAATATTTATCGAAGGACGTAGTAAAATTTAACAACTAATCAAATCGTTACCTCTTTTTTGTAAGGACAAGAAAATTTTGGTTGAAGTGGAAATAATGCCTATTTTGGGTTTTTGACCGAACTTAGAGAATTTATTTCTTGATAACTAAAGATACTTAAAATGCATGGGATATCTCAAATTATAGCGCTGATATTGCCTAACATATACACATAGAGATTCCCTCATACAAAAGTATCTTGACTTCATCATCATCATGTGACGTATTCTTTCCAGAACGTTGTCTCCATTACAGCTGCTCTGAACGCATCACGATTCTGGGAAAGTCGACCTGCATCAGCCAAAGACAAGTTCAGACTCTCTTTGATGTCCTGGGTCCACCGTCGTCTAGGTCGACCCCTTCCCCTTTTTCCAGCGACCATGCCTTCCATCACTATATTTTCCAGACTATTATGTCTTTTTATATGACCGAAAAATTTCAGCTTCCTTATTGCGATGGTATTTAAAAGCCAATATTCCTGTATGTTTAGTGATCTTGACTTAGAACAATTTAATTTAGTAATATTTTCACATCAGGTTAAGATCAAATTTAAGTACAAAAAAATTAACCGCATTTGAATGCAAAGGAATAACTAAAGGAAAACTAAATAGAACGATAGAGAATAGTTGGCCGTTTAATTATCACTTTTGATAATTAAAATCGGTTCACAAATAACTGTGATATAAAATAAACAAATTTGGTAAGATTAGACAAACACGCTTAAAACTGCTCCATTCAATAGCCTAGGAAATAGTTAACTTTTTTTGACTCTTCATCTGATTGGTTGGGTGTAGTTTGGTAAAAAGTAACACCTTCTTGTAAAGTCCGCCATTGACGACAAAGCTTCCATACCAAGCTGACATTATTGAAAGAGACAGAGGGACAAGCTTTTGCCGTCTGTACTGCGAGCTGAGTGCTAGAGTCCTTTACTGCCTGTTCGCTTGTGTGTGTGAATATTCTTTACTTGAGGGTAAGACAGATAATTTTATTTGCATAATTTATTAATCCTGCAGGTAACAGGCTATCTGTGTGCCATACTCGTTTTCGATACTGCCGCTGGGAAATGTGTTGTGTCACGACGACCTAAGTAGGAATGTGCCGAGAGCAGGCTTATTCGGAGTGAAAAAATGTGTAAAATGTTTGCCAATTGGCCTTACAAAATTGCGACTGTAAGTGCAGTATTAATAAATTGATATTGTCTTTTGGAATGACACACTGTTCAAATAACATGTGAAAACATATAGGGAATGTTCGAATGAAGTAATCAACAGGTCACAAGCAATGTTGTACATACCATGATTATTACATGGAAGACAAACATGAATGAGGAACAGTAACGTTGAATCAATACTGAAGAAGACTGATTACACCAAGCTGAGTGTAGACAACTGAATTTTAGGTCTGGTGCGACTTGTTAGCACAAGTGGCTGACCTAGGTAAGTTTTAATACTGATTAGTGGTGAAATTCATATAGGTAGATGCTACATAGAAGGGATTGTTCTTCTTATTTCAGGTTGTATTACGAAGTACCTCGTTGCTGCAGTAACCTGAAAAGAAGAACGTGAGGGAGTTGAGTGCTCAGCTACAACTTAAAGCTAAACCCTTTGTCTTCAGTCAGGAGTCACAACGTGGGTGTTCATGTCAATGATCAACAACACAGCCACATTAACCTTTTAAAAAATAAGTCCTTTATTAAAGGCACTGATACCTCATCCAAAAACCTAATTTCACCAATTCAGTTTACCACCTAGGAGTGATGACAATAACAGACCTTACAGTTTAAAATTAGTGATAATATCAAGAACTGTGGGTATAGTCATTCCAGTGACTTCTTGTGTTACACAAATTGACAGAATTTCCAAAAATATTTATTTTAGCATGTAAATAACCTTTTCTTGATTTTTGAGAATTCCTGTCCCAACAAGATAAAGGTAAAGGAATATTAAATTATACATATATCTATTTTCAGACAGTCTTGCTTAATTTTCATTAAAGTTAAAGTTCTGTTTTTGAAATTCATAACTCTTATAATACATTACCTTAGACACTTTGCCAAATAACAACACACAGATAACATACTCTTGGTGAGATCTCAAGAGGTAGCAGATAGGGACCCAGAGAATTTCATCATCATCATTCCTTACTCTGGGAACTTACTTAGCTGGACCTCACCTTGGTTGTTTATACACCCTTGTTCCTTTCAGAGAAGGGGGTATTTCTTATAAGACCAGTCTCTTTTCTGGCACTATCCTGGTATCCTCTGATACATCTATTTGTCCAGGATATCCTATAATTAGTAACATCAAAACCTCTTATCACAACCGGAAAAGATTATGCCATGCTTGACTGTCCAGAATGTGTCGCACAGCTGATTAATCCCTTATCTGTCGCGCACCCGGGCCTAATCTTAGCAAAGATTTGCCGCACCCTAGCAAACGCGATGTATTATCACCAACAAGGGGTGTCAGACGTTTGAACAAACAAACTCTCTGCTACATAGCACACAGAAAGATTGTGATTGCATTGTTTACCGTGCTTATTAGTTGCATCACCAAAATGACACCTACCATTTCCATTGGAGCCTTCACTTGAAGTTCTTCTATCATATCTGTGATGTATATCATCACTGCTATTACCGTAGTGTTGTCCACGACCTCGGTTAGAGTAATTAGCATATCTATACCCACCGAAGTGAGATGGTGACTGACGACGAGGAAAATTGTACCGTCCTCGAAAGGAAGATCGATAATCACTCCTATATCTGCCCTCTGTACTCCTTGGGCGAGAACGGTGGTCACCTACTCCTCCGTCGTGGTACGAAACACATACAGGTAATGCATTATCAAAGGAAACCTTACGAATTTCCTTGTTTGGATGTGCAGACATGTAGTTTCTCCCTAATTCTTGACATTCATTGATAGATTTTGGCTTTCTCTCCTGCAAAAAAACTAACAAAATCTGCGCCACAGGTAGATAAAACTTTATCCCTGAGCATTAGGTCAAATAATTCATCAAAAGATTTATTGATACCTGATAAATCTATCCATCGACCCAAGTACAATTTAATAGAAGAGATGAACTCTCCAAAATCTGCATTCTTGGATGGAACTGCAGAGTGAAATCTGGATCGAAAACCCTCCTCAGTGAGCTGAAATTTTGCCATCAATGTATTGGCAACAATATCAAAATCAGATCTACTTGTTTCATCAATTGACATGAAACAACGCATTGCTTCCCCTGTGAGGTAGTCTGAAAAGATAATAGGCCACCTATCTTTTGGGATCTTCAAATCCATAGCCCTCATTTTAAATCTCATAATAAACGAGTCCATGCAGTCCCGTTTATCATCAAAATTTATTATTTAATTTTTGGATAATTAAAATTATTACCCTGAGAACCTTGTGGATTAGCACCAGTATGTTGGGCATTAATCTTTGCAATCTCAATTTCTTTTTCTTTATCAGCCTGTAATTTCAATGACTGAAGTTCAATAGCATTTCTGTGTGCCTGATCCAACTGAAGAAGTTCCAACTTACGTAGTTCCATTTTCTGCCGTTCTAGTTCTCTAGATGCTTCTTGATCTCTTCGAACCAATTCTTGTTCTTTTCTAGCTGCCTCTAGTTGAACTAATTTCTTCTCTTCAAGTTCTCTTACGTGAACTAATTTCTTCTCTTCCAATTCCTTTAATTCTTTTGCTTGAGCAAGTCTTTTCTCTTCCAATTCCCTTGCTTGATCAAGCTCCTGCTTCTTTAAATCTCGTTGCTCCTTCCGTTTCATACGTTCCAAAAAGTCATGATAATTTTTGTCAGCATATGATTCCAACTCAAGTCCAGATTTGCCTAAACGCAAACCCATCTCAATAAATTCTGATAATGATGACATTTTGTGTTCTAATTTGTATCACCAAGTGCCAAAACTCCTTTTAATCTCAATTAAGTAATTACAATAAATTATGGTGTTGACTGAATTTATACCTTATGAAGGAATGAACATACCAAGAATGAGAGACGAGCACAGTGAAAAAGAATGGTACAAGTCAATGATGATGATAATAAAGTGACATGTCGAATTACAGCTCATAATCGACAAATATAAAGGAAATAAAATAAACAAAGACATGTTGACAAGTAACAACAACTGCGTATAATTCCATTTACAATAGACAAGACACAGAAGAACGCACAATTACAGCAAATCGTCAAATTTCACAATGAGACAAGAGTGATAGAAAACAGCTGTACAGACACGTGACCCAATATGTAAATTAATGAATGAAAAAATATATAACGTAGACTGGACGGAACAATCTAAACAAATAATGATGTCTATTATGCAGTCAAATACTAAAATTCCACTGTTATTTTCTTTGACTGGACAACCAACAAACAATAACCTAATAGAACATCGTCATTTGCAAAATTTCCGAAGAAAATTTACAAATAGCGAGCATTTACTTTATACATATAGACATGCAGATGAAAAAAAACAAGTAGGACTAGATGTTAACTAGCAAACGTCTCCGAAATGGTCAAATACTGTCATGCATTAGATAATTTATAACTCTACTTATCTTTCTTGTATCTCAGAACCTTTCCAGATACGGAATCAGTGTGTTTGTGCCACACCTCGACTTCAAGAATACATAAATGGACGAAACCATCTCTTGATTCCCATTTCAGCGAACGGTCGTTTGCAAATTTTCCGGCTTTGATGACGTCATTGAGTAAAATTTGCCAGATTGTCCTTTATCGTTCAACATCGAAATTTGCGTACTTTGAGGGTATTTTAAAATCTTGAATGTAGAGTTGTAAAGATCGAACCGAATTAATTTGATGTCGCAGTGTTGAATCTTGACAGTCCTCAAGGTCAGGTCAACGATTTTTGATACCTCTACAAGGAGCAGCCGTTACATGTCATCCTCCATTGTGAAGTTTAGTGAATGTATAGTTTTTATTAACACTTTATACTCGTATAGTTTTTCAAATGACAAAAGTCCTGCGTAAAAGTTCAGTGCAGTAGTCCAGCTTCAGTTGATTTCAGATTCGTAATATGAAGAAAAATTCGTTTCTTGAAGTCCCAAGTAAACCAACCTGCCAGTTATCGTACAGGCTTCCAGCTATTTGACAGGACGTAACCAGTTATTTCAGTTATAGGACGACAGTTCCCAGTTATTTGACAGGATTGAGTCCCCAGTTATTCCTCACCTGTTAAGGGATGTAGGAATTGCCCGAATTCTTTGGTTGTCTAGAGTTTATTTGTATTATTGAAGAAGTGAGAATTCATTCTTCTTGCTTTGGTTTATATTGTTGAATATTCTGGCAACCACCCGTCTTGTATACACCTTTCCATATCAACGTCTCAAGTACTGCATGAAGTCAATAACGGTGTAAATTAACCTTGAGAGATTGAATAAACTACTGGGCTTGGACGATTTGGCAACAGTTTAATAACGAGTAAGTACACACTAACAAGGTCACAATTACGAACATGGCATGTATGCTCCCTCTCTGTTTTACAGTCTTACTTAAATCTGATTAGACTTTCTACACATATCACTCGACTTCTCCTGTCCACATATCTTGATAATCTTATTTATTAATCACTATTTCCAGCGGGGTATTTAGCGTCCCATTCAAAAGTTCATTATAATTTTTCCATCAACATTGGGGGAATTTAAGCGTCCCAGTATCTCCATTATCCACCAATCAAATCCACATCAATCCATAAGCTTCGGGTTATGTCGCTTCCCGGTATAACAATTCTATTAATTTTACTCCTATATCTTCGGAGAATGATACCTCCCGGAATAACAACTGTTCAATTATATTGGTTCATACAATTTTAGTTTAACATCCTTTTGTGTCTTGGGAATTATAGTCCCGTATCACATTTACTTATAATCCTGGCATTTTCTCATGCCTTTCATTTAAGCATATAGCTTACCCCTTTTTTTTTTTTAAATATTTATAAAGTACACAAATATACTGGCTGATACACAAGCCATTTTTGACACACATCTTGACGCTATGACGTCACATACCAATCTGTCTACATCATACCTCGATACTCATCTCACAGCGACCGCTTTCATATATTTCTTGCGTTCAGTTGAGGTATGACATGGTGTGACAAAACCCTGGCACTAATAATAAGTTGCCCTGATAAAAATCGCACCATGAAGCAGCCTCAACACCCTTGCTCCTTTCAGAGAAGGGGGTATTTCTTATAAGACCAGTCTCTTTTCTGGCACTATCCTGGTATCCTCTGATACATCTATTTGTCCAGGATATCCTATAATTAGTAACATCAAAACCTCTTATCACAACCGGAAAAGATTATGCCATGCTTGACTGTCCAGAATGTGTCGCACAGCTGATTAATCCCTTATCTGTCGCGCACCCGGGCCTAATCTTAGCAAAGATTTGCCGCACCCTAGCAAACGCGATGTATTATCACCAACAAGGGGTGTCAGACGTTTGAACAAACAAACTCTCTGCTACATAGCACACAGAAAGAAAAAGGTGCGACTCGGAAAAAATCGCAATAAAATGAGTTCAAAAATGTAACAGATACTGCCGTATTGAAAGAGAGATCGGAAAGAGGACGCACTAAATTCCATCTTGTGACAGTCACTTATTGTGATGTGAATATGGAAAATTGAGATCTCATAAATATAACCAAATCTTATCCGGTCTGGCACTGCAAGTAGCCCTTTTCAGGACTGGTAATTGTAGTCCTTTTCAGGACTGGTAAATGCACGCCATCAGGCTATCAGCATTTGTTAGAGCTGGCTTCAAAGACTGGAGTCAAAGAGTTCTTATGTTTGTATCAATCTAATTTCTGTATATCTGTTGTATCATATCTTTTGTTACTATGCAACAACTAGATTTGTAATGACACTGACACTTATGTAACAGACGTTTAGGAACATCACACCCATGCATACGCCGAAGACACCAACACGCACACTAGAATTTGTGGCATATGTGGAACAATACTATCTACAAGGCTTATCATGTTTCCGGTTTGACCTTCCATCAGTGCATTCTGAAGTATTGTGACAACAGAACGCGAAAAGGATCGGACCACTCCTGAATATCTCGTCTCCACGTTGTGATGGTTGGAACTGATGACAAGAGCTGGACGGGTGCCAGTGGAACGGGAGATGAGAGGAAGACGATGGCGATGGATGGGACACACGCTGAGGAAACCTGTTGATAGCATTACAGGGCAGTCCTTGTTCTGGAACCCCCAGGGCAAGAGAGGCAGAGGTAGACCAAGAAGCACACGGAGAAGAGAGCTGGAAACAGAGGTGAAAATGATGAGGAGAACATGGAAAGAACTTGAGATGATGGCACGTGACAGGAGGACTTTGCATGTGTTTGTTGAAGGCCTATGCTCCTTTGGAAGTGGAGGGTTATGATGATGACGTTGTGATGGTTGTCTAGCATATGAACTGAACTGTGTGTCAATACCAGCTATACACCAACTGGGGTGTAGCATTGTAGCTCCACAGACCAGGAATTTCGAAAGATAAGTGCATAACATAGACATTATCACAATTGATGTAACAGAAATTTCAGTGATAGTCAGATGATGAAAAAGACAGTAAACAAGGACAGTATTTTAGATTGTGTAAACAGTGAATATTAATTTTGATTAATGTAAATGTGTAAATACATATCCTTGTTTCATTCTAAATTCAAAGAAAAGAAAAGATTAAGCAATAAAGTAAAGGGATTGATTTTGTTAACTTCGGAATTTGTTAAATTATTTCCATGTTCTGTATTTGTGAATTAATTATTGGGAATAATTTATTAAAGCTTAGATGTAATTGTAGCGGGGAGGGCAAGGTAGGCTCTTGATCTAAATCACTTTACCATCTGGACAAGAGTACTTAACAGTCTGACTATATCCTGTGCCATCCATACTGTAGTGGTTTTTGATGTTATTGTATGGTTGATATGTTACCTAGTGTACTGGATGAGATCAGCTGTGACGGCTCCTGAGATAAAAGTTTATGTGAATTACAGAAGGCCTTTCTGCTACCACTTACGACCTCAAACAGACCTATTCTACTATAATGAGTGTTAGCTACGTTAAAAGTCTAGGGTACTGAAATGTAATGTGTAGGTAATAAAATACACAGACACACACATGTAAATAATAAGTCTAATAATATTAATAATAAACTCTATAATACACTGAACTAACTCTGGCTGTTAAAGTTTAAGTTTGAAATCTTTTAAATTTATTAGTCCTGAACCAATTGTTTCTTTTGGTCAGAACTTATGAAATAATAGGTATTTTTCAATGAAATGCATATGTATATTGCATAATCAAATGTAATCTTTGTACATAGGTATATTATTACTTACTTACTTACTTAGTCGTTCCCCTTCTACCGTGAGGTGTAGAGGTTTGGAAGAGAGAGCGCCAGACTATCCTATCGGCTGTCTTCCTCCTGGCCTGGTTCCATTCTTGTCCTCGATCCTTCAAAGATTGTCTAATGTTGTCCTCCCAGCGCACTCTGGGTCGTCCTCGGGGTCTGGATCCTTGGCTCTTTGTTTCCCATGCTTGTCGTGGTAGCCGATCTTCTCCCATTCTGCAGACATGGCCAAACCATCTTAGTTGGGACTGTTCTATTTGGGTCTGCAGCGGATGGGATTTTAGGCCTTGACGGATCGTCTGGTTGCGGACCATGTCTCTTCTTGTTACTTCAACCACTTTCCTCAGATACTTCATTTCTGAGGTTTGGATCTGGCTTTTGTGGGTTGTAGTCATTGCCCACGACTCGCATCCATATGTCAAGACTGGGACATAGGTGGAGCGGTATACAGCCATCTTCGTTTTCTTACCAACCTCTTTCTTGCTGAGGAATCCACGATTTATGGCCTGAAAAAGTCTACCAGCCGCTGCTTTTCGAGTGGCCAACTCTTCTTTGATGCCTCCCTTTTCGGTCTATAATAGCTCCGAGATATTTAAAGTGGTCGACCTGCTCCAGGACCTGTTCTCCCAACTTAATCTGATGTTTTCTTTCTTCTCGTGATATCACCATGGATTTTGTTTTAGAGCTGCCTATGACCATCCCTCTCTTCTCCAGCTCTTCCTTCCAGACTTGCAGGTTGGATTGGAGATGTGCCTCTGATTTAGCAATCAGGGCAACATCATCAGCAAATGCCAGCTCCGAAATATAGACCTGTCTCATCTTCCAGTACCCCACTGAATACTTTCTTGTTCTCTCCTTTACATGCCTTGATGACATCGTCCATAAGGAGTATGAAGAGGTAAGGTGATAGGATATCACCTTGTCTTACACCAGTGGTGGTCCTGAACTCTTCTGACTTATGGTTTGCTGTCCTCACATAATTTCTGCAAGACTTGTAGAAGCTCTGTATAGCATGAATCAGAGGTGCTGGAATATTCTTCCTTGCCAAACAGTCCCAAAGTTTGCTCCAGGGGACCCTGTCAAACGCCTTTTCCAGATCTATGAAACAAAGATGGATCTCACTCTTATACTCAAGGGCCTTTTCACTCAGCTGTCTGAGTGTGAAGATTAGGTCTTGAGTACTTCGGTTTGCTCGGAATCCGCACTGGACCTCATCCAATTGTGGCTCAGCTAGGCGTCGGAGTCTCTGCTCTAGGATTCTAGAGTAGATTTTACCAGGGACACTGAGAAGGGATATGCCTCTATGGTTTCCACATTGTCGATTGTCACCCTTTTTGAAAATTGGTGTTATGATGGCAATCTCCCAATCCTTTGGTATGGTCCCTTGTTGCACCCATGCTGCCTGTAGGACCTTTAAGAGTAATAGGTCGCCTGATGCTCCCATGTACTTAACCATTTCTGGTGTTATACCATCATGCCCTGCTGCTTTGCCCATCTTGATTTTCTCTAGTGCTGCCCTCAGTTCTTCCATCTGTATGTCATCTTCACCATCATTGGTTTCCTCTTCTGTGTCAGTGGTTATCATTTCTGATGCTTCATCATGCTCACCATCCAGGAGTTCTGAGAAATATTCTTTCCATCTTTCCATTACTTCCTTCGGGGCAGTAAGCAATTTGCCTTGCTTGTCCTTTATAAATTTGAGAGGGCATTGTTTTTCTTTCCTCATGTTCTTTAGGGTCTTATAGAACAATTTCTGGTTTTCTTGTGCATCTTTTTCTAGCTTTTCTCCAAATTCTTCCCAGGACTTCTGTTTTTGCTGCTAGCACTTTGTTCTTTGCTTCTGTTCTGAGTGTCACATATTCTCTATATTTTTCCATTTGTCCTGTGTGTGTTTTTAGCTCCTAAGTATTGTTTCCATGCCATTTTTCTTCTCTCTTATTTTCTCTTTGACTTCCTTTGTCCACCAAGGTGTCCTCTTTCTCTTGTTCCCAAGTCGGACTTCACCACATGCTTCTGCAGCAGCTGTCTTTATGATATCCTTGAATTTAAGCCAGAGGGTTTCCAAGTCATCAGGTCGTTCTTCTGTGTTGCTCACTGCTGTAGCAATAAGCCCCTGATATCTGGTCTTAATTTCTGGCTCTCTCAGCTTGTAGGTCCTAATGCTCATTTCTCCTGCTCGTTTACTTGGTTTCTTGCGTGATGTTGGGCAGTTTCCTAGGCTGAGCAACTCTTTCAGTTGTTCGTTTGATTGTTAGCAGGTAGTGATCACTTCCAATCTCTGGCCCCCTCCAGACTCTTGCATCTCGGACATATCTGAATGAGCTTCTCCGAACAATGGCATAGTCGATCACTGACTTCTCATTCTTGGTTGGTTCACATCTAGTGTATGCATGTATGCGCTTATGGGGGAACTTTGTGTTTGTAATGATCAGATTCTGCTCACTGCAGAATCTAAGGAGTCGCTTTCCATTGTCATTGAGAGTATCTTCTCCATATCTTCCGATAACTCCACCCCATCTAGCATGGTCATTTCCAATATTATTACAATGGTTAATATTAATAATATCTATAATGTCTTGGGAAAACTAGCACTGGGTGTTTAGTTGGGGTGGCGTCATCATGTCCAATCTATGGCTACAAAGTTCAGTGTCCTTGACATATGGACTGATATTAATGTTTCTCTAACAAGATTTATTTCTTTATTGATGGTGGAAATAGCTTTTGAATCTCCAGCAGGCCAGGTTGCACTTTACTGGCCTGAAACGATGTAGTACAAAATTCTTGTGGCCCACTCCTCTCAGTAGCTGGAGTAAAATGTTAGGCTGCACAGACACCCGCTCTTGTACTTCTACAAGAGTATCTGACACAATCGTAGTGCCAGATCAGAAACTCTGAAATAAAATTTGTGCCATGTGTCAGTACTCTATTTACTGCGCCACTCTTACACACAACACCACAAAACCACATTACACAGATTGAGTCAGATCTCTCTGACCAACGTAACACATCTCACCCAGTTGTTATCAAATAGTACCAGTTTCCCAAGACTGCATTGCATCCGAAATATGTTCAATAGTTTCCTCTTCTATTCAATAAGGTGGGTGATATGTTCCCACTGATCTCAATAATAGATCCTCCTTCCATAGTCTTAGATATGTTTTCATATATTATTAGTTTGTCTCTAGGCCCTGGACTGCGGCTGGGGACCTAGAGCAAGCACTCACTTGTCGTAATCATTGTTCATGATATGGCAGTATCAATCACTCAAAATATTAAAATAAACAAGATAAATGCTTTTTTCCTTACCACAATTCAGAATTGAGAACACAGTTACTTAGTACTAGCAAAACTCAGCTGAGCTGCTGGCTAGATTATGGCGTCCCACTGATTTTTATTTATTTATTCCTGGAAATCACCTCTAGCAGTATAGTACTGTGTCAATGGACAGTCTTCTATAAAATGGCACAAGCGTGCGTCTCTTTCTCAATAATATGAATGCTTTTGTCCAATCACGGACTTCCCCTCTAACTTTTTTCAAATATTCAAACCAAAAGTCAAATTTCAGTCAAATCTCAGTCAAGTGTGTATTATTTTCTGTTGGTCCGTCTGTCTCTACTTGTTTTTTTTTTACTAACTACATGTAAAAACTGCACAAACCTGCCCCCCTAAGTTATTTTTAGCTCTATCCTCCGACTTTGCCCCTCGTTCATTTGCAGTTTGATTTTTGCATTTTTAGTCTTCAAGGACGCAAAAATGTAACTTTAGTGAAAGTATGCACACAAAACTGTTCGCTAGTCTGATGTGAACAATACAGTCTTTCGTCAATATCTTCCGTGTTATCTGTCCGTCTGTATAATTAAAAGTATATTATTTCTCTGCTCAAGATGGGCTATCAAACTAGCTAGGTTTTATTTTCATAACTTATTATTAAAGAAAACCCTACTTTTCTCAAGGTTAGTTTTTGAAAGTTGTTTTTTTTAACCTTCGTCCACTGCGTTTGCCGCTATATTCAAACAAAACAACTAATTACGGTAAAACGTCTAAGATACGACTGCTTCTAATAAGAGCTAAGGTCTTTTTTCTACCAATCCCTTACATTGTGTCAACTAGTATCGTGATTTTTTCCTTTAAACTACAAATTGCGTCTTTTTGCCTTTTAGATTCAAACACGTGTTCCGACCGTCACAATTAATTCTTTTTATCTCCGTGTCCCTCCCGTCTAAAAGGGTAAACCGTTGAGTCTGCATGTTCCAACTAGTTAGTTTTAATTGGCGGTAGAAAGCGCTGGCGTAGGCGAGAATGTATCCTCGTATCTTACGTATAATTGTATCCCTACATGCTATATTACCCGTTATCTTTATAATTGGAGATATTTTAACGTTGTATCACTGTATTTTTCACCACACATCTCCCCACCTGAGAACATGCACTCATGCAAGTTCCAAAACCAGTGATACACATAGATAAAATTACTCCTCACGCCTGCCAACTACTCTAATTTTGATCACAGGGGTGCCTACTGAGGAAATCTGCACCGACATTCTGTGACCCCGGGATATATTCAATAATAAACTGATAAGGTTGCAACAATAAATACCATCTTAACAATCTTGCATTTTCATGCTTGGCCTGAGATAAGAACACGAGCGGCTGATGATCCGTCTGGACCACAAAAGTTCTACCATACAGATAGATTTGGAACTTTTTTATTGCCCAGATTAACGCTAAACATTCTTTTTCGCTTGTGGAATATCCTTGCTCTGCTTTTTTCAGCTTGCGGCTGGCATAAGCGACTGGGTTCAGTTCCCCATTGTGTGAAGAGGACCTTTGCAACAGAGCCGCCCCCAGGCCTACATTACTTGCATCTGTTCTCACCACAAAGTCCTGAGTCAAATCAGGCAATTTGAGAATAGGCTTGCTAGTGAGTTTTTCCTTTAACTCTTGAAATGCCAATTCACATTGCGCAGACCAAACAATTTTATCTGGATTTCCTTTGCGAGTCAGATCAGTCAGAGGAGCACATATAGAGTTAAAATTTTTGATATATTTTTGGTAAAACCCACATAACGACACGAATGATCGCACGTCTTTTTTTGTTTGTGGTCTAGGTGCTCTCTGCAGTTTTTCCAAGTTCTTGGGGTCAGGGGTCATGTTACCCGGATATACAGTATGTCCCAAGAATTCCAACTCTTTGCATCCAATACACCATTTTGTTGGTCTAGCAGTTAAGTTCGCTTCCCTAAGCCTATCAAATAACATATTCAGAGAGTTAATGTGTTCTTCAAATGTTTCTGTGGCGACAAGAATATCATCCATGAAATTCGTGATACATGGATTATTCAAGGGATCCAACAATTTGCGCATCATCCTAGAAAATACACTCGGAGCATTTTTCAGTCCGAATGGTAGCATGTTGAATTCATAATGTCCTTCCGAGGTGCTAAAAGCTAAATAAGGTCTAACTTCAGGCTTCACTGGAATCTGGTAATAGCCTTTGCTAAGATCCACCTTCGAAAAGTATTTTGCCTTGTTCAATCTGGCAAATAACTGTTTTGTGTCTGGTAATGGATCCACTTGTCCTTCTGTGACAGCATTCAGTTTCCTGTAATCTATGCACAGTCTATGTTCCCCAGACGGTTTCCTCAACAAAACTACACTGGAGCTAAAAGAAGATTCACTGTGTGAAATAATCCCTTCTTTCAACAAATAATCTATTTCCTCTTTCAATGCCTTCTCCTTCGCGAACGGAACAGAATAGGCTCTCATACAGATTGGGTTTGAGTCTACCAGCTTCATTTCATACTGTAGCAAATTTGTATGTCCTGGTTTATCTGTTAATACATCTGTATGTTCCTCCAGAACCTGTTGAACTCTCTCCCTCTGATTTTTAGTCAGGTGCTTACTGACTTTTACCTGTGCGGCTGTCTCACAGGGATTTAATGGGTATTCATGTGAGGTGAGTGGTTCCTTTTTCATTTTAGTTGCGATAGCCAAGGTCAGTAAGGGGGTGCTTTCCTGGAGTGGTCTGTCCAGATACTTCTTTAAAAGTTTTACATGATGTACCTTCTCCTTCCCCTTTTTGTCAATTTTATAATTTGTTCTAGACACCTTCTCTAGAACCGTATATGGACCTTGCCATCCAATTTGCAACTTATTCTGGCTGCCGGGTAGTAGAAGAAGCACCTTCTCTCCCTCAGCTAATTCTCTGTCCTTTGCTTTCCTATTAAAATACGCTGCATGTTTCTTCCTGGCTTGTCTCAAATTATCATTTGCCAGTTTGCATCCAGCTTTCAGACGAGTGGTCAGCTCGTTCACATATTGATATGATGAGGTAACAGTCTCTTCTGCTTTCTCATCTGTCCAGGTCCTTAATAAAGCTTCTAATTGACCTTTTATTGGCCTCCAAAATAGCAGGGTTGCGGGAGCCATCCCGGTTGAACTATGTGGTACCTCCCGATACGCAAACAACGTGGCGGGCAGAAATTGATCCCACATATCCGGTTTTTCATGTGCCAGCTTCCTCAGGATAGAAATGAGAGTCCCGTTGAACCTCTCTACCTGGCCATTCAATTGTGGATGGTACGGACTACAATGAAAGTGACTGGCTTGAAATAGCTTAAAAACATCTTCCGTTAGTTTCGCCTTGAACTGTGAGCCATTATCAGTCAAGATTTGATGCGGGAATCCTAATCTTGTGAATATTGTAAGTAGTGCCTCTGCTACATGTTTCGAATCAATTGATGGCAGGGCTACCGCCTCTCCCCACATACAACAAGTATCCACCAGAGTAAGGATGTAACTGTTCCTCCTCTTGGTCCGAGTGAGAGGTCCCACAATATCCACTGCAACCCTCTCAAAAGGTGTTCCCACTATGGGCATTTCCCCTAGAGTTGCAGGAGCAGTCCAATGCTTTGGAGCTACCCTTTGACATTCTGGACAGGATTTGACATATCTTTTTATATCCTCCGTTATCCCTGGCCAGAAGTAATGACAAGCTATACGCTGTCCTGTGGCGCTGATCCCCATGTGACCACTGAAGGGAATCGCATGCCCGAGTTCCATCACTTTATCCCTATATGAAGTGGGAAGAACCAGCTGGTTGTGACCATTTGTTCCAGTTCCGGCCTTCCTGTAGATTAATTTGTTCTTCATAAAGTACTCTCCCTTGCTTGGAGGTGTGTAGCATTTGGGCACTTTTTTTTTTAACATGGCTTGAGTGTCCTATCCTAGGCCTGCGCTTTCCTCATCTCTTCTGGATGAGCATTTATAGGTTCACCTTCTTCCTCCTTTTTCTGCGACCTGTTCTGCACTGTCGCCATAATCACAGGTCTCTCGGGATTCCCCAAGAAGACGTATCTACACCCCAATATCAGAGGGTAGATTGGTTCATCTATCACTGCTGCTCTGATTTCTCCTTCCACATAGCAAGTTTTCACCGTTATCCTTGCGATGGGAAGTGTCATGAGTGGTATGTTCTTAGTCGCCCCTTGTATTTTCACTGTTTCTGTGGTATACTGACTTGGGTCCACTAGGCTAGACTTCACAACTGAATCATAATCCAAACCTGTATCATATAGGCACCTTATGGTGACCCCATTACAAATAACATCCTCACAAACTGGGGGGTGATAAGGTTCCTGCTGTCCATTAGGATTAACCTTTAATCTTTGTTTCCCCGATTTCATTGCAGCAATGTTTGAAGGTTTCCTTTTACAAAATTCGGTGTTATGGTTGTCTTTCTTACACCATTTGCACTATCTCTTTCCTTGGTTAAACGGTTTTCTTTCGTTATATTTTTGGTCATTGAACTGTGAGTTTCTATCACGATAATCATTTCGTGGCCTATAAAAGTTTGTCCTGCCTTTATTACCTTGTTCTCTGGTATCAAATTTACTAAATTGCTGTGGAGCTTTAAAATTTTCTATGTGCTTCTTTTTCGTGCCACTTACCTCTGCCTGGGCTGCCTGATACCTCTCAGCGACATTTAAAACATCCCCCAACCTCTCTGCACCTTGTTCCATGAGAAATTTTCTCAGGTCTGGAGCCATGGACTCTCTTAATTGCTCTATCATGATCATCTCTTTAAGATCCTGGGTCTTCCCCAGAGCAGTCCATTTCTCCAAATAGGTTTCCAGTCTGGCAGAGAATTGGTGGTATGTCTCCCCAGACAACAGTTTGGCATTTCTAAACTTCTTACGATAAAATTCACCATTCTTTTCATATCTCAATAACAAAGCCTGCTTTAGCATGTCATAATTGTCTTGGTCGTCTCTATGCATCTTAGCAAAAACTTCATAAGAAGTACCTCTAAGCCCTTGGGATAACTTAAGACTCCACCTCTCTCTCTCTAACCCATACGTTGTAGCTAATAGTTCGAATCTACTGAGGTACCCCTCGATGTCATCGTCTTTCTCAACAAAATGTTCTAAATGAAACCCCATAGCTGAGGTTGAGGCTCCCTGACTAGGCGTGGCATCTGAGGGAAAGGGGCTGGCACCATTTTCAGGAGCATGACCTTGTAATTCCAGCTCCCTTAGTCGTAACTCGTGCTCCCTTTGTAATCTTCTATCTTCTGCTTCCCTTTCGGCAGTCAATCTCTTATCTTCTGCCTCTAATTGGAGCCTTTTAATCTCCCTTTCTGCCTCCAATGCCTTAGCCTCTTTGTCAGCCTCAATCTGCAGCCTCTTAAGTTCTTTATCAGCCTCAATTTGTAACCTCTTCTCTTCAGCTAACTTCCTATCTTCCCTTTCAATATACGTGTCACATTCTGAAGTTACGTACTGAATTAAAACTTGACCCTCCATATTCATCTCCTTCGCCGTCAGCACAGAAGCCGATCTAAATTTTGCTAGATCTGCCATACTCTAACACAAAAATTTAACAATGACTAAGGTAAATTCCAAGTATATAATTACCAAGGTAATATATTAATTAATTAATTAATTACCACTGGCTGTGAAGATTCATCAACTTTTATTTTCCACTTTTTATTTTAAGGGACACTTTTAAATTTATTCCCTTATGCCCCCACTAGTTTAATTCCCAGACCACAAGACCCTAATATCTTTGATAAACTTAATCCCCGGACAAGACCCCAATATTTGTAGTGGTTTTTGATGTTATTGTATGGTTGATATGTTACCAAGTGTACTGGATGATGTCAGCTGTGAAGGCTCCTGAGATAAAAGTTTATGTGAATTACAGAAGGCCTTTCTGCTACCACTTACGACCTCAAACAGACCTATTCTACTATAATGAGTGTTAGCTACGTTAAAAGTCTAGGGTACTGAAATGTAATGTGTAGGTAATAAAATACACAGACACACACTTGTAAATAATAAGTCTAATAATATTAATAATAAACTCTATAATACACTGAACTAACTCTGGCTGTTAAAGTTTAAGTTTGAAATCTTTTAAATTTATTAGTCCTGAACCAATTGTTTCTTTTGGTCAGAACTTATGAAATAATAGGTATTTTTCAATGAAATGCATATATATATTGCATAATCAAATGTAATCTTTGTACATATGTATATTATTACAATGGTTAATATTAATAATATCTATAATGTCTTGGGAAAACTAGCACTGGGTGTTTAGTTGGGGTGGCGTCATCATGTCCAATCTATGGCTACAAAGTTCAGTGTCCTTGACATATGGACTGATATTAATATTTCTCTAACAAGATTTATTTCTTTATTGATGGTGGAAAAAGTTTTTGAATCTCCAGCAGGCCAGGTTGCACTTTACTGGCCTGAAACGATGTAGTAAAAAATTCTTGTGGCCCACTCCTCTCAGTAGCTGGAGTAAAATGTTAGGCTGCACAGACACCCGCTCTTGTACTTCTACAAGAGTATCTGACACAATCGTAGTGCAGGTCAGAAACTCTGAAATAAAATTTGTGCCATGTGTCAGTACTCTATTTACTGCGCCACTCTTACACACAACACCACAAAACCACATTACACAGATTGAGTCAGATCTCTCTGACCAACGTAACACATCTCACCCAGTTGTTATCAAATAGTACCAGTTTCCCAAGACTGCATTGCATCCGAAATATGTTCAATAGTTTCCTCTTCTATTCAATAAGGTGGGTGATATGTTCCCACTGATCTCAATAATAGATCCTCCTTCCATAGTCTTAGATATGTTTTCATATATTATTAGTTTGTCTCTAGACCCTGGACTGCGGCTGGGGACCTAGAGCAAGCACTCACTTGTCGTAATCATTGTTCATGATATGGCAGTATCAATCACTCAAAATATTAAAATAAACAAGATAAATGCTTTTTTCCTTACCACAATTCAGAATTGAGAACACAGTTACTTAGTACTAGCAAAACTCAGCTGAGCTGCTGGCTAGATTATGGCGTCCCACTGATTTTTATTTATTTATTCCTGGAAATCACCTCTAGCAGTATAGTACTGTGTCAATGGACAGTCTTCTATAAAATGGCACAAGCGTGCGTCTCTTTCTCAATAATATGAATGCTTTTGTCCAATCACGGACATCCCCTCTTACTTTTTTCAAATATTCAAACCAAAAGTCAAATTTCAGTCAAATATTCAAACCAAAAGTCAAATTTCAGTCAAATCTCAGTCAAGTGTGTATTATTTTCTGTTGGTCCGTCTGTCTCTACTTTTTTTTTTGGGACTAACTACATGTAAAAACTGCACAAACCTGCCCCCTAAGTTATTTTAGCTCTATCCTCCGACTTTGCCCCTCGTTCATTTGCAGTTTGATTTTTGCATTTTTAGTCTTCAAGGACGCCAAAATGTAACTTTAGTGAAAGTATGCACACAAAACTGTTCGCTAGTCTGATGTGAACAATACAGTCTTTCGTCAATATTTTCCGTGTTATCTGTCCGTCTGTATAATTAAAAGTATATTATTTCTCTGCTCAAGATGGGCTACCAAACTAGCTAGGTTTTATTTTCATAACTTATTATTAAAGAAAACCCTACTTTTCTCAAGGTTAGTTTTTGAAAGTTGTTTTTTTTTAACCTTCGTCCACTGCGTTTGCCGCTATATTCAAACAAAACAACTAATTACGGTAAAACGTCTAAGATACGACTGCTTCTAATAAGAGCTACGGTCTTTTTTCTACCAATCCCTTACATTGTGTCAACTAGTATCGTGATTTTTTCCTTTAAACTACAAATTGCGTCTTTTTGCCTTTTAGATTCAAACACGTGTTCCGACCGTCACAATTAATTCTTTTTATCTCCGTGTCCCTCCCGTCTAAAAGGGTAAACCGTTGAGTCTGCATGTTCCAACTAGTTAGTTTCAATAGCGGTAGAAAGCGCTGGCGTAGGCGAGAATGTATCCTCGTATCTTACGTATAATTTTATCCCTACATGCTATATTACCCGTTATCTTTATAATTGGAGATATTTTAACGTTGTATCACTGTATTTTTCACCACACATCTCCCCACCTGAGAACATGCACTCATGCAAGTTCCAAAATCAGTGATACACATAGATAAAATTACTCCTCACGCCTGCCAACTACTTTAATTTTGATCACAGGGGTGCCTACTGAGGAAATCTGCACCGACATTCTGTGACACCGGGATATATTCAATAATAAACTGATAAGGTTGCAACAATAAAGACCATCTTAACAATCTTGCATTTTCATGCTTGGCCTGAGATAAGAACACGAGCGGCTGATGATCCGTCTGGACCACAAAAGTTCTACCATACAGATAGTTTTGGAACTTTTTTATTGCCCAGATTAACGCTAAACATTCTTTTTCGCTTGTGGAATATCCTTGCTCTGCTTTTTTCAGCTTGCGGCTGGCATAAGTGACTGGGTTCAGTTCCCCATTGTGTGAAGAGGACCTTTGCAACAGAGCCGCCCCCAGGCCTACATTACTTGCATCTGTTCTCACCACAAAGTCCTGAGTCAAATCAGGCAATTTGAGAATAGGCTTGCTAGTGAGTTTTTCCTTTAACTCTTGAAATGCCAATTCACATTGCGCAGACCAAACAATTTTATCTGGATTTCCTTTGCGAGTCAGATCAGTCAGAGGAGCACATATAGAGTTAAAATTTTTTGATATATTTTTGGTAAAACCCACATAACGACACGAATGATCGCACGTCTTTTTTTGTTTGTGGTCTAGGTGCTCTCTGCAGTTTTTCCAAGTTCTTGGGGTCAGGGGTCATGTTACCCGGATATACAGTATGTCCCAAGAATTCCAACTCTTTGCATCCAATACACCATTTTGTTGGTCTAGCAGTTAAGTTCGCTTCCCTAAGCCTATCAAATAACATATTCAGAGAGTTAATGTGTTCTTCAAATGTTTCTGTGGCGACAAGAATATCATCCATGAAATTCGTGATACATGGATTATTCAAGGGATCCAACAATTTGCGCATCATCCTAGAAAATACACTCGGAGCATTTTTCAGTCCGAATGGTAGCATGTTGAATTCATAATGTCCTTCCGAGGTGCTAAAAGCTAAATAAGGTCTAACTTCAGGCTTCACTGGAATCTGGTAATAGCCTTTGCTAAGATCCACCTTCGAAAAGTATTTTGCCTTGTTCAATCTGGCAAATAACTGTTTTGTGTCTGGTAATGGATCCACTTGTCCTTCTGTGACAGCATTCAGTTTCCTGTAATCTATGCACAGTCTATGTTCCCCAGACGGTTTCCTCAACAAAACTACACTGGAGCTAAAAGAAGATTCACTGTGTGAAATAATCCCTTCTTTCAACAAATAATCTATTTCCTCTTTCAATGCCTTCTCCTTCGCGAACGGAACAGAATAGGCTCTCATACAGATTGGGTTTGAGTCTACCAGCTTCATTTCATACTGTAGCAAATTTGTATGTCCTGGTTTATCTGTTAATACATCTGTATGTTCCTCCAGAACCTGTTGAACTCTCTCCCTCTGATTTTTAGTCAGGTGCTTACTGACTTTTACCTGTGCGGCTGTCTCACAGGGATTTAATGGGTATTCATGTGAGGTGAGTGGTTCCTTTTTCATTTTAGTTGCGATAGCCAAGGTCAGTAAGGGGGTGCTTTCCTGGAGTGGTCTGTCCAGATACTTCTTTAAAAGGTTTACATGATATACCTTCTCCTTCCCCTTTTTGTCAATTTTATAATTTGTTCTAGACACCTTCTCTAGAACCGTATATGGACCTTGCCATCTAATTTGCAACTTATTCTGGCTGCCGGGTAGTAGAAGAAGCACCTTCTCTCCCTCAGCTAATTCTCTGTCCTTTGCTTTCCTATTAAAATACGCTGCATGTTTCTTCCTGGCTTGTCTCAAATTATCATTTGCCAGTTTGCATCCAGCTTTCAGACGAGTGGTCAGCTCGTTCACATATTGATATGATGAGGTAACAGTCTCTTCTGCTTTCTCATCTGTCCAGGTCCTTAATAAAGCTTCTAATTGACCTTTTATTGGCCTCCCAAATAGCAGGGTTGCGGGAGCCATCCCGGTTGAACTATGTGGTACCTCCCGATACGCAAACAACGTGGCGGGCAGAAATTGATCCCACATATCCGGTTTTTCATGTGCCAGCTTCCTCAGGATAGAAATGAGAGTCCCGTTGAACCTCTCTACCTGGCCATTCAATTGTGGATGGTACGGACTACAATGAAAGTGACTGGCTTGAAATAGCTTAAAAACATCTTCCGTTAGTTTCCCCTTGAACTGTGAGCCATTATCAGTCAAGATTTGATGCGGGAATCCTAATCTTGTGAATATTGTAAGTAGTGCCTCTGCTACATGTTTCGAATCAATTGATGGCAGGGCTACCGCCTCTCCCCACATACAACAAGTATCCACCAGAGTAAGGATGTAACTGTTCCTCCTCTTGGTCCGAGTGAGAGGTCCCACAATATCCACTGCAACCCTCTCAAAAGGTGTTCCCACTATGGGCATTTCCCCTAGAGTTGCAGGAGCATTCCAATGCTTTGGAGCTACCCTTTGACATTCTGGACAGGATTTGACATATCTTTTTATATCCTCCGTTATCCCTGGCCAGAAGTAATGACAAGCTATACGCTGTCCTGTGGCGCTGATCCCCATGTGACCACTGAAGGGAATCGCATGCCCGAGTTCCATCACTTTATCCCTATATGAAGTGGGAAGAACCAGCTGGTTGTGACCATTTGTTCCAGTTCCGGCCTTCCTGTAGATTAATTTGTTCTTCATAAAGTACTCTCCCTTGCTTGGAGGTGTGTAGCATTTGGGCACTTTTTTTTTAAACATGGCTTGAGTGTCCTATCCTAGGCCTGCGCTTTCCTCATCTCTTCTGGATGAGCATTTATAGGTTCACCTTCTTCCTCCTTTTTCTGCGACCTGTTCTGCACTGTCGCCATAATCACAGGTCTCTCGGGATTCCCCAAGAAGACGTATCTACACCCCAATATCAGAGGGTAGATTGGTTCATCTATCACTGCTGCTCTGATTTCTCCTTCCACATAGCGAGTTTTCACCGTTATCCTTGCGATGGGAAGTGTCATGAGTGGTATGTCCTTAGTCGCCCCTTGTATTTTCACTGTTTCTGTGGTATACTGACTTGGGTCCACTAGGCTAGACTTCACAACTGAATCATAATCCGAACCTGTATCATATAGGCACCTTATGGTGACCCCATTACAAATAACATCCTCACAAACTGGGGGGTGATAAGGTTCCTGCTGTCCATTAGGATTAACCTTTAATCTTTGTTTCCCCGATTTCATTGCAGCAATGTTTGAAGGTTTCCTTTTACAAAATTCGGTGTTATGGTTGTCTTTCTTACACCATTTGCACTATCTCTTTCCTTGGTTAAACGGTTTTCTTTCGTTATATTTTTGGTCATTGAACTGTGAGTTTCTATCACGATAATCATTTCGTGGCCTATAAAAGTTTGTCCTGCCTTTATTACCTTGTTCTCTGGTATCAAATTTACTAAATTGCTGTGGAGCTTTAAAATTTTCTATGTGCTTCTTTTTCGTGCCACTTACCTCTGCCTGGGCTGCCTGATACCTCTCAGCGACATTTAAAACATCCCCCAACCTCTCTGCACCTTGTTCCATGAGAAATTTTCTCAGGTCTGGAGCCATGGACTCTCTTAATTGCTCTATCATGATCATCTCTTTAAGATCCTGGGTCTTCCCCAGAGCAGTCCATTTCTCCAAATAGGTTTCCAGTCTGGCAGAGAATTGGTGGTATGTCTCCCCAGACAACAGTTTGGCATTTCTAAACTTCTTACGATAAAATTCACCATTCTTTTCATATCTCAATAACAAAGCCTGCTTTAGCATGTCATAATTGTCTTGGTCGTCTCTATGCATCTTAGCAAAAACTTCATAAGAAGTACCTCTAAGCCCTTGGGATAACTTAAGACTCCACCTCTCTCTCTCTAACCCATACGTTGTAGCTAATAGTTCGAATCTACTGAGGTACCCCTCGATGTCATCGTCTTTCTCAACAAAATGGTCTAAATGAAACCCCATAGCTGAGGTTGAGGCTCCCTGACTAGGCGTGGCATCTGAGGGAAAGGGGCTGGCACCATTTTCAGGAGCATGACCTTGTAATTCCAGCTCCCTTAGTCGTAACTCGTGCTCCCTTTGTAATCTTCTATCTTCTGCTTCCCTTTCGGCAGTCAATCTCTTATCTTCTGCCTCTAATTGGAGCCTTTTAATCTCCCTTTCTGCCTCCAATGCCTTAGCCTCTTTGTCAGCCTCAATCTGCAGCCTCTTAAGTTCTTTATCAGCCTCAATTTGTAACCTCTTCTCTTCAGCTAACTTCCTATCTTCCCTTTCAATATACGTGTCACATTCTGAAGTTACGTACTGAATTAAAACTTGACCCTCCATATTCATCTCCTTCGCCGTCAGCACAGAAGCCGATCTAAATTTTGCTAGATCTGCCATACTCTAACACAAAAATTTAACAATGACTAAGGTAAATTCCAAGTATATAATTACCAAGGTAATATATTAATTAATTAATTAATTACCACTGGCTGTGAAGATTCATCAACTTTTATTTTCCCCAATATTTGTAGTGGTTTTTGATGTTATTGTATGGTTGATATGTTACCAAGTGTACTGGATGATGTCAGCTGTGAAGGCTCCTGAGATAAAAGTTTATGTGAATTACAGAAGGCCTTTCTGCTACCACTTACGACCTCAAACAGACCTATTCTACTATAATGAGTGTTAGCTACGTTAAAAGTCTAGGGTACTGAAATGTAATGTGTAGGTAATAAAATACACAGACACACTCTTGTAAATAATAAGTCTAATAATATTAATAATAAACTCTATAATACACTGAACTAACTCTGGCTGTTAAAGTTTAAGTTTGAAATCTTTTAAATTTATTAGTCCTGAACCAATTGTTTCTTTTGGTCAGAACTTATGAAATAATAGGTATTTTTCAATGAAATGCATATATATATTGCATAATCAAATGTAATCTTTGTACATATGTATATTATTACAATGGTTAATATTAATAATATCTATAATGTCTTGGGAAAACTAGCACTGGGTATTTAGTTGGGGTGGCGTCATCATGTCCAATCTATGGCTACAAAGTTCAGTGTCCTTGACATATGGACTGATATTAATATTTCTCTAACAAGATTTATTTCTTTATTGATGGTGGAAATAGTTTTTGAATCTCCAGCAGGCCAGGTTGCACTTTACTGGCCTGAAACGATGTAGTACAAAATTCTTGTGGCCCACTCCTCTCAGTAGCTGGAGTAAAATGTTAGGCTGCACAGACACCCGCTCTTGTACTTCTACAAGAGTATCTGACACAATCGTAGTGCAGGTCAGAAACTCTGAAATAAAATTTGTGCCATGTGTCAGTACTCTATTTACTGCGCCACTCTTACACACAACACCACAAAACCACATTACACAGATTGAGTCAGATCTCTCTGACCAACGTAACACATCTCACCCAGTTGTTATCAAATAGTACCAGTTTCCCAAGACTGCATTGCATCCGAAATATGTTCAATAGTTTCCTCTTCTATTCAATAAGGTGGGTGATATGTTCCCACTGATCTCAATAATAGATCCTCCTTCCATAGTCTTAGATATGTTTTCATATATTATTAGTTTGTCTCTAGGCCCTGGACTGCGGCTGGGGACCTAGAGCAAGCACTCACTTGTTGTAATCATTGTTCATGATATGGCAGTATCAATCACTCAAAATATTAAAATAAACAAGATAAATGCTTTTTTCCTTACCACAATTCAGAATTGAGAACACAGTTACTTAGTACTAGCAAAACTCAGCTGAGCTGCTGGCTAGATTATGGCGTCTCACTGATTTTTATTTATTTATTCCTGGAAATCACCTCTAGCAGTATAGTACTGTGTCAATGGACAGTCTTCTATAAAATGGCACAAGCGTGCGTCTCTTTCTCAATAATATGAATGCTTTTGTCCAATCACGGACATCCCCTCTTACTTTTTTCAAATATTCAAACCAAAAGTCAAATTTCAGTCAAATATTCAAACCAAAAGTCAAATTTCAGTCAAATCTCAGTCAAGTGTGTATTATTTTCTGTTGGTCCGTCTGTCTCTACTTTTTTTGGGACTAACTACATGTAAAAACTGCACAAACCTGCCCCCTAAGTTATTTTAGCTCTATCCTCCGACTTTGCCCCTCGTTCATTTGCAGTTTGATTTTTGCATTTTTAGTCTTCAAGGACGCCAAAATGTAACTTTAGTGAAAGTATGCACACAAAACTGTTCGCTAGTCTGATGTGAACAATACAGTCTTTCGTCAATATCTTCCGTGTTATCTGTCCGTCTGTATAATTAAAAGTATATTATTTCTCTGCTCAAGATGGGCTACCAAACTAGCTAGGTTTTATTTTCATTACTTATTATTAAAGAAAACCCTACTTTTCTCAAGGTTAGTTTTTGAAAGTTGTTTTTTTTTTAACCTTCGTCCACTGCGTTTGCCGCTATATTCAAACAAAACAACTAATTACGGTAAAACGTCTAAGATACGACTGCTTCTAATAAGAGCTACGGTCTTTTTTCTACCAATCCCTTACATTGTGTCAACTAGTATCGTGATTTTTTCCTTTAAACTACAAATTGCGTCTTTTTGCCTTTTAGGTTCAAACACGTGTTCCCACCGTCACAATTAATTCTTTTTATCTCCGTGTCCCTCCCGTCTAAGAGGGTAAACCGTTGAGTCTGCATGTTCCAACTAGTTAGTTTCAATGGCGGTAGAAAGCGCTGGCGTAGGCGAGAATGTATCCTCGTATCTTACGTATAATTTTATCCCTACATGCTATATTACCCGTTATCTTTATAATTGGAGATATTTTAACGTTGTATCACTGTATTTTTCACCACACATCTCCCCATCTGAGAACATGCACTCATGCAAGTTCCAAAATCAGTGATACACATAGATAAAATTACTCCTCACGCCTGCCAACTACTCTAATTTTGATCACAGGGGTGCCTACTGAGGAAATCTGCACCGACATTCTGTGACCCTGGGATATATTCAATAATAAACTGATAAGGTTGCAACAATAAAGACCATCTTAACAATCTTGCATTTTCATGCTTGGCCTGAGATAAGAACACGAGCGGCTGATGATCCGTCTGGACCACAAAAGTTCTACCATACAGATAGTTTTGGAACTTTTTTATTGCCCAGATTAACGCTAAACATTCTTTTTCGCTTGTGGAATATCCTTGCTCTGCTTTTTTCAGCTTGCGGCTGGCATAAGTGACTGGGTTCAGTTCCCCATTGTGTGAAGAGGACCTTTGCAACAGAACCGCCCCCAGGCCTACATTACTTGCATCTGTTCTCACCACAAAGTCCTGAGTCAAATCAGGCAATTTGAGAATAGGCTTGCTAGTGAGTTTTCCTTTAACTCTTGAAATGCCAATTCACATTGCGCAGACCAAACAATTTTATCTGGATTTCCTTTGCGAGTCAGATCAGTCAGAGGAGCACATTTAGAGTTAAAATTTTTGATATATTTTTGGTAAAACCCACATAACGACACGAATGATCGCACGTCTTTTTTTGTTTGTGGTCTAGGTGCTCTCTGCAGTTTTTCCAAGTTCTTGGGGTCAGGGGTCATGTTACCCGGATATACAGTATGTCCCAAGAATTCCAACTCTTTGCATCCAATACACCATTTTGTGGTCTAGAAGTTAAGTTCGCTTCCCTAAGCCTATCAAATAACATATTCAGAGAGTTAATGTGTTCTTCAAATGTTTCTGTGGCGACAAGAATATCATCCATGAAATTCGTGATACATGGATTATTCAAGGGATCCAACAATTTGCGCATCATCCTAGAAAATACACTCGGAGCATTTTTCAGTCCGAATGGTAGCATGTTGAATTCATAATGTCCTTCCGAGGTGCTAAAAGCTAAATAAGGTCTAACTTCAGGCTTCACTGGAATCTGGTAATAGCCTTTGCTAAGATCCACCTTCAAAAAGTATTTTGCCTTGTTCAATCTGGCAAATAACTGTTTTGTGTCTGGTAATGGATCCACTTGTCCTTCTGTGACAGCATTCAGTTTCCTGTAATCTATGCACAGTCTATGTTCCCCAGACGGTTTCCTCAACAAAACTACACTGGAGCTAAAAGAAGATTCACTGTGTGAAATAATCCCTTCTTTCAACAAATAATCTATTTCCTCTTTCAATGCCTTCTCCTTCGCGAACGGAACAGAATAGGCTCTCATACAGATTGGGTTTGAGTCTACCAGCTTCATTTCATACTGTAGCAAATTTGTATGTCCTGGTTTATCTGTTAATACATCTGTATGTTCCTCCAGAACCTGTTGAACTCTCTCCCTCTGATTTTTAGTCAGGTGCTTACTGACTTTTACCTGTGCGGCTGTCTCACAGGGATTTAATGGGTATTCATGTGAGGTGAGTGGTTCCTTTTTCATTTTAGTTGCGATAGCCAAGGTCAGTAAGGGGGTGCTTTCCTGGAGTGGTCTGTCCAGATACTTCTTTAAAAGGTTTACATGATATACCTTCTCCTTCCCCTTTTTGTCAATTTTATAATTTGTTCTAGACACCTTCTCTAGAACCGTATATGGACCTTGCCATCTAATTTGCAACTTATTCTGGCTGCCGGGTAGTAGAAGAAGCACCTTCTCTCCCTCAGCTAATTCTCTGTCCTTTGCTTTCCTATTAAAATACGCTGCATGTTTCTTCCTGGCTTGTCTCAAATTATCATTTGCCAGTTTGCATCCAGCTTTCAGACGAGTGGTCAGCTCGTTCACATATTGATATGATGAGGTAACAGTCTCTTCTGCTTTCTCATCTGTCCAGGTCCTTAATAAAGCTTCTAATTGACCTTTTATTGGCCTCCCAAATAGCAGGGTTGCGGGAGCCATCCCGGTTGAACTATGTGGTACCTCCCGATACGCAAACAACGTGGCGGGCAGAAATTGATCCCACATACCCGGTTTTTCATGTGCCAGCTTCCTCAGGATAGAAATGAGAGTCCCGTTGAACCTCTCTACCTGGCCATTCCCTTGTGGATGGTACGGACTACAATGAAAGTGTCTGGCTTGAAATAGCTTAAAAACATCTTCCGTTAGTTTCCCCTTGAACTGTGAGCCATTATCAGTCAAGATTTGATGCGGGAATCCTAATCTTGTGAATATTGTAAGTAGTGCCTCTGCTACATGTTTTGAATCAATTGATGGCAGGGCTACCGCCTCTCCCCACATAGAACAAGTGTCCACCAGAGCAAGGATGTAACTGTTCCTCCTCTTGGTCCGAGTGAGAGGTCCCACAATATCCACTGCAACCCTCTCAAAAGGTGTTCCCACTATGGGCATTTCCCCTAGAGTTGCAGGAGCAGTCCAATGCTTTGGAGCTACCCTTTGACATTCTGGACAGGATTTGACATATCTTTTCATATCCTCCGTTATCCCTGGCCAGAAGTAATGACAAGCTATACGCTGTCCTGTGGCGCTGATCCCCATGTGACCACTGAAGGGAATCGCATGCCCGAGTTCCATCACTTTATCCCTATATGAAGTGGGAAGAACCAGCTGGTTGTGACCATTTGTTCCAGTTCCGGCCTTCCTGTAGATTAATTTGTTCTTCATAAAGTACTCTCCATTGCTTGGAGGTGTGTGGCATTTGGGCACTTTTTTTAAAAACATGGCTTGAGTGTCCTATCCTCAGCCTGCGCTTTCCTCATCTCTTCTGGATGAGCATTTATAGGTTCACCTTCTTCCTCCTTTTTCTGCGACCTGTTCTGCACTGTCGCCATAATCACAGGTCTCTCGGGATTCCCCAAGAAGACGTATCTACACCCCAATATCAGAGGGTAGATTGGTTCATCTATCACTGCTGCTCTGATTTCTCCTTCCACATAGCGAGTTTTCACCGTTATCCTTGCGATGGGAAGTGTCATGAGTGGTATGTCCTTAGTCGCCCCTTGTATTTTCACTGTTTCTGTGGTATACTGACTTGGGTCCACTAGGCTAGACTTCACAACTGAATCATAATCCAAACCTGTATCATATAGGCACCTTATGGTGACCCCATTACAAATAACATCCTCACAAACTGGGGGGTGATAAGGTTCCTGCTGTCCATTAGGATTAACCTTTAATCTTTGTTTCCCCGATTTCATTGCAGCAATGTTTGAAGGTTTCCTTTTACAAAATTCGGTGTTATGGTTGTCTTTCTTACACCATTTGCACTATCTCTTTCCTTGGTTAAACGGTTTTCTTTCGTTATATTTTTGGTCATTGAACTGTGAGTTTCTATCACGATAATCATTTCGTGGCCTATAAAAGTTTGTCCTGCCTTTATTACCTTGTTCTCTGGTATCAAATTTACTAAATTGCTGTGGAGCTTTAAAATTTTCTATGTGCTTCTTTTTCGTGCCACTTACCTCTGCCTGGGCTGCCTGATACCTCTCAGCGACATTTAAAACATCCCCCAACCTCTCTGCACCTTGTTCCATGAGAAATTTTCTCAGGTCTGGAGCCATGGACTCTCTTAATTGCTCTATCATGATCATCTCTTTAAGATCTTGGGTCTTCCCCAGAGCAGTCCATTTCTCCAAATAGGTTTCCAGTCTGGCAGAGAATTGGTGGTATGTCTCCCCAGACAACAGTTTGGCATTTCTAAACTTCTTACGATAAAATTCACCATTCTTTTCATATCTCAATAACAAAGCCTGCTTTAGCATGTCATAATTGTCTTGGTCGTCTCTATGCATCTTAGCAAAAACTTCATAAGAAGTACCTCTAAGCCCTTGGGATAACTTAAGACTCCACCTCTCTCTCTCTAACCCATACGTTGTAGCTAATAGTTCGAATCTACTGAGGTACCCCTCGATGTCATCGTCTTTCTCAACAAAATGGTCTAAATGAAACCCCATAGCTGAGGTTGAGGCTCCCTGACTAGGCGTGGCATCTGAGGGAAAGGGGCTGGCACCATTTTCAGGAGCATGGCCTTGTAATTCCAGCTCCCTTAGTCGTAACTCGTGCTCCCTTTGTAATCTTCTATCTTCTGCTTCCCTTTCGGCAGTCAATCTCTTATCTTCTGCCTCTAATTGGAGCCTTTTAATCTCCCTTTCTGCCTCCAATGCCTTAGCCTCTTTGTCAGCCTCAATCTGCAGCCTCTTAAGTTCTTTATCAGCCTCAATTTGTAACCTCTTCTCTTCAGCTAACTTCCTATCTTCCCTTTCAATATACGTGTCACATTCTGAAGTTACGTACTGAATTAAAACTTGACCCTCCATATTCATCTCCTTCGCCGTCAGCACAGAAGCCGATCTAAATTTTGCTAGATCTGCCATACTCTAACACAAAAATTTAACAATGACTAAGGTAAATTCCAAGTATATAATTAACAAGGTAATATATTAATTAATTAATTAATTACCACTGGCTGTGAAGATTCATCAACTTTTATTTTCCACTTTTTATTTTAAGGGACACTTTTAAATTTATTCCCTTATGCCCCCACTAGTTTAATTCCCAGACCACAAGACCCTAATATCTTTGATAAACTTAATCCCCGGACAAGACCCCAATATTTGTAGTGGTTTTTGATGTTATTGTATGGTTGATATGTTACCTAGTGTACTGGATGAGGTCAGCTGTGAAGGCTCCTGAGATAAAAGTTTATGTGAATTACAGAAGGCCTTTCTGCTACCACTTACGACCTCAAACAGACCTATTCTACTATAATGAGTGTTAGCTACGTTAAAAGTCTAGGGTACTGAAATGTAATGTGTAGGTAATAAAATACACAGACACACACTTGTAAATAATAAGTCTAATAATATTAATAATAAACTCTATAATAAACTGAACTAACTCTGGCTGTTAAAGTTTAAGTTTGAAATCTTTTAAATTTATTAGTCCTGAACCAATTGTTTCTTTTAGTCAGAACTTATGAAATAATAGGTATTTTTCAATGAAATGCATATATATATTGCATAATCAAATGTAATCTTTGTACATATGTATATTATTACAATGGTTAATATTAATAATATCTATAATGTCTTGGGAAAACTAGCACTGGGTGTTTAGTTGGGGTGGCGTCATCATGTCCAATCTATGGCTACAAAGTTCAGTGTCCTTGACATATGGACTGATATTAATATTTCTCTAACAAGATTTATTTCTTTATTGATGGTGGAAATAGTTTTTGAATCTCCAGCAGGCCAGGTTGCACTTTACTGGCCTGAAACGATGTAGTACAAAATTCTGGTGGCCCACTCCTCTCAGTAGCTGGAGTAAAATGTTAGGCTGCACAGACACCCGCTCTTGTACTTCTACAAGAGTATCTGACACAATCGTAGTGCCAGATCAGAAACTCTGAAATAAAATGTGTGCCATGTGTCAGTACTCTATTTACTGCGCCACTCTTACACACAACACCACAAAACCACATTACACAGATTGAGTCAGATCTCTCTGACCAACGTAACACATCTCACCCAGTTGTTATCAAATAGTACCAGTTTCCCAAGACTGCATTGCATCCGAAATATGTTCAATAGTTTCCTCTTCTATTCAATAAGGTGGGTGATATGTTCCCACTGATCTCAATAATAGATCCTCCTTCCATAGTCTTAGATATGTTTTCATATATTATTAGTTTGTCTCTATGCCCTGGACTGCGGCTGGGGACCTAGAGCAAGCACTCACTTGTCGTAATCATTGTTCATGATATGGCAGTATCAATCACTCAAAATATTAAAATAAACCAGATAAATGCTTTTTTCCTTACCACAATTCAGAATTGAGAACACAGTTACTTAGTACTAGCAAAACTCAGCTGAGCTGCTGGCTAGATTATGGCGTCCCACTGATTTTTATTTATTTATTCCTGGAAATCACCTCTAGCAGTATAGTACTGTGTCAATGGACAGTCTTCTATAAAATGGCAGAAGCGTGCGTCTCTTTCTCAAAAATATGAATGCTTTTGTCCAATCACGGACTTCCCCTCTAACTTTTTTCAAATATTCAAACCAAAAGTCAAATTTCAGTCAAATCTCAGTCAAGTGTGTATTATTTTCTGTTGGTCCGTCTGTCTCTACTTGTTTTTTTTTGGGGGGACTAACTACATGTAAAAACTGCACAAACCTGCCCCCCTAAGTTATTTTTAGCTCTATCCTCCGACTTTGCCCCTCGTTCATTTGCAGTTTGATTTTTGCACTTTTAGTCTTCAAGGACGCCAAAATGTAACTTTAGTGAAAGTATGCACACAAAACTGTTCGCTAGTCTGATGTGAACAATACAGTCTTTCGTCAATATCTTCCGTGTTATCTGTCCGTCTGTATAATTAAAAGTATATTATTTCTCTGCTCAAGATGGGCTATCAAACTAGCTAGGTTTTATTTTCATAACTTATTATTAAAGAATGGACGCAGTCATTAGTAATACCGCTTCCAAAGAAAGGAAATCTAAAAATGTGCAAGAACTACAGAACCATTAGCCTTATTAGTCATCCAAGTAAGGTGATGTTAAGGACACTTTTGAACAGAATAAAACAGAAATCAGAAGAAATCTTGTCAGAGGAACAGGCTGGCTTTAGACCAAAAAGAAGTACCTCAGAACAAATCTTCAATATTAGATTACTTATCGAAAAACATCTCCAACATCAACACGATTTATACCATAACTTCATCGATTTCACAAAAGCCTTCGATCGAGTCTGGCATGAAGGCTTATGGCAAGTAATGAGAAAATTCAATTTTGATACCAACATCATAGATATCATTGAAGCACTATACAAGGACGCAAGCAGTGCTGTTTTTGCAAGCAACGACATTGGAGAATTTTTCAAAACAACTGTAGGAGTTCGGCAGGGATGTATCCTGTCCCCAGTGCTCTTTAATATTTATCTAGAACATATTATGCAGGAGGCTTTCTACGATTATAAATCAACCATATCGATTGGAGGCCGACCTCTGTGCAACCTACGTTTTGCTGATGATATTGATCTGATAGCTGGATCAGAATCAGAACTTCAAGACCTTACCTCTAGACTGGAGAAAGTAACAAGAACGTATGGGATGGAAATTAATATAGAAAAAAGCAAGATATTGGTGAATAGCCATAAGAAACATGTTCCGACCAACATTACGTTAAATGGGCAAACGTTAGAAGAAGTTAACACCTTTAAATATCTCGGGTCCACTATATGCAGTGATGGAAGATCAATTAAAGAAATCAAGACAAGACTTGAGATGGCCTCAGCTGCCATGACAAGGTTGAATGTGATCTGGAAAAGTAACATCAGTTTTCCTGTGAAGATCAAATTATACAAATCACTTGTATTATATATTCTCTTGTATGGGTGTGAGAGCTGGACACTCACTGCAGATACGGAGCGAAGGATTCAGGCTTTCGAGCATAAATGTTATAGAAGAATTTTGCGCATTTGCTATAAAGAGCACAAAACAAATGTCTATGTTAGAGAGAAGATAAACACCTATGCAGGCCACCAAGAACCACTTTTGTCAACAGTGAAACGTCGAAAGCTTGCCTGGTTTGGGCATGTAACTCGTCATGACTCCCTTTCAAAAACGATCCTTCAGGGAACAGTCGAAGGTAAACGGAGAAGAGGAAGGCAGAGAAAATCCTGGGCTGATAACATCAAAGAATGGGCAGGACACGGTTTTTCCACACTTGTACGCATTGCTGAGGATAGAGAGCAGTGGAGAACCCTGTCTGCTGATGCTTCCACCATGGCACCCCTACGACCCATGACCGGTTACGGGCTGAGATGATGATGATGATGATGATTATTAAAGAAAACCCTACTTTTCTCAAGGTTAGTTTTTGAAAGTTGTTTTTTTTTAACCTTCGTCCACTGCGTTTGCCGCTATATTCAAACAAAACAACTAATTACGTTAAAACGTCTAAGATACGACTGCTTCTAATAAGAGCTAAGGTCTTTTTTCTAAAAATCCCTTACATTGTGTCAACTAGTATCGTGATTTTTTCCTTTAAACTACAAATTGCGTCTTTTTGCCTTTTAGATTCAAACACGTGTTCCGACCGTCACAATTAATTCTTTTTATCTCCGTGTCCCTCCCGTCTAAAAGGGTAAACCGTTGAGTCTGCATGTTCCAACTAGTTAGTTTCAATGGCGGTAGAAAGCGCTGGCGTAGGCGAGAACGTATCCTCGTATCTTACGTATAATTGTATCCCTACATGCTATATTACCCGTTATCTTTATAATTGGAGATATTTTAACGTTGTATCACTGTATTTTTCACCACACATACACCAGTGCTCATTTCTGAGACTGTGGTTTTTCTATAGAGAAAGAATACCTTGACTTTATCTATTGTCCATCTCAAATTATCCATCTCACCATGTATGTAAATAACTTCTTGTCTTCATTACTGTTTATTAATATTTCGGTTTACCTGTTTCTAAGCCATAATTTTATAATGTCCACAATATTTTGTCTGTGTCTTTCTATCTTTCATGTTGTCACGATATATTACAGCTTTCTTCTTCACTTAACATGGCAAAGAGCATGAATTGACTCCTTCTAATGTGAGTAATAAGCTGCATTGTGGGCTAGACATTTTAGTCAAAGGCTATAGTAGACTTCCGAACTCAAACCGGCGGAACGCAACGGAAAACCACCGTCGTGTTTTACATCGTACAGTCATGAATCACAGCAGCATTCGTTGGTTAAGAATGACTGAAGACAATAATATTATAGCAAGGCATTGGTTTTATTTTTGTTCTATCGATTCTTATCTGTAATTTTTCTCATACATTTTTTTTTTAATTATACACTCAGCGCAGGTGTCTCATGATGGTCAAATAATGTATTGGGATTGTTTTGTCAATCATTCTGGAACCCTAGCTTCTACCCTAGATTGTAATATCTATTTTCTTCGGAATGAGTCAAATAATGGAAAATTAAAGGAAAGAGTAATAGTGTCTGTGCACGTTCATAGAAAATAAATCATTAACTGAAACCAAAGTTTGTTGTACCAGGCAACGATTGAAAATTGGCTGAAAAAAAAAACTAGCAACATTGCTGTCTTACATATCAGTGCACTAATTCAATTTAATTCAGTAAATTCATTGTTTGAATATGACATAATTCAAACTGGGAAAACTGAGTAACGGCATTAACACATGTGCAGGCATCTTATTATAGCAGTTAGTGCCATGGTAAAACAATCTGAAATAAAAATGAATTACACTGAAAGTTTCATAGAATTAAAAATATATGACCGTATGGCCGACTCGTCGATACAACGATTTCTATTGGTAATAAGCCTTTTATCATCGAGGCTAGAGCTGGCAGTGTTGCACCACCAGATGTGTGCTGGAGATGTTTATATGCCAGCATAGTAATCAAATAAATAAAGAAAATTTAATATTAATTCTTGGACTCCTTTAATATTCTGCTTTTATAATTTTCCTTGATTTTGATAGAATTGCTGTTAATAATTAAACCTTTAACCATGGTACTACCAACTATAACATTTGCAAGCACTCCTTGCTAGTTGGGTTTTTCCTTACTTCTAGTAGTAACAACCCTGGTGTACAATCAGTCATTTACAGAAATATTCTAAGTAAAGAAAGTGTTGTGGTTATGTTCCTTTGACTAACTCAAGGGAAGTAATAATATTAGGCACCGTCTCAAATATGACAAAAGCCATGAAACTAACAGCTAAAAGAAGGTTATTTAACGACACATAAAAAAACATTGATAAAGATAACCGTATGGCAAAGAATGTAATAAACGATGCTTGCGAGAATATGTACGAAACATATATGTATGCCTGTATGCATGCATGCGTCTATGTATGTATGTATGAATGTATGTATGTGTGTACTTTGTACATATGTCATTTAAGTTTGCTTGTGTGGGTGGTTCTTTTACAAGAAGCCAGCTTTACATGTACTTTAAATGTAAGTGTTTAGTTTGATGCGTGTAAATGTAAATGTTTAGTTTGATGCGTGTAAATGTAAGTGTTTAGTTTGATGCGTGTAAATGTAAATGTTTAGTTTGATGCGTGTAAATGTATGTGTTTAGTTTGATGCGTGTAAATGTAAGTGTTTAGTTTGATGCGTGTAAATGTAAGTGTTTAGTTTGATGCGTGTAAATTTAAGTCTTTAGTTTGATGCGTGTAAATGTAAGTGTTTAGTGTGATGCGTGTAAATGTAAGTGTTTAGTTTGATGCGTGTAAATGTAAGAACACACACCGTTATGTAAATAAAAAGAACATAAACTGTCTGTACAGCGTGTGAGCCAGGACAATATGGCGAAGGCTGTAAATATACCTGCAGCAAGTTCTGTATGTCCAACCAATCTGCAGAAAGATCATGCAGCCACATTAATGGTACCTGTCTGTTTGGATGTGACGACGGCTACCAAGGGCCAATGTGTGACAATGGTAAGTTCTATTCTTGCAAACACAAACAGATAATTTAAATTTGTAACAGTTACTTCAGACATCGTTCTGGCTTTCAGCAAGCAAAACATATCCTTGGCCATCTCTGCACACACACAAATGTGTTTCAGCTGTAAATAGTGCTTGTGTATTGTCTTCCTGACTCACCTTACGTGACTACTGTTTAAAATTTTCTTCAAACAGTTTAATTTTTGATGTCGACAATCATGGACATAGATTGTTCAAAGCTCACGACGTGACAAATATGCACAGCACAGACAAGTACTTTTATGTTTATACATAATGTTAGGTTCTATAATCTTTTCATGTTTTGAAAACCAAAAACTCTGATTTATATAGTGCTACTACTTTGTTTGTTTACTAAAGGAAGCTAACTAACCCTATTTAAAGGGGAGAAGGTATCTTGCAATATAATACATTTATATTCTTATTATGTTCGCAAATATTTTGTAAGCAAAGTATTTCCTTTTTAAGTGCTTAAGGAGAAGTCATTTTTGGGTTGCTTCCCTTGAAAATAGTTCTGTCATCTTCGATCGGACTCCGCAGACGACTCTAGGCCTACTGCGATTTATTCTGTGGCTGGGTAGGAATAGATTGTTCTTGCTTCAGTATATCTATGGCCTGAATTTATACGTAGTGTTTGTATGAGTAGGACGAGTCTGTCTTATATATGGATATCTTTGCATTTCTAAGTCGAACTAATTTGGTTGTCGCTAGAAAAGGTCAAAGGCTATGCAGCGGAAGTATCGCTAGCAAAGGGTGTGATCCATGGCTGTCATCCTGTGAGGATGCCGAGTTTTGTTGTAGCAGGCTTTTTGCCGAAATAGTGATCTATATATGGATGGGGAAAAGTGATAATCATTTAGACATGTTGTATGTACTTTACCCCAGTGTTTATTCTCTTTTGCCAAGGAATGGCAAAGTTATATTTCGCATAAAAAGGTAAAACCACAATTTATTATGAACTTGGGCTTCGCCATCGTTGTTGATAAGCAGATGCACAGTGGTACTTTTAAAAAGAATATCCATTCAAAGGAAGAAGACATTCCTATGTATCAGCACTGGATTGTATGATATTATTCAATTACCTCTATGAGAGAACCTATGAAGAAATGAGGACATTTAATGAATGACTAATTTTGGTCTATATTCTATAGTGAGTGAAGCTCACGAGAGAGAGAACAGCCATGTTGAAATTCATATACTTTGTATTTATCGAGTGAGAAAAAGGGATGCCTGTACTATCGCTCGATGAACCAAGAGATCACTGCTACATGTGAGAACCCATGTCTGGGATTCCTATATTATGAAATATATATATATATTGAACTTTACGTGAAGGAATATTCGCTAGACGAGGTTAGGTCTAGGAGCCTTCCTATGTATTGGTTATGGTCTGACGTGCCCAGTCAGTAAAGCCAGATGATTTACATGATGGAACGCTGAATGCTTATTTACGAATGCTCCATTATGATATTTGCCAAGCATGAATGCTAACTTAAGATGATATTCCTGTGATCAACATTATGCTGTCTATGTCGACATTTGTTCCTGTAACCATACACGTACTGTCCAAGTGTGCGTCCCATTAAATGTTATAAAAAGACCACCGTAGTTCCAGTACTTCTTGAATTCGAACAGTGTGAGTATGAGTGATGTACTACCAACCTGTCAACTCTATCGAATCATTCTACCATTCGCGTACTGACATTCAGATACACACTCATTGTTTACACTCACATTCTTGTCGGAGCCTCATCACGTTCCAGGACAAGATGACCTGTATGACCAAAACTGTGCTGGGTTTGATGAGTTGACAATCGTTACACTTTACTACACCAGTCCCAACATCTACATTTATCCACTGGTGGACATTCACATCATTTAGCAAATAAAGCATGATTCAACAACTAGTAGCCAGTATGAGTTAACAACTACACACAAAGAAAGAGAGTTTAACAACTGGTGTGCCAGCTTCCTGGGTCAACCTGCACAGTGACCATATTGAGAAGTAAACTACTGAGACCAGACGTTCCTTGGGGTCTGTTACGACACACAAATACATCAACAGTACAACTCTACAGTGATGTCAGCGTGACCTGTCCTGTCGAGAGTATGCAGTAACTAGGTCAGGGTTTGTTGACATTTGGTTCATTGGACATTTGCCATACAACTGACAGTGTTACACAGCGAGCTTGGTTGAAACATAGAACATTACACATCAGGACTGGAGAATATTTGACAGTGTTTGCGAAAGGAAATGTTATTGAACTGAGAAGTCCTACATTGATTGTTATCATTCAAATCAACGATGGAGCTTCTATTTCTGTGTTGAATTTAAAATAATTAGACCAGAAGTATTTGTTTAATAAAGTACCACAGTACTGTACTATTAGGCAGTGTAACTGAGCCTTCATTCCAACACATTCTTTCTGCAACACTCTATTTACATCATATTGCCATACTATTTATGCATTTATGTATTTATGTTTAACTATTTATATGTGATATTTGTTTGTATCCAGCGGGTTGTTGTTTCGGTTGGGCGGTGTCACACAGCAGAGTATCCCACGTAATAGAGGGTCTGATGTGTGCGTTTCTATAGGTGCAATTTTCTTCATTGAAAATTTGCTGCGACAGCTGTTGCTATTAGTGTTAGCTGTGAAGTCTGTACTCATTGTTGTTTTTGTAATATTCCTCTGTTCTTTAGTTTGTTTTGATTTGTTTGTAATTTGTTGGTCTACCCTATTCTATCTTTCAGTTCTATTCTCAATTTATATTTATATACTGTGGCGTTATTTGTATTTGTTATCCTCTTGCGGTTTATCTTTTATTGTTTTTCCAATTTTATTTATTTCATTTCCGCAAATGTTTTCATGTTTTTCTGTATAACTGTTTTGTTTTGTGCCTGATCGACATACACTATTTAAAATATAGTTGATCATATAAATTGATGTACAAGAATCAACTGATAGTTAATTGCTATTACTAAAGGTACACAGTTGATGATATAAAACACTATTTCTGGTGCACTGCACTTATATTATAGAGTGAACCAGCAACTTATAGCTGTTATTATATAAGGATTTATACAAGACCTTTGTAAGGCTTGTTTCCCACAGTGATTGGGATAGTTAAGTACTATTTTTCACAGGTTACAAAGTTATCATACAAAGTCTTTGATTAAGACTAAGAAAGTAAATTTATTTACTTTTGCAAATTACTGATCTTATTAGACAAGATGTCTACCTTGGATTATTTTATCACACAAGGCAGGGCTCTTGATAAGACTGGTCAGCAGTTAGAAGAATGGGCAGTTGCTCAATATGACAAAGCATGGCTGCTGAAGAAAGAAAAGCATTGATTGAAGAAAAGAAATTAGAAGCTGAGGAAAGAAAATTACAAAGAGAGGATGAACAAAAGAAATTGCAGATACAGACTGATGAAAAAAGATTCCAGATGGAAATGGAAAAAGAGAAAAGAAAAGATGAAGCTGCTGCTGAAGAGAAAAAATTACAGGCTGCTGCAGAAGAGAGAAAATTACAAGCTGAAGCTCAAGAAAAAAAAGCAATAAGAGAACATGAACACCAAAAAGAACTTTTAGCATTTGAGTTAGAAAAGTTAAAGTTAACAAACATAAGTAATGTTAATCAAGCATCTAGTGGTAATGGTAAACCCTTTACTTACAAGGTCAAGGTACCAGCGTTCAACCCTTCCAGTGATGACATAACATTCTGGCTAAACAGATTTGAACGCTCGTGTCGAGCACATAATGTGGACAAATCACAATATGCTAACCAGTTATCAGAAAATCTGAAAGGTGATTCTCTGACTAGTTTAAGTTTGGTTGAAGAGGCTGACAAAGATAACTATGATGTTATTAGGGCAGCCTTGTTAAAGAAGTATCAGTTGTCTGAAGAGGGTTATCGGAAGTTGTTTAAGACAATGGTGCCTGAGGCAGGTGTAGAATTCTCAGAATTCATTGCAAGGACACGACTTACATTTGATCGTTGGATTGAGCTATCCAAAACAGAAAAGACTTATGAAGCCCTTATGGACTTGATACTCAGAGACAAGATTATGTCAAGTATAAATAAACCTTTCCTCGAATTCTTACATGAGCGTAAACCTAAGTCTCTAAAAGAAATGGAACAGTATTGTACCCAATACGTCACTGCACATCCGGACGTAGCCATTAGCAACAGTAAGGTTAAAGAAGGTATGCCAGTTGCTTCTGCACACCATACAACCCTAATCACTCTCACAAATTCCAAGGACCTCAAAATAGGTTTAATAAAAAAGGTAACTATTACAGTTATCAGAACCAAGGTAACCAATCATTTCAGGGTTCTTCTTCGAATACCTGGAGAAGAGCTGACAGCCCTCGATTCAGGGGTGGTCATAATTACAGGAACTTTCGCAAAGGAAGTCATTCTAGAAACTATCCAAGTTTTCCTTCATGGAGACAACAGGATCATAATTACCGAGATACTCATTATAATGAATATGATGATAGTAACCAAAGGAGCTATGATTCAAACCCGAGTAGAGGTTATAATAGTGGAAACAATGATAAGTACAGAGGCAATAATAACAGAGGTAGAGCACAATTCAAAAAACATAAAGCTCATTACCAGGCGAACTCTGCACAGCAAGAGTCCCACGAAGCCTATAAACAAAATAAAGATAATGATGACTCTAATAATATGGCATGTGCCGCTTTTGATTTTGGGAGAGCATCTCAGTGCCCCCAATGCAAAACATTATTTGAGCCAACCACAGTGTCTACTTTAAGCTGTGGCCATCCTCTTCCCGCTCTTCCTGCGTCAATCGCGCATGATGGGAGAGGTTCTCTTGTCTTACACAAAGGTTTAGTAAATGACAATCCAGTCTCAGTACTTTTTGATTCTGGATGCACAACTATTGGGGTTAGGCAGTCACTCATAGATCCTTCTCATTCTACAGGCAAAGTAGTCAAATGCGTAACATTTGGCGGCACCATAGAGAAATACTCTACCGCTATCATTAGGATTGCTACTCCTTTCTTCACAGGAGATGTACACGCATGTCTTTTGCCGGATCCGATCGCTGATCTTATCATCGGTCGCATTCACGGAGTCAAAGAATGCACTCCGGAGCAAATTTCCGTTTGGGAAAATCAAAATATGCAATCTGCTAATGCAGTAGTCACTAGAGCTCAAGCTCTCAATATGCCTGAAATGCATAACCAAGATGATCCCTTGGTAATTTCTCGTGACTCGTTTATAAAACAACAAGAAGAAGATCCGACTCTTAAGAAATTCTTCACTCTTGTAACAAAAGGTGATCCGAATAAAGATTCAAATTGTAAATCTTGGATTACAATGAAGAATGGCGTACTTGTACGTATGGTGCAAGACTCCACTAAGTCAAGTCATTCTCAGATTCTTGTACCCAAGAATTTGAGAGTTAAGATCTTACAACATGCACACGACTCTCAGTGTGCTGGTCACATGGGTTTTTCCCGTACAAAGTCAAGAGTTCTTGCGGCTTTCTTTTGGCCTTTTGTGAACAAGGACATACGGATCTATTGTCGATCCTGTAAAGTATGTCAAGAAGTCAAATCCAAAGGTCCTCGTCATGCTGCGCCTATTCAGGCTGCAGATATTCCTATTCGTCCATTCCAGAAAATGGCGATAGACATCATTGGTCCATTCAAGATCAAATCTGCTAGAGGACATCAGTTTATCTTAACGTGTGTAGACATGTGCACACGTTGGCCAGAGGCTATCCCTCTAAAGAGCATTACTACCGCTGACATTGCAGATGCTCTTTGGCTTATATTTTCTCGGCTGGGATTCCCCGGAGAAATATTATCAGATCATGGCACCCAACTGATATCGGATACCATGTCTCAAGTAATGTCTACTCTACAGATAGAGAGATCTTTGAGTAGCATCTATCATCCTATGTCCAATGGGATGGTCGAGCGACTAAATAGAACACTTAAGAACTTATTAGGGAAGATAACTGAGGATCATCCTCAGGATTGGGATAGGGTTTTACCCGCGGCCCTCTTCGCGTACAGAGAGGTCCCCAATGAACATACAGGGTTTTCGCCCTTTGAACTTGTCTTTGGCGCGCGACCGCGCGGCCCAATGTCTTTGCTGCATGATCTTATAACAGCTGACAATATTGACGATGACACAAAATCTTCTTACGAGTATGTCATCGCGCTGAGACAAAAGATTATCGAAGCATGCAAATTGGCAACGTCCTCTTCTGAGTTTGCTAAGCAGAAGGCAAGACAATTTGCTAATAAGAAGAGAACTTTACGACAACTTTGTCCTGGTGACAAAGCATTTGTTTTGCTACCTTGTCGTGAAAATAGACTCCTTATTAGTTGGAAAGGTCCGTACGATATAATATCGAAAATTTCAGATGTTGACTACATCGTCGATATTAACGGGAAGCATAAAACCTTCCACATCAATATGCTTACGGAGTTCCATGAACGTCCTGACTATCTACAGCCTATTTTCCAGGCAACGGACGATTCTCATGTCAAACATGGTCATTACTCATCACTGTCTGTAATACAGGATGAGGAAACAAGTTTTTCGGATGTTAATCTCCCGCTTCCAATGATCCCACTTCATTCTAGTGAATCATGGAAAGACGTTACTGTTTCTCCTGATTTGTCTCTAGGAGAACGGCGACAAGTTTCGTCTATGTTACAAACATTTCAGGATGTCCTCACTGACATCCCTGGACAAACTCATGTCATTGAGCATGACATTGTTCTAACTGAACATACTCCAATTAGGGTTAGGCCTTATCCTATCCCTATACATTTCCAAACACAGGTTGAAAAGGAGTTGGATGAAATGATAGATTTACAAATAATCGAACCATCCACTTCTGCATATTCTTCGCCGATGGTTATTGTTCGAAAAAAAGACAATAACATACGTCTTTGCGTTGACTATCGCAAATTGAATCAAGTTACGAAGTTCGATGCTGAACCTATGCCTTTACTAGAAGAGTTACTTACTCGTCTTTCTAAATCGCATTTTTTCACTAAACTTGATTTGTCTAAAGGATATTGGCAAGTTCCATTATCCGAACGCGCCAAACCTCTTACCGCTTTCTCTACTCCCAGAGGCCTTTTCCAATGGAATTTTATGCCTTTCGGCCTTATGAACGCACCAGCTACATTTGTACGCATGATGCGTCGAATCCTATCGTATCGGTCAGATGTCATTGCTTATCTAGACGACATCTGTCTTTTCAGCGATACTTGGGAAGATCACTATTCAGGATTAGTTGAATTATTATCAACTCTGCGTGAGTATAACCTGACAGCAAAACCATCTAAAGCTTGTATTGGCTTTAGCGAAATTGCTTTCTTAGGCCATCGAGTAGGTCACGGTTTCTTGAAGACAGAAGACCATAATATCACTAAGATACTTAACATCTCTATCCCTAGGACTAAAAAGCAAGTGCGAAGTCTTTTAGGTCTCATACAATTTTATGGACGTTTCATTCCGAATCTGTCCTCTATCATGGCACCTCTCTCTACACTATTAAAGAAAGGGTCGCCTAACATGGTTCACTGGTCTCATGAATGCCAATCTTCACTAGAGAAGATCAAAACTATGTTTTCATCACCACCTATTTTAGTGTTACCTACAACAGATAAGACATTTGTTCTTCGTAGTGACGCTTCATCCACTGGGATTGGAGCGGCACTAATGCAAGAGTACTCTGGAACTCTGCATCCTGTAATGTACATATCCAGAAAACTTAATGCTGCAGAAAGGAATTACTCGGTTTTAGACCGTGAATTATTGGCAATGGTTTGGTCAATTCTCAAACTCCAAAGATTCCTTCTGGGCGCGCATTTCGTAGTGGAAACTGACCAAAAAGCTCTTACGGCTATCCAAAGTAAAAACTTGAAGAGCTCGAGATCAACTCGATACGCAATCGCTCTTCAACCTTTTCATTTTTCGGTACGAGCTATCCGTGGTTCAGAAAATGTGATGGCGGACATTCTGTCCAGATGCCCACATGATGCCACTTAACTGTTAAATATTGGATCTTTTTAATATGTATAACTTTACAACAGTTATTTTTTTTTGTTTCTTTACTAAGATACACATTTGTAATTTAATAATAGAATGATGGTATCGCTACTTAGCGGTTTATTGATGTTAATTCACCGCTGTTCTTTGATGATTGTTTCTTCATAAATCATAAATTTAAGATTGTAGTGTGAATTTTTGGTATGCATTGTATAATTACCAGAATTGTATTATACGTACATCACACCTTCCTGGAAACATTTATTCGTAGGGAAACAATTTCTCTCAGATTTTGAGATATATATTCTCACCAGTCATATTAGGAATTATAGTTATTCCTGATATTTTCATCTGCGCAGTATTCTTGCGTTGTGAGCCTATTCTACGGTGCTCCTAGATGTATTTAAAAAAAAAAAATTTTTTTTTTTTTTTTCCCGGGAGGTGTGGTAAGACTGTAAAGGGCAATTTTTACTATCTTGCAATATAATACATTTATATTCTTATTATGTTCGCAAATATTTTGTAAGCAAAGTATTTCCTTTTTAAGTGCTTAAGGAGAAGTCATTTTTGGGTTGCTTCCCTTGAAAATAGTTCTGTCATCTTCGATCGGACTCCGCAGACGACTCTAGGCCTACTGCGATTTATTCTGTGGCTGGGTAGGAATAGATTGTTCTTGCTTCAGTATATCTATGGCCTGAATTTATACGTAGTGTTTGTATGAGTAGGACGAGTCTGTCTTATATATGGATATCTTTGCATTTCTAAGTCGAACTAATTTGGTTGTCGCTAGAAAAGGTCAAAGGCTATGCAGCGGAAGTATCGCTAGCAAAGGGTGTGATCCATGGCTGTCATCCTGTGAGGATGCCGAGTTTTGTTGTAGCAGGCTTTTTGCCGAAATAGTGATCTATATATGGATGGGGAAAAGTGATAATCATTTAGACATGTTGTATGTACTTTACCCCAGTGTTTATTCTCTTTTGCCAAGGAATGGCAAAGTTATATTTCGCATAAAAAGGTAAAACCACAATTTATTATGAACTTGGGCTTCGCCATCGTTGTTGATAAGCAGATGCACAGTGGTACTTTTAAAAAGAATATCCATTCAAAGGAAGAAGACATTCCTATGTATCAGCACTGGATTGTATGATATTATTCAATTACCTCTATGAGAGAACCTATGAAGAAATGAGGACATTTAATGAATGACTAATTTTGGTCTATATTCTATAGTGAGTGAAGCTCACGAGAGAGAGAACAGCCATGTTGAAATTCATATACTTTGTATTTATCGAGTGAGAAAAAGGGATGCCTGTACTATCGCTCGATGAACCAAGAGATCACTGCTACATGTGAGAACCCATGTCTGGGATTCCTATATTATGAAATATATATATATTGAACTTTACGTGAAGGAATATTCGCTAGACGAGGTTAGGTCTAGGAGCCTTCCTATGTATTGGTTATGGTCTGACGTGCCCAGTCAGTAAAGCCAGATGATTTACATGATGGAACGCTGAATGCTTATTTACGAATGCTCCATTATGATATTTGCCAAGCATGAATGCTAACTTAAGATGATATTCCTGTGATCAACATTATGCTGTCTATGTCGACATTTGTTCCTGTAACCATACACGTACTGTCCAAGTGTGCGTCCCATTAAATGTTATAAAAAGACCACCGTAGTTCCAGTACTTCTTGAATTCGAACAGTGTGAGTATGAGTGATGTACTACCAACCTGTCAACTCTATCGAATCATTCTACCATTCGCGTACTGACATTCAGATACACACTCATTGTTTACACTCACATTCTTGTCGGAGCCTCATCACGTTCCAGGACAAGATGACCTGTATGACCAAAACTGTGCTGGGTTTGATGAGTTGACAATCGTTACACTTTACTACACCAGTCCCAACATCTACATTTATCCACTGGTGGACATTCACATCATTTAGCAAATAAAGCATGATTCAACAACTAGTAGCCAGTATGAGTTAACAACTACACACAAAGAAAGAGTTTAACAACTGGTGTGCCAGCTTCCTGGGTCAACCTGCACAGTGACCATATTGAGAAGTAAACTACTGAGACCAGACGTTCCTTGGGGTCTGTTACGACACACAAATACATCAGCAGTACAACTCTACAGTGATGTCAGCGTGACCTGTCCTGTCGAGAGTATGCAGTAACTAGGTCAGGGTTTGTTGACATTTGGTTCATTGGACATTTGCCATACAACTGACAGTGTTACACAGCGAGCTTGGTTGAAACATAGAACATTACACATCAGGACTGGAGAATATTTGACAGTGTTTGCGAAAGAAAATGTTATTGAACTGAGAAGTCCTACATTGATTGTTATCATTCAAATCAACGATGGAGCTTCTATTTCTGTGTTGAATTTAAAATAATTAGACCAGAAGTATTTGTTTAATAAAGTACCACAGTACTGTACTATTAGGCAGTGTAACTGAGCCTTCATTCCAACACATTCTTTCTGCAACACTCTATTTACATCATATTGCCATACTATTTATGCATTTATGTATTTATGTTTAACTATTTATATGTGATATTTGTTTGTATCCAGCGGGTTGTTGTTTCGGTTGGGCGGTGTCACACAGCAGAGTATCCCACGTAATAGAGGGTCTGATGTGTGCGTTTCTATAGGTGCAATTTTCTTCATTGAAAATTTGCTGCGACAGCTGTTGCTATTAGTGTTAGCTGTGAAGTCTGTACTCATTGTTGTTTTTGTAATATTCCTCTGTTCTTTAGTTTGTTTTGATTTGTTTGTAATTTGTTGGTCTACCCTATTCTATCTTTCAGTTCTATTCTCAATTTATATTTATATACTGTGGCGTTATTTGTATTTGTTATCCTCTTGCGGTTTATCTTTTATTGTTTTTCCAATTTTATTTATTTCATTTCCGCAAATGTTTTCATGTTTTTCTGTATAACTGTTTTGTTTTGTGCCTGATCGACATACACTATTTAAAATATAGTTGATCATATAAATTGATGTACAAGAATCAACTGATAGTTAATTGCTATTACTAAAGGTACACAGTTGATGATATAAAACACTATTTCTGGTGCACTGCACTTATATTATAGAGTGAACCAGCAACTTATAGCTGTTATTATATAAGGATTTATACAAGACCTTTGTAAGGCTTGTTTCCCACAGTGATTGGGATAGTTAAGTACTATTTTTCACAGGTTACAAAGTTATCATACAAAGTCTTTGATTAAGACTAAGAAAGTAAATTTATTTACTTTTGCAAATTACTGATCTTATTAGACAAGATGTCTACCTTGGATTATTTTATCACACAAGGCAGGGCTCTTGATAAGACTGGTCAGCAGTTAGAAGAATGGGCAGTTGCTCAATATGACAAAGCATTGGCTGCTGAAGAAAGAAAAGCATTGATTGAAGAAAAGAAATTAGAAGCTGAGGAAAGAAAATTACAAAGAGAGGATGAACAAAAGAAATTGCAGATACAGACTGATGAAAAAAGATTCCAGATGGAAATGGAAAAAGAGAAAAGAAAAGATGAAGCTGCTGCTGAAGAGAAAAAATTACAGGCTGCTGCAGAAGAGAGAAAATTACAAGCTGAAGCTCAAGAAAAAAAAAAAGCAATAAGAGAACATGAACACCAAAAAGAACTTTTAGCATTTGAGTTAGAAAAGTTAAAGTTAACAAACATAAGTAATGTTAATCAAGCATCTAGTGGTAATGGTAAACCCTTTACTTACAAGGTCAAGGTACCAGCGTTCAACCCTTCCAGTGATGACATAACATTCTGGCTAAACAGATTTGAACGCTCGTGTCGAGCACATAATGTGGACAAATCACAATATGCTAACCAGTTATCAGAAAATCTGAAAGGTGATTCTCTGACTAGTTTAAGTTTGGTTGAAGAGGCTGACAAAGATAACTATGATGTTATTAGGGCAGCCTTGTTAAAGAAGTATCAGTTGTCTGAAGAGGGTTATCGGAAGTTGTTTAAGACAATGGTGCCTGAGGCAGGTGTAGAATTCTCAGAATTCATTGCAAGGACACGACTTACATTTGATCGTTGGATTGAGCTATCCAAAACAGAAAAGACTTATGAAGCCCTTATGGACTTGATACTCAGAGACAAGATTATGTCAAGTATAAATAAACCTTTCCTCGAATTCTTACATGAGCGTAAACCTAAGTCTCTAAAAGAAATGGAACAGTATTGTACCCAATACGTCACTGCACATCCGGACGTAGCCATTAGCAACAGTAAGGTTAAAGAAGGTATGCCAGTTGCTTCTGCAACACCATACAACCCTAATCACTCTCACAAATTCCAAGGACCTCAAAATAGGTTTAATAAAAAAGGTAACTATTACAGTTATCAGAACCAAGGTAACCAATCATTTCAGGGTTCTTCTTCGAATACCTGGAGAAGAGCTGACAGCCCTCGATTCAGGGGTGGTCATAATTACAGGAACTTTCGCAAAGGAAGTCATTCTAGAAACTATCCAAGTTTTCCTTCATGGAGACAACAGGATCATAATTACCGAGATACTCATTATAATGAATATGATGATAGTAACCAAAGGAGCTATGATTCAAACCCGAGTAGAGGTTATAATAGTGGAAACAATGATAAGTACAGAGGCAATAATAACAGAGGTAGAGCACAATTCAAAAAACATAAAGCTCATTACCAGGCGAACTCTGCACAGCAAGAGTCCCACGAAGCCTATAAACAAAATAAAGATAATGATGACTCTAATAATATGGCATGTGCCGCTTTTGATTTTGGGAGAGCATCTCAGTGCCCCCAATGCAAAACATTATTTGAGCCAACCACAGTGTCTACTTTAAGCTGTGGCCATCCTCTTCCCGCTCTTCCTGCGTCAATCGCGCATGATGGGAGAGGTTCTCTTGTCTTACACAAAGGTTTAGTAAATGACAATCCAGTCTCAGTACTTTTTGATTCTGGATGCACAACTATTGGGGTTAGGCAGTCACTCATAGATCCTTCTCATTCTACAGGCAAAGTAGTCAAATGCGTAACATTTGGCGGCACCATAGAGAAATACTCTACTACCGCTATCATTAGGATTGCTACTCCTTTCTTCACAGGAGATGTACACGCATGTCTTTTGCCGGATCCGATCGCTGATCTTATCATCGGTCGCATTCACGGAGTCAAAGAATGCACTCCGGAGCAAATTTCCGTTTGGGAAAATCAAAATATGCAATCTGCTAATGCAGTAGTCACTAGAGCTCAAGCTCTCAATATGCCTGAAACTTCATCTGTTGAAGATAATGAAGTGCATAACCAAGATGATCCCTTGGTAATTTCTCGTGACTCGTTTATAAAACAACAAGAAGAAGATCCGACTCTTAAGAAATTCTTCACTCTTGTAACAAAAGGTGATCCGAATAAAGATTCAAATTGTAAATCTTGGATTACAATGAAGAATGGCGTACTTGTACGTATGGTGCAAGACTCCACTAAGTCAAGTCATTCTCAGATTCTTGTACCCAAGAATTTGAGAGTTAAGATCTTACAACATGCACACGACTCTCAGTGTGCTGGTCACATGGGTTTTTCCCGTACAAAGTCAAGAGTTCTTGCGGCTTTCTTTTGGCCTTTTGTGAACAAGGACATACGGATCTATTGTCGATCCTGTAAAGTATGTCAAGAAGTCAAATCCAAAGGTCCTCGTCATGCTGCGCCTATTCAGGCTGCAGATATTCCTATTCGTCCATTCCAGAAAATGGCGATAGACATCATTGGTCCATTCAAGATCAAATCTGCTAGAGGACATCAGTTTATCTTAACGTGTGTAGACATGTGCACACGTTGGCCAGAGGCTATCCCTCTAAAGAGCATTACTACCGCTGACATTGCAGATGCTCTTTGGCTTATATTTTCTCGGCTGGGATTCCCCGGAGAAATATTATCAGATCATGGCACCCAACTGATATCGGATACCATGTCTCAAGTAATGTCTACTCTACAGATAGAGAGATCTTTGAGTAGCATCTATCATCCTATGTCCAATGGGATGGTCGAGCGACTAAATAGAACACTTAAGAACTTATTAGGGAAGATAACTGAGGATCATCCTCAGGATTGGGATAGGGTTTTACCCGCGGCCCTCTTCGCGTACAGAGAGGTCCCCAATGAACATACAGGGTTTTCGCCCTTTGAACTTGTCTTTGGCGCGCGACCGCGCGGCCCAATGTCTTTGCTGCATGATCTTATAACAGCTGACAATATTGACGATGACACAAAATCTTCTTACGAGTATGTCATCGCGCTGAGACAAAAGATTATCGAAGCATGCAAATTGGCAACGTCCTCTTCTGAGTTTGCTAAGCAGAAGGCAAGACAATTTGCTAATAAGAAGAGAACTTTACGACAACTTTGTCCTGGTGACAAAGCATTTGTTTTGCTACCTTGTCGTGAAAATAGACTCCTTATTAGTTGGAAAGGTCCGTACGATATAATATCGAAAATTTCAGATGTTGACTACATCGTCGATATTAACGGGAAGCATAAAACCTTCCACATCAATATGCTTACGGAGTTCCATGAACGTCCTGACTATCTACAGCCTATTTTCCAGGCAACGGACGATTCTCATGTCAAACATGGTCATTACTCATCACTGTCTGTAATACAGGATGAGGAAACAAGTTTTTCGGATGTTAATCTCCCGCTTCCAATGATCCCACTTCATTCTAGTGAATCATGGAAAGACGTTACTGTTTCTCCTGATTTGTCTCTAGGAGAACGGCGACAAGTTTCGTCTATGTTACAAACATTTCAGGATGTCCTCACTGACATCCCTGGACAAACTCATGTCATTGAGCATGACATTGTTCTAACTGAACATACTCCAATTAGGGTTAGGCCTTATCCTATCCCTATACATTTCCAAACACAGGTTGAAAAGGAGTTGGATGAAATGATAGATTTACAAATAATCGAACCATCCACTTCTGCATATTCTTCGCCGATGGTTATTGTTCGAAAAAAAGACAATAACATACGTCTTTGCGTTGACTATCGCAAATTGAATCAAGTTACGAAGTTCGATGCTGAACCTATGCCTTTACTAGAAGAGTTACTTACTCGTCTTTCTAAATCGCATTTTTTCACTAAACTTGATTTGTCTAAAGGATATTGGCAAGTTCCATTATCCGAACGCGCCAAACCTCTTACCGCTTTCTCTACTCCCAGAGGCCTTTTCCAATGGAATTTTATGCCTTTCGGCCTTATGAACGCACCAGCTACATTTGTACGCATGATGCGTCGAATCCTATCGTATCGGTCAGATGTCATTGCTTATCTAGACGACATCTGTCTTTTCAGCGATACTTGGGAAGATCACTATTCAGGATTAGTTGAATTATTATCAACTCTGCGTGAGTATAACCTGACAGCAAAACCATCTAAAGCTTGTATTGGCTTTAGCGAAATTGCTTTCTTAGGCCATCGAGTAGGTCACGGTTTCTTGAAGACAGAAGACCATAATATCACTAAGATACTTAACATCTCTATCCCTAGGACTAAAAAGCAAGTGCGAAGTCTTTTAGGTCTCATACAATTTTATGGACGTTTCATTCCGAATCTGTCCTCTATCATGGCACCTCTCTCTACACTATTAAAGAAAGGGTCGCCTAACATGGTTCACTGGTCTCATGAATGCCAATCTTCACTAGAGAAGATCAAAACTATGTTTTCATCACCACCTATTTTAGTGTTACCTACAACAGATAAGACATTTGTTCTTCGTAGTGACGCTTCATCCACTGGGATTGGAGCGGCACTAATGCAAGAGTACTCTGGAACTCTGCATCCTGTAATGTACATATCCAGAAAACTTAATGCTGCAGAAAGGAATTACTCGGTTTTAGACCGTGAATTATTGGCAATGGTTTGGTCAATTCTCAAACTCCAAAGATTCCTTCTGGGCGCGCATTTCGTAGTGGAAACTGACCAAAAAGCTCTTACGGCTATCCAAAGTAAAAACTTGAAGAGCTCGAGATCAACTCGATACGCAATCGCTCTTCAACCTTTTCATTTTTCGGTACGAGCTATCCGTGGTTCAGAAAATGTGATGGCGGACATTCTGTCCAGATGCCCACATGATGCCACTTAACTGTTAAATATTGGATCTTTTTAATATGTATAACTTTACAACAGTTATTTTTTGTTTCTTTACTAAGATACACATTTGTAATTTAATAATAGAATGATGGTATCGCTACTTAGCGGTTTATTGATGTTAATTCACCGCTGTTCTTTGATGATTGTTTCTTCATAAATCATAAATTTAAGATTGTAGTGTGAATTTTTGGTATGCATTGTATAATTACCAGAATTGTATTATACGTACATCACACCTTCCTGGAAACATTTATTCGTAGGGAAACAATTTCTCTCAGATTTTGAGATATATATTCTCACCAGTCATATTAGGAATTATAGTTATTCCTGATATTTTCATCTGCGCAGTATTCTTGCGTTGTGAGCCTATTCTACGGTGCTCCTAGATGTATTTAAAAAAAAAAAAAATTTTATTTTTTTTTTTCCCGGGAGGTGTGGTAAGACTGTAAAGGGCAATTTTTACTATCTTGCAATATAATACATTTATATTCTTATTATGTTCGCAAATATTTTGTAAGCAAAGTATTTCCTTTTTAAGTGCTTAAGGAGAAGTCATTTTTGGGTTGCTTCCCTTGAAAATAGTTCTGTCATCTTCGATCGGACTCCGCAGACGACTCTAGGCCTACTGCGATTTATTCTGTGGCTGGGTAGGAATAGATTGTTCTTGCTTCAGTATATCTATGGCCTGAATTTATACGTAGTGTTTGTATGAGTAGGACGAGTCTGTCTTATATATGGATATCTTTGCATTTCTAAGTCGAACTAATTTGGTTGTCGCTAGAAAAGGTCAAAGGCTATGCAGCGGAAGTATCGCTAGCAAAGGGTGTGATCCATGGCTGTCATCCTGTGAGGATGCCGAGTTTTGTTGTAGCAGGCTTTTTGCCGAAATAGTGATCTATATATGGATGGGGAAAAGTGATAATCATTTAGACATGTTGTATGTACTTTACCCCAGTGTTTATTCTCTTTTGCCAAGGAATGGCAAAGTTATATTTCGCATAAAAAGGTAAAACCACAATTTATTATGAACTTGGGCTTCGCCATCGTTGTTGATAAGCAGATGCACAGTGGTACTTTTAAAAAGAATATCCATTCAAAGGAAGAAGACATTCCTATGTATCAGCACTGGATTGTATGATATTATTCAATTACCTCTATGAGAGAACCTATGAAGAAATGAGGACATTTAATGAATGACTAATTTTGGTCTATATTCTATAGTGAGTGAAGCTCACGAGAGAGAGAACAGCCATGTTGAAATTCATATACTTTGTATTTATCGAGTGAGAAAAAGGGATGCCTGTACTATCGCTCGATGAACCAAGAGATCACTGCTACATGTGAGAACCCATGTCTGGGATTCCTATATTATGAAATATATATATATTGAACTTTACGTGAAGGAATATTCGCTAGACGAGGTTAGGTCTAGGAGCCTTCCTATGTATTGGTTATGGTCTGACGTGCCCAGTCAGTAAAGCCAGATGATTTACATGATGGAACGCTGAATGCTTATTTACGAATGCTCCATTATGATATTTGCCAAGCATGAATGCTAACTTAAGATGATATTCCTGTGATCAACATTATGCTGTCTATGTCGACATTTGTTCCTGTAACCATACACGTACTGTCCAAGTGTGCGTCCCATTAAATGTTATAAAAAGACCACCGTAGTTCCAGTACTTCTTGAATTCGAACAGTGTGAGTATGAGTGATGTACTACCAACCTGTCAACTCTATCGAATCATTCTACCATTCGCGTACTGACATTCAGATACACACTCATTGTTTACACTCACATTCTTGTCGGAGCCTCATCACGTTCCAGGACAAGATGACCTGTATGACCAAAACTGTGCTGGGTTTGATGAGTTGACAATCGTTACACTTTACTACACCAGTCCCAACATCTACATTTATCCACTGGTGGACATTCACATCATTTAGCAAATAAAGCATGATTCAACAACTAGTAGCCAGTATGAGTTAACAACTACACACAAAGAAAGAGTTTAACAGTATTATCAGAGTGAAAAGTTATAAAGAGGCAAATAGTTTTATCAGAAGCAGATTCAGAAACAAGTGGGAAGCAAAGCATCTAGGCCATGGGTCATCAACCCACGAGCTTTTAGGATCTACTTTAAAATCACTGAGGGTTCTAAAGATCTACCATATATATATGTGGTGTGTGTGTGTGTATTTGTAATTTTAATCGGGTGGAGGAGGCGGGGAGGTGGGTATGATACACTTTACAAAGAAAAGATCACGTTCCTATCTCATGCAGTTCACAAATATATCTTAGTAGCTAGCTCGAGAGTTTTCGCTGGGAAACAGGACAAAAGTATCTTTGATTCCGGGGACACCGCGATTTTAAACGCTGGCAGGAGAGGTCTAGTCCAAAGTTTCCTTAGTTTAAAATGCCTATCTTTTTTTTTTCCCACCCGCAGTCGCCGAAAGATATTACCACATCATACAGTGGCATCTACCGGTAGACCGGTATCGACCAACCTCTGATCTAGCCATCAGAAAAGCGATGCAAATTACAAGTTTAGAACAAGTGAACACGCGGGACTCTTCAGACGGCACAGACCATAACAGATTGAGATACCTTCTATTCAGCAAGCTAAAGATTGAAACTAATGAAGAATGTAACTATGGCATTGATAAATTAGCAGCTAAACATACACTATATAAGTGCTCAACATATGAAGAACAGAGACAGCACATACGGGAGTCACCAATATCACTCCTTGACTAACTATGTGAAGATAACAACAACCTTATGCTGACCATAGTTTTCTTTAAACGTGTTCAAGTTGACGACAGAAAGTGTACGAAGAAGAAGAATATGAGAGCGGTGAGAGAAGCCTGAGCCAGACCGCCAACTTTATGAGAAGGATAGACATGTTTATATGAGAGCGATGAGAGAAGCATGAGCCAGACCATGAAATACATGACAGAAATATATATTGTTACATTAGACTGATGGCGGAAGCCTATGCGAGAAGATGGATAAAATAAAAAGAGATTGAATAATTCAGACGCAGAAATTTGAAAACAATTGTTTACCTGTGTATTATATGCAAAAGCAATTGAAAATGTTACAACTTCATTTTTACACACACACACACACACACACGCACGCACGCACGCACGCACGCACGCACGCACACACACACACACACACACACACACACACACTTCTTCTTCTTTCACCTTTCAACTCTCAAACGAGCAAATGCCTTCACCAAACTTACGCCATGTCTTCCTGTCACGTGCCATTAACAAACTTACGCCATGTCTTCCTGTCACGTGCCATTAACAAACTTACGCCATGTCTTCCTGTCACGTGCCATTAACAAACTTACGCCATGTCTTCCTGTCACGTGCCATTAACAAACTTACGCCATGTCTTCCTGTCACGTGCCATTAACAAATTTACGCCATGTCTTCCTGTCACGTGCCATTAACAAACTTACGACATGTCTTCCTGTCACGTGCCATTAACAAACTTACGACATGTCTTCCTGTCACGTGCCATCCGCTCAAGGTCATTCATGTCTTCTTCATGCCCTTCATATATGTCTCCAGTTCTCTTCTCCATGTTTTCTTTGGGCAGCCTCTGCCTATGTTACCCTAATCATGCTATCAACAGACGTAATATATATTCATATGCCTATCTAAGCATGAGTGTTGTACGTTTGTAAATTTGTGTAGGTTGATAGCTTCTGCGCAAGAAACCGGTGTACATGCACTTTAGATTGTTCTCCAGTGTTGATTTCTGTAGTTTTAAGTGGGGTAGGCTGGTGTGTGAATATTTAAACACCTATAAAAAATATGTAAATTATACGTACATTCTGTGTCCAGCTTGTGACCCAGGAAAATATGGCCCAGGCTGTAACTCAACCTGCAACAACCAATGTGTATCCAAACAATCTGAAAAAAGTTCATGCAGCAATATTAACGGTACCTGTTTGTTTGGATGTGACGCCGGCTACCAAGGGTTAACTTGTGACACTGGTAAGTTCTATTCTTGTAAACACAAACAGAAAACATTTACACTTGTAACAGTTAATTCAGTCACCTTTCTTGCTTTCAGCAATCACATCAGACCCCTCTCCGTCTCTGTATCAACAGTTGGCAGGCTCCAGTGTATTTCTGTTGCTTTTTTGGCCTTTGTCTTAGTGACTTATCTTAATTCTGTCTAGCGAACTAACAGCACGACACACCATTATTCTGTCAAGTTTCTCCTGGTACGTCCTGTTAGTAATAATAATATTTTCTGTGGTTTTTTTTTTTTTTTTAAAGTAAACGTTCTTGCCTCATTTTGACGAATGCGACCTGTTCAGCCTTGACATACCTCCGTATGTCATATTACGTCTAACATCATATCTGCACTTAACGCAGTTAACACAAACCAGTATAGTCACTCATTATCATAATTTTGTTTGGCTACTTACAGAGAATGGAGCGATCACTACAGCTGGTCACCTGACAAGAAGCCTACATCAAACATTCACATGCTCTTACAACAGTGGTTTATGTGTCAATTTGTTTTACATGATGAGGTGGCCTGCCCCGTGCACAACCTCATATTAGTAGCCTTGTACGACATGCCTGAGCGTGCGTAGTCCTATGCTGTCTCAGTCTCTTCAGCGACCTCTAACTACCACACGGGACATAGTCATACATAGAACATATGAAATACTTGTCAAGGCGTACTGTACTGTTCATCAATTTGTTCAACAAAAGCTTATCAAAATTTACACCCCATAAAACAGATTTTAGACAAGAAATAAAGTTAAACTTATAAATAAATAATGAGCTAGTAACCCGCGTCTGTGCCCTAATGGATATGAACTTAGTTTCATAATCCAGATATACCAGGTTCGAAACCTACTGCAGGCGGTTTGGTAGCAGACCGCTTTGTGTGGATTTTTAACAATGGTATAAGCGCCGTACCGTTCAGAAAGCAATGGCAAACTACTGAATGAAAAAAATTGCCTAGAAAAATCACAAACAGCCAATAAAAGCTGGGATTGATTGCCACGTCCTGTAAAGGATAAGCAACTAACTTTTTTTTTTAACCCGCCAGAACATGCCGGTAAATAATTATGTAGTGGTATTTCAGTTGTATGCCCTAATAGCAGCATTAATTCTCCTATGGTTATTTCACACCTTTCCATTTAATTTCATTTTCAAACATATCATTTACACAGGGTCAATTGAACATGAAAAACAATTGAATTTCATATAATTATAATCGGTGTTTCGTTTAGCTTTCACGCTGCAATGTGCACGATTTTATTTTATTTTTTTTACTGAAAAATCTGGCTGGACTTTTTCATTATGCCTATATGACTTTTAACTTCGCCAATTTGTTTACAGAAGTTAACAGTCGAAGAAATGTAAAAGACAACACATATAAGATAACTGTAACTTCTGTTTCAGAACGTGCGCCTTCTTTCCCTACCCCTAAATTCACAATTTCAGACTATGTACTAACACATGAATTGTCAATATCAGTTTATCTACTGTCAAGTGCTTAGCTGTGAGTGCACATTGACAAATATACAAGGTATATTACATTACTCATGGAGCGACAAAAATTGCTCGTTATTCACAGCTAATGTTAACTCAACGAACTCCAACACGTAAGCACGATATCCGACGACTTTATGCCACAACCTTTAGCATCACACAATAACACAGACAGACTGCCGATTTGGCCTTGAACCATAAGAAAAACACAGCGTATGGTGTGCATAATTGAAACATAATCCAACGGAACGAAATCACTATATCTCAATATACTTTCTACTGTCTACCTTCCTTCATCCAATTCGTCTTCTCTCTCCACGTAATCTCTACTCGCTCCAATCTCTCTCTCTCTCTCCTTCTCTCTCTCGCTCTCTCGAATGCCTTACCACATATCCCCCTTTTCACACCTGACCATTCTTCACCACCACTTCGTTCACAACAACTCAGTCATGCCCGTGAACTCAACATTAGTGCTTACTGCTACTAATACATTCATGCCCACAGTCAAACTTAACCTTCACTCACTTCAACTCACAACTTACATAAATACCTTTAGCTCCCGCTGGAGCATGAGTACTGACATTCATTCTATAAGCGGTTCGTGATATCCAACCCTCCTTCTCCAAGTGAAACTGGATGGGTGGTAGATATCAGGAACCCAACCATCCAAAACCTATAATTACATGTGTGGGAAAAATCTATTGCATCAGTGGGAAAACATGCCATCTACAAATAATCAATAAAAACATGCTGAACAAAACATTACAATAGAACCGAGTTGCTAGAAAAATACAACAGCAACCGTTTGGCAAAAATGATGCAACTCTAATTACACACAAAAAAGGTGATAAACATTACATCAATTTCATCAAATTCTACCATACCGGAGAATACCTATTCTATAAACTTGTACTGAATACACAACATACCATCAGAACATAGGTTATACAAAAATCATGCAGAATACAGTTGACAAAACAATACTCATGTACAGCTATCAGATACTACAATGGAAAGGGTGGTAAAAAAAACACACCATTTACTAAACGCAAGTTCTCATAATCTCGATAAAGAATTTGCAAGAACATTTAATTTAACCTGAATCGGCATGACAGTGAAGTTGTGCTGTTGTAACAACAACGATCATCCTTTCAAACGCAAATTTGGTGATCTAGGTGACTTAAGAAAAGTCAATGAACAATGGTCCGTTTCCAGCACAAAATGAGATCCTAACAAAAACCTAGAGAGTTTTGAAACAGCCCAAATAATAGCTAAACACTCTCTTTCTATAGTAGCATTTCGCGTTTCAGCCGGAAGCAACTTCCTGCTGAGATACATGACAAGATGTACAAACCCATCATGTTCCTGCATAAGACACGCACCAATGCACACTGTAGAAGCATCCGTTTTCAGTACAAAGGGCTTAGCCAAGTCTGGCAGTAGAAGAATAGGCTTACTGGAGAATACATTCTTGATCTTCCTCAATGCTCTATCACGCTCTTCAGTCCAGACCACTCTGTTCGGCGTGCCCTTTTGAGTGAGCAATGTGTGGCCGGGTGTGTTGGTGTGTTCGTATAGAGATTCAGATCACTGCCCTAACCAGTGGATAGTATGTGTGAGTAGACAACGTAAATACTTTGATGAAACAAGGTGATGAATGCACTGCTAGGCAAGACGTACAGATGGTTGATGTTTTCTAAAACTCTGTTGACACACTGTACTCCAACAGCAGTAAAACGAACTTCAAGGTTTATTAACAAACAGTAGAATCCGCTTCACTCTTCTGCGTATTTATCTCATAGATTTTACATTCAACTTGATATAATTCTAGTTCTTACATTTTCTCAATCAGCGACATCTGTAAACCATATATTCTAGCACATTTCTGTCACTGCTCTGTTCTCGTCTAGTTTCTCCACTGTCATGTCGTCTGGGTGATCTTCTAAGAAAGTTAGTTTATCTTTATAACGTTTCACCTAGTGACCTTCTGGTGTATCTTGCTAGAAGACTGGCCTAAAACTGCCAGGGATGATGATTTTCTGCCAGAGCTTATCTGATCACTACGTCTGTCCCTGTTTTATCTAAAAGTCTATCTTGAAAACAAAACGGCAATCATATCTGCTCACCATGAACTCTGTCTGTCTTGCACTATGTCTTGCGAAAAACCTCTCTTACTCCAAAATCTTGAAAACCCACACAAGTTGAGAAAAAAATTGATTAACTACATCTAGCTTTCGCTCAACCAGCATTTTCACTGTCAACATGGCATATGAGGACTTGGGGAGCTAGATAGCAGTACATAATTCTGTGATCACAGAAAGCTACCCGATTTAGGCTTGTTATCTCGTTTGCACTCCTCCAATGGTCTCGTCATGAACAACTTTAACACTTAGGAGAAAACCCCTTTCTCTCTCTACGCCTAGCGCGTCTCGATGTCCACTAACTAACTTCAAACCTCGAATAACAGTTACGATTCTTTGTCATGGAGAGTTCACCTACTCCACGCACAAACTCCCGTGCCGAACTAGCTTAGTTTGCACTATTTTCAAAACAACTCACTTACAACCCTCCAGGGACGTAATTACAAGTCGTCTCCCTTTGTATAATAATACTAAAAGTCCCCATCTCTTTTTTACTACCATAACCTACACCGTGTTTATGCAAAACAGTTAAACCATTTATAGGAACTGACTTTATCTCATAACATAAATCCCCGATTTATTTTTACTTCCCCTTGTCTCACATCTGAGACCCATTCTCTCACACGCTCCCTGTCACAAATGTCAGAGCTGCCGACAACGAGGAGAACCTGGGGATAAATTTATGATAAACATTTATCAGACCGAGTAAACTACGAACTTGTTTCTTTTTTTTTGGAGGTTGCAAATTCAAAATTCTTCCAACTGTCTGATCAACTGGTTTTAAAACACCCTGTCCTACTACTTACCCCAGAAACGTTAATTCATGAAACCCAACCTTAATCTTACTGGGTCTTGCTGTAAGGTGATGCACCCGAAGGCATGACAACAGTGACTTCAATCCCTCTGCATGTTTATCCCAAGTGTCATGAAACAGACAGATGTCATCAATATATGTAATAACATCCTTCCGTCCACTCAAAATCATTCTCATCATTCGCACAAAAGTTGCAGGGACATTCACCAGTCCAAAGCAGATATAATTAAACTGGAAAAGACCCTGCGGTGTACAAAATGCCGTAAGTGGCCTAGCGCCTTCTGCTAAGGGAATTAGCCAATGCCCCCTCGATGAGTCTAGATTTGTAAAATACTTTGCGCACCCCCCTATTTGGGATAGGATAACCTTTTGGTTGGACATAGGTTCTGCATCTATAACTGTGACACTATTCAAGCGGCACAAGTCTATACATATCCGTAGGGATGTATCCTTCTTCCGCACGATGACTATGGGGAATGAGTATGATGATTCAGATGAGGAGATAACACCAAAGCGTTACATATCATTCACGTTTTTCTCAACCGCAAAAGTATAATGTAGTTGAATAGGATATGGTCTCACACGGATGGGCTCGCCACAAGTCAGTTTGATATCATGCTCAACCAAATCAGTTCTTTCAGGAATATCCGTGAGCACATCTTGAAATTCGCACAGCAGTGACTGCACTTGTTGCCACTGATGCTGTGAGAGAGATGCAGAGACCTCTATATCTCTCCATGACTCCGCAGAAACCACCGGCATAGTGGGATTTGGAGGTAGACCTCCTCTCAATTTTTTTCGATGATCGCTGTACTAGCCATAGTAAATGTACTATCAAGAACAGCGTGCACAACTAGTTCCAGTTCAGTTCAACGTACTACAAATGGTTTTAGCATATTAACATGGAAAATCTCCTCCTTCCCTCGGACAAATATCAGACAATCCTCATCGGTAATCTGTTCCTTTACTTGAAATGGGCCCTGCCCGCTCCCGAGCAGGCGATTTTCCTTGGTAGGTTACAACAACCATACCTAGCTGTCAGGACTGAGGGATACAAGTTTGCTATTCCTGTTGGTGTACGCTCTATACCTTTCACCCGATATCTGTAATGCCTCACGCGCAATCGAACAGGATATAATTATGTGCTCTCGCAAGTCAACGACATACTCATAACTTGACCTGACGCTATCATCAGCGTAATTCCCTGTCAGTAAGTCTCACAAAATCTTCATGGGACCCCGAGGATTTGCCCCAAATACCAGCTCAAAAGGTGAGCACTCTGTGCTCTCCTGTGGCATCTCCCTGTATGCAAACAAAACCGCCGGTAGGTATCTATCCCACTACAGCGGACAATCTCATGTAACCTTAACTAGCATTCTTGTCAGTGTTCTGTTGAACCGCTCGCAGTCCTCGTTGCTCTGAGAACAAACGAACGAACGAACTTTATTTTCGAAGGGTTAAGAATTGGGCGCGCAGGCCCGTCTAACACTCTGCCCTTCCACTCTCATTTATCTTGCATACAATATCCTTTCATTTCCACATGTTACTTTAAGCATTAATTTAAAGGCATGCAACATTATAAAATTAACATAATGTCAGGCGACTAGTATACCGTGGATTTATCAACATCATCATATAAATATAATACTACATCAACAACCAGGCTCATGTGTTAGAGGATGACCACAACTACACTATCTGACACAAACTCACCATAACACCGGCAGCAGGTAAGTTCCCTCTTTAATGACTCTACTCGTACACACACAAAGAAATGCAATACATGATACACCACGAATGCCAATGACTTGCGATACACTATATCTCAACATACTAGCCAAAATGATCAATGGCATAGTCTAACCAGCAATCGCCATGACTATCACTCACAGGCGAAATGCACTACTTACAAAGCACAGTACTTGATTGCAAATAACTGATTTCCAGGAGAAAATCACTAGGAACCACAATACCAATCTAGTGACAAATCAATTACTCCTGAACATATGCACACATCAATAAGAATGAACCAACTGGCATCCGTAGACTTCCCAGCACAACTGCTGACAGAGGCAACCAAAAAACACGTCCTTCACAGGACGACGGCCATCGCAAGAATAATCTTTTCGCCAAACCGATACTTCCGGCTTCCGCTCTAGCCCAAAACTGGCTGGACGGGTATTGTCACTCTCCAGTGTGGCCATTATAAAATTTGGTGAATGTTTCTCCTATGACATCCAAACCCCCCCCCCCCCCCGAAAGAAAACGCAGTTTTCTTCTATTGGAGGAGTCACGCCCAATACCCACTAGAGTAAGAAAGAACCAAAATGCCAAGAAAGCACCTCCTCTTGCAAATAAGAAATGCTTGAGTTGATCAACACCATTGTCGTACATGCCTTCTCACACACTAGACCTAAAGAAGGAAACATGTACAAATACCCCCCAGGTACTGCCAGTCGTGAAAAATACCAACGACTGACTAATCCTGGAATAGTTTACACGTAATGCATGTTACACAAAATCTGTATACTTACTTGTCCCCAAACAGCAACACATCATCGTATAAATAATCATCTCTCATAATCTGGTTGTAGATATACGATAATATGATCTATGTACACATCGAGTACACCTTCATAAATATTGCCTTCATGGCAGCATAACAATACATCGCATACCATACCACATCATGATAATTTAAATAGTCATAATACATTTCTTAAATAAGTTGCAATAAATACTTTCTTCAGATGTACCTTTTCACTTAACATGGTGTAGCTGTATCTTCGATATACTTCCATAATACCTCACCTTCATGGCATCGTGACTCATAAATCCCCAAGCAAGGCATAACACAGTACATGACCCTTAAGATAACAGGACCATTATATTACATAGGTCTCTGATAAATGCAAGCCAGGCCTGCCCACAGTGCACCTGTCTACCATGTACCTGCCTCCAGCGCACTTTTCTACAGCATGCCTGCCTACAGCCTGCCTGCCTAAAGTATGCCTGCCTCAAGTATGCCTGCCTCAAGTATGCCTTTAAGGCACTGTGCCACATTAATACAACTCACAACATAGCATAAGACCGCACACCATGTATTGTAAAGCCTTACGTAATCTATACAATTTCATAATATGTCATAGTATACACAAGCATTGCAAGAAATCTTATAATCTGTACAAATTTACAAAATCCTCATATTGCTACTAGAATAGAACTGGGGCGCGGGTCAGAGCCTCTCAGGTTCGGTTCGTTTCAACCGAAACATATTATTAAACACGACCCGGCAATCTAACCCTCACTACTGCTGGACTATTAGCAGGTGGTTTTGAAGCCTAACTGCCTTACGCGCACCCCAACTATTCACAAAAGTCAACCGTGCCATTTTGGTATTGTCGCGTAACGATAATACTTCCACAAACTTAACCTTCGCGACCCCATCAAACACTCGTCTGAGTGTGCGCCAACTAGCACTCAGTGGCACGTTACGCACCCACACTGTGCGATCATTAGCTTTCAGACTTGCGTATAAGTCCCTACTGGTCCTAGTCATGTCACTCGATACCTGCCGCGAAATACGCCTACGATGTACCTTATAATCATCCCTCTTGGAAGTTTGGTGCTGCTGAGCCTCTGCTTCAGCTACACTCGTGGCACTATGCATCCCGCGTACATTTCCGACGATCAAATCGGCTATCGGATCCTCTAGGACAAACGCATTTACTCTAACCTTAATGAACGGGGTGTCCACATTAATGCACGCCTGGGGGTAAGTCTCAACTTTGCCCCCGAACGTGGTGCACTTTACAGTTTTTCTGGTCAGGCATGAGTCGTCGATGCACGACCGACTAACCCCAATTGTGGTGCATCCGGTGTCCCTCAACACCCGGACTGGTCTATTCCCCACCTTTCTTTCGTGGAGAATTACATTCCCAGTCTCATGCACTGCCGACAGACATGGTGCCACATGCCCACATTGAAGCACCAACCTCTCGTTTGTATGAAATAGAGGGCGACACCCTGCACAGTCCTCGCTGTTGATTGTGTCCAACACAACCGCGGAATTTGCATGCTCAATCGGGGTAGTGCAGCTATCAGCACTATGACCCCTACCACCACAATTGGTACATACGCGCTCTTTCTTCTTCTCATCGCGTGTACTTTTATTGGATTTCTTCGAAGACGAAGACCCCACATCAGAGTCAGATTATCGACTCTCTGAGGAACCACTCCTCTGCTTATGATGTTTGGTTTTGTACCAAAATCGGTCGTCGTCTCGAGAGTCCTCGAAATGTACCTGTTTATGAGTTTGGTACTCCCTTCAGTCACTATCGGTATTGTACTGTCGGTTTTGACCCCTTGGCCGACTGTTCCTATGAGAACGAAAGTTCCCATAGCTACCTCTACGTGGTTGAGAGGGGCTGGAAGGCTTATCGTACCTCTGCTCTTGACCCCTGTCTAACTGATTTCGCCAAGGATGGCGTTGAACTTTGCCAACACTGGCAACTACCTCTTCTGTCAGACGCGACTTCTGAATGGATTTGCCCGGTAGGGCCAGGACATAATGGTGCCCTAATTTGGCCATGGACTCAAAGTCCTTTGGTTGACGTTCCTGGAAGAACGCCACCAACTCACTAGAGCACGAGGACAACACTTTGTCCCGTAGAACTAAGTCCAGCAAGCCATTAAAATTCTTTGTTATCTCTTCCATTTCGATCCATCTATTTAGAAGAAGTTTGATCTTCGAGATAAAATCCTCGAAGTCTTGGTCTGAGCTAGGCATCGCGTTCTTAAAGCGCGTCCGGTAGCCGTCAGCAGTCAGACGGAACCTCCGGAGCAATCTCTCCTTCACTTTGTCATAATCAGCCCTTTCCTCGACAGGGAGGCTATAAAAAGGCTCCATCGCGGGCCCAACTAGCAGTGTCGACAAAAGAGATGGCCACTGATCCCTATTAGCCTTATAGGCCACACATCAGCCTCAAATCTTTCTAAAAAGAAATCCAAACTATCAATTTTCTCGTTGAAATTAGGTAGGTGCAGCCTAAAAGGACAATGAGCCATACCAGAAGTTGAGCTCTGACCACTCGCACCCACTTCTAACTTCTTCAATTGTAACTCCTTATCCATCATGTTTTCTTCCAGAGCTATTCTCATTTTCTCCTTCTCTAACTCTGACTCTATCTTCTTTTCTTGCAATTCTCTCTCTTCTTTCATCTTCTTTTCTTGCAATTCGAACTCTCTATCTTCTCTCATTTTCTTTTCTTCGAATTCTCTCTGTTTCCACTCACTTTCTTCTTTCATCTTCCTTTCTTGCAATTCCAATTCTTTCCTTTTTAGCTCTAACTCTTCAGCTCGAGCATCTCTTAGAGCATTTTGTTTATCAATTCTCTCACTCTCTTCCTTCTCTTTCCTTTCCTTTTCCTCCTTTGCTTCCTTCTCTTTCAAAGCTTTTTGATTCTCTACTGACTGGAATTCTGCCATGGCAAATTCCACTAATACTTTTCCTTTGTACCCGGCTTGCATGTCAATCCGCATGCAAGTATCAATATCCATGATGTACACTAGTAGTTCTCCCTATTAACTTAAGTATAAATCTCTACAGTACAACTACTCCCCTGTATATATTGCACTTAAGCCAGCAGATAAATTTCTGCTTACAATAATATTCAGTAATAGTAATGGTAAATAATGATATCACTTCATAAATTTACATATATATATATATATATATATACATGAAAGTAAATATCACCTCGTAGTTTATTATGTAAATATGATTCACCTTTACGTTATGGTCTTACTAAAGACTCACTTAGCCTCTTGGCTTTGTTCTCACCATTTGTGCAAATCAGGTCTTTCTGACCCCTTATTCTCTGCTATATCCTCAATCGAACTTACAGTAGTCGATAGTTGAGTAATCACAACTTCCTTGTACTTTGACACCAAAATATCAACTTATAATGGTCGTTAATTGTATACAACACTTTATGATACCGTGACAACACTGTATCAACTTACCATAGTCACTAGTTGTATAATAACAACTTTATGAAACTCTATGGTGCTACGACACCACTATATCAACTTAGTCACCAATTAGATTCTACTTCACAGTCTTTACTGTCACCCACACTGGTGCTATAAACCAATACCCCTCTAATTATTACTAAACTCAATACTCTCTGTTAAGCAAGTACTTTTTATGGCAAAATTGACACAAATGTGGACTACACAGATGAAAAAAAATACACATCACTCCCCGAAAACTAAATTCCAATCACGAGGAAATAGCTGTCAGAATACAAAGAGAAGAGATAGATTAATATCTACACTGCGTGACTGAGCACGAACGAAAACAAGGGCAACCTGTAAACGTATTTACAAGATAGACAGATAGGACAAGAGAACACACCACTTAAACGGAACACAAGAAATACTGAATGTACACGACACTATAAATACACACCCCACAAATACCGCTAACACCAAGAGAGCTCGGAATGTTATGCAGGGCAGTTGCAGGAAATTCGTCTGCCAGACTCCACCACAGAACAAACACAGCCACAACCTAATAGAATTGGTCTAATCCAATCTTTTCCTACGAAAGGCCAAAACTGGATTACACTCACACACCAATACACTATAACACCAAAGACACTACGAAAACCACAATCAACAATGAGGTGCTAGAAGGTAACTCTTCCACCAAGCACTATCTTCACCTCAGTGAGAATAAATTAAGTACCCAAACAGTAGAATAATACTATAATGTATCAAAATATATAATACAGATAATTCCCAACTATCAAGAACACAGAGCAAGATCAAATCTAACTAACAATCAATCTACCTACACACAAAGTCACACTTACGCAATAAAGAAATGTTAAAACATGAGGAAAGACAACAATAACAAACCGAGAAGCAAATACAAAAACAGCACTACACTATTTACCATGTGAAAGTAACTAATAGATATAATCAGTAAAGAAGACAAACAATAACATTAAATTACCAGGGAAAGAAGAAATTATTAATATAACATATAATACATAAACATACAAACAATAACTTATCTGAAGCTCCAACGGCGCTTGAGCAAGCAGAATCCTCAGCACTGACGATGATAATGATCACAGAACGAACGAAAGTTCTCACAAGGACACGTAAAATCCAAACGAATATAAGTCCAGGAATAGCCTCAATGTCTAATCCGAGTGACACGGTACAATTCTTTTCGCACAATGACCTCACTGTACTTCACGGTGCTCACACAGCACTGCTTATCATCTATATAGCACCGTCTACTTCACGGTTTTCACACAGCACTGTTTATCATCTATATAACACAGTCTCAGGTAAGTTGGCAGGGCATCAAGCAGAAACAAATTCACCCGTGGTTGGGCACTCCTGGAAAGACCAGCACGTCTGCGTAGACAGGCAATGACACTGGCGTCGGCTTAGGAAGGTCACGTCAGAGCTTATTACGTCAGTAAAGGCAGGTCCCAGGGATGACATCAGCAAGACCCCAGGCCCGTGTACTCTGGATTCACACCGGTCAGCAGGCTTCACACTTCAGGGCAGTCACACTCACCGCCTACTACCCAAGAACAGGCGCAGGTAGGTAGCAGCAAGAGTCTGGCTGCAAAATTCCCTCATGTGGCGGGACCCGGACAATTGGCCTACAGCGAAAACACCCTAACAAACCTCGTCAGCCTATGTGCACTTAAAAGTTCACACAGGTACTCCACAACAACTCCTAACCCTTCTACGGTAACACTCAAAGCTACAGTGAATCAAGCAGGATAGCACAACAACCGAAGTCGTCTCCCAGCCCTGTTGAACACGTAATTTTGCTCCGCGGGGAGCCCCGAATGTTACCAAGAAATCGTGAAGACTACCTTGCTATCTAACTATTTAAAGCCTGACTTCACTGCACCTCTATTACCAACACTTGACACACATTTCAGCAATGCTTGCCAAACTAACCACCTTTACATACCATATGACCCACTAACAACACCTGTCACTCCCTTGCTCCAGTTGGATCAATGTTGCCCACCACCAAACAAACTCAGAGATACGTCAAACTGCCCCGTCTGACGCACATTGTAACAACAGCTTAATACTTCAATAATCGTATACAACCCTGCAACGATACCTTAACAAACAACTTGAAACTTAACAACGTCTTATTTCACCGTGTATGGACTGAAATATATTGACAAAATAGCCATTCCCGCTGTGATACTGGAAAGTAGGTCAGCCCTGGAAATCGAGGTCAGTTCAAAGACTGTAAACAAGACACTAACAGATCGATGCATACACTGGACACTGAAATGTAAACAACTCACACAGTGAGTTGCAGAAAATATGAAGGCGCTAACACAGTAGCTTTACTAACCTTCTAACACTCTGTGTGTACAATAAATAATGGCATAATTACTGCCCCACAGGCTCTAAGGCCTTATCATCAAACAATATTAAATCAACACGTCAGCTAACTGGGAAATAATATTATAACGTACAGGCCTCCATAGCCAAAGAAATAGTCCGCAATAAATATGAGCCAAATACTAGAAAATCACTGGCCCCATGGAATTCAACTTTCTGGACAAGAGCCCCCAAATGTCAGGCGACTAGTATACCGTGGATTTATCAACATCATCATATAAATATAATACTACATCAACAACCAGGCTCATGTGTTAGAGGATGATCACAACTACACTATCTGACACAAACTCACCATAACACCGGCAGCAGGTAAGTTCCCTCTTTAATGACTCTACTCGTACACACACAAAGAAATGCAATACATGATACACCACGAATGACAATGACTTGCGATATACTATATCTCAACATACTAGCCAAAATGATCAATGGCATAGTCTAACCAGCAATCGCCATGACTATCACTCACAGGTGAAATGCACTACTTACAATGCACAGTACGTGATTGCAAATAACTGATTTCCCGGAGAAAATCACTAGGAACCACAATACCAATCTAGTGACAAATCAATTACTCCTGAACATATGCACACATCAATAAGAATGAACCAACTGGCATCCGTAGACTTCCCAGCACAACTGCTGACAGAGGCAACCAAAAAACACGTCCTTCACAGGACGACGGCCATCGCAAGAATAATCTTTTCGCCAAACCGATACTTCCGGCTTCCGCTCTAGCCCAAAACCGGCTGGACGGGTATTGTCACTCTCCAGTGTGGCCATTATAAAATTTAGTGAATGTTTCTCCTATGACACATAACAGCATTTATTTACAGTATGCAATCAGAATAAAAAATGAGATTTTTTTTTTTTAACAAACAAGATAGTAATTGGGAGATAAAAAAATAATAATAATAAAATAAAATAAACAAAACAATAAATAAATAAATTATATATACCTACCAACACTCACTCATGCGATCATACCGTCTACAATTAATCCGTATTTTTAATGTGTCATCACACATCAATACAAATATTACATAAGCACATTCTCTATTATATCCATACATTCTTGGTGGAAAATGAAATAGTAATAATAACACATTCTTATTCACTTCTGTGGCAGGTTAAGTAGTTGAGCAGTTTATAAAAAAAAATGTTATTATTCTCATATATGTCATCCCATTTCAGCAAACGAAAACATTCACATTTCTAAAGTACAGTTGTATACGGGTACATTCTCACGATTCACATTTCTAAAGTACAATGGTATGCGGGTACATTCTCACATACATTACATTATATAATAATATTTTAAAGTGAATATAATAATATAATAATATTACATGGATGTAAAACAAATTATTCACAAAAAACGAGCGGAAGAGGAAACGAAATGTTGACCTATGGGGTGGTGAATACTTGGGCTATGTCTAGCAGTTTAGATATGTGTTTCATCTCTTCTGAAATGAATTGTCGGCCCCTGTCAGACAATATCTCCTCTGGAAATCCTAATCTGCTAAATAAACTCATTAGAGCCTCTGCTGTATCCTTTGATGTGATGGATTTCATTGGCGCTGCTTCAGGCCATCTCGTGCATAAATCAACCAATGTTAGAATACGTCTAGACGGAATCTATATTAGAAATAACGGGAAGGGGCCCAATAATGTCTACAGCAACCTTCTGAAAAGGGAAAACTAATGGTGCCTTGGGAGTCCTTCATTTCTGGCTTGTCTTCTGACACACTTTACACGACCGACAGTAAACCTTCACATCCCTATTCTATCCACGCCAGTAAAACTGGGACAACACTCTACAGCGAGATCTCGCAATACCCATGGGACCCGCGAAAGGGATATCGTGTGCTGTCCTTAACACTGTATTCTTCAATTCTGCAGGAATAATCACCTGCCTAATGACCGAATGTTGCTCTGCAAAGCACCTGACTAGAATAGAGTTTCTAACCTCGAACCAGTAACGGGCAGACTTGGTGTGCCGTATGTTCTTGAACTCAGCCAACCGAAACAAAAGCAGAAGTGCAATATTTCCCCTCTACCTGTCTGCAAAATCAGATGCTGTAATTCCAGCAACCATAGGTAGCAAAGGGATATTACTGGGTTGCAATGACACAATATTCTCATCATCAGCCTTAGTCTGAGCTCTTGTCTTTACTGCATTTGCAAACGACTCATGTTTATTTTCCCACTCCTCAATATCCTGATTGGTGCAATCATGAACCCCACTAACATTTCCAATAATGAGATCAGCGACGGGAGACTCGAGGACGAATACTCGAACTATATCCGACAATATAGGAGTGTTGACCTGCACAACAGCCAGCGGATAGTATTCTTCTTCTTCCTCGTTCGTCCTGAAAAATACGTTGGTTGCGTTGTGTCTGTTTAAAGCGAAGCTGCGGTATTTGCACCTTTCGGCCGACACATCCGACTTCCGCACGGCATTCTTTGGGACCGGGTTTACCTTCTCTCTTCGATCTCTACTCCACAGCCAGACTGCGGTGATGCTGCCTGTTTCTAGGACCACCACGTTGAGGTGGAGTAGGGTCTTGGTCATCTCTGGTTCGCTGACCCTTACGTAGGCAATCAAGCTATGGGTCGCTGACTGCATTCCTCACTTTTGACTCGACATTACCACCAAATGTAATACATTTGGCCACCTTTCCAATATAACAAGTATCCTTAATCAATGTCTTTCCTACACCAATGGTTGTACAACCTGTGTTCCTCAAAACAGAAACAGGTGTATTCTCCACAAAACCGTTATTTAAAGTTAAGCTACCATCCTCATCAACTGATGAAAGGCAAGACAATGTGTGGCCTCGTATTAAAATAGGCTTACCATCAGGCTCGAACAATGGTTCAAATCAGGCTCTAACACTCCTCGCTATTAAATGTATCAAGGACAACAGCTAAATTTGCATGTTTAGTGTTTTCCTTTGGGCTCTCCTCTCGATTGTTTCTTCTCTCATTACAATTGGGGCAAAATCCATCTCTTGGCGCGTGTAAGGGCTTCTCTTTGGACTGACGTGAGAATCTTTCTTTGGGCTTGCATATGGACTTCGTTGCGGGTTGAATGGACACCTCTCTGGGTTCCTCCCACACTGATAAGATAGATGACGCCTTGAGCCACAATTATAAGAACCCCCTTCTTTTGTAGTCCGACGCAAAAGAAGGGTACTGTCTATTAGGAGAATATCTTCTGTTCCTATTCCATCTTCTATTGCCACAATCTGTAACAACGTACCGGTCTAAGTTGCGGGCCCGAGGATGTATGTATGGCTTCTTCTCAATTTTGTCCTAAGCCGCACAAGCTGGAAAGGTCTCAGCAACCTACTGCTTGTGAATCGGCTTCCCAGGGTTAGTAATAACATTCTGCTGCCCTAGCTCCGACATAATATTTATATCTTTTGGCTTTTGCTCTTGTAGAAAAGCCACTAAATCTGGCCTGCAAGATGATAGAACCTTGTCCTATAGCATGAGGTCAGATAGCCCGTCAAAATCCTTGACACTACCTGATAGTTCAATCCACCTATTGAACAGCAGCTTGATTGTCGCAATAAACTCACTCAAGTCCTCTTCTGGCAACGCAAATACACTTTGTAAATCACTTCCAGTTAGAAAATTATCTAGCAGAGATGGCCAGTCCTCTTTCTTAACCTTCCAAGATACTGCATCTTGTTGAAACATTTCTAGGTAAACGTCCATCATATCTACATCCTCAACGAAGAACGGGAGACGCAGCTTGAAAGGACGAGTAGACTCCGTAGTAGCTGGTCTAGAACTAGCAACCTCAATTTCCCGTTTCTTCAAAATAATTTCTTTTATCTGCCTGAATTTCAGCTTTCCTTGTTTCCTTCTTCTTTGCTTCCCTGTCAGTCTCAATTTCAGCTTTCCTTGTTTCTTCCTTCTTTGCTTCTGCCTCAATTTATAACTTCCTTCTCTTTCCTCGTTGCGTTCTCTCCGTACCTCAGCATCCGCAAATTTTGTCTCAACCCATAATTCAAGTTCAGTCCCTGATTTACCACGTGCCTGTTCCTTGGTGATAAAATCCAGGAGGCTAGTCATCCTGAAATATTTATCAACAACGATAACTGAAAAAAATGATGCAACAAATAAATTAGCGAAAAAATGTATACCACCTGATAAGTCAAATGGGGTCTAGAAAACTGTGTATGTATGTATGTATGTATGTATGTATGTATGTATGTATGTATGTATGTATGTATGTATGTATGTATGTATGTATGTATGTATGTATGTATGTATGTATATATATATATATATATATATATATATATATATATATATATATATATATATATATATATATATATATATATATATATATATATATATATATATATATATATATATATAACAACAAGTCTTCCAATTATAGGAACAAAATTATATATATCAGCTGTGCTGTTAATACATTTTGGCATTTTATGACTGTCTCCACTTTACTAATTTTTACGAGATCAGATCATTCACAGCCGTAACTAATTTGTGATACCAGTAGTTCTCTCATACACTGAGACTTCACCATTTTCTTGCAGAAATTCTACTTCTGTTTGTCAGTACAATGCTGATCCTATATACAATAAAAACCTCACGCTGCAAAGAGAATCAATTTGTGTGTGATTTAAGTAGACTATGGCGGCAAACTTCTGAGTGAGTTTAACTTGATATATGTATAAGCGAAATCGCAGTGAGCACTTGAGAAACAGGTGAATAAAAGCTACGCCACCAACGTATAGAAACACGGGCGTTCCTTGTAACTTAGGAAGAAAATGATGACGTTTCTTAGCCGCCATCACCGTCTACCTTCTGTCAAAAAACATTCGTGTGCGTGTCACGAATCCTTTGTTTGCGACCGTCAGCAGCTAGCCCTATTGTATCCAATGTGGTGACACTCGCTTTCTTTAAACAGAGGATTACGCCCACAAACGCATTCTTTTTATTCCCAATGTTGCAATCTCCCACGCCAAACAATTACTTGTCTACCGAAACTTCCTGGTATGCTCGACAAGATAAAGTAAAGCTGGGAAAAAGAATCAAAGGTGTGCTTAATGTTACACTTGAGTAAAAGCCGTGATTATGAATTAAAAAATATATAAAGGAGCATAAACGGGAGAGAAATAAAATAAGAGCGATGGTGAAAAAGGTACGGAGCGACAATGCATAGGAACACTTATCACAGGTATAGAAACGTTAACAAGTATCTGTGCTAGCAATTCGTGAAATATTTTGTAAGACACTATGTCACGGATTGTCTCCTCTTAGCTCTGCAGTAATTGTCAACCAATGGCCAACACTCAAGAGTATATAATATGGGCTTCAAAGTCTCTACCTTCGTGCAAGATTACTCTTGGCAGAGTTCTAGATAGAAGGATAATGATGCTTCTATCTCAAATTAGTTATGACAAAGTCACTATTACTTTTTACGTTTAACTTATGTATTCAAGGTGGCTAGACCATTACAGTGATTACAAGTAATCCTCAAGATAGTCAATTCAGCCGTGAAATAACATTATTGCAGTGTGAATATAGGTTAATAACTTTAAGAGGCGCGACAATGAGGTGACGAAAATGAAGAAATTAAGTACTACTGCCGGAGAGGACGAAAATTATGAAAATGGCGTAATTAATTTCGTCACAAACTAGCAAGCTCATAAAAGAAAATTCAATTCAATTAAAAAGTATTATCATTACAAAATAGTTTGATGCCATTGAAACTGAGAGTTAAAACAAGGTTATGTAACAAGGATATATACAATACAGGATATATACCACACGACATGAAGTCATCAGTTTTTATAACATTGCCCCAAAAAACCAAATGCAACAGAATGTTCAGACTTCAGAACAATAAGCCTCATGAGTCATGCAATTAAGATACTGCTCAAAATCATACAGGAAAGAATAAAAAGTAAGGTAAACAGCAAAATTCAAGAAGAACAGTTTTGGTTTTAGACGGAACAGTGGAACAAGAGAGGCAATATTTTGCCTAAGAATATTAGCAGAAAAATATACAGAATTCCAAAAAAGTATGTACATGTGCTTCATTGACTATAAGAAGGCTTTTGACAGAGTCTATCATAAGAAAATAATTGAATGCCTCGAAGACATAGGTATTGAGGGGAAAAATATAAGAATACTCAGTAACCTTTATTGGGAGCAAACTGCCACAGTAAGATCTGGAAGGAATTATTCACCATACATAGACATAAAAAGAGGTGTCAGACAAGGTTGTGTGCTGTCCCCCTGCCTATTTAATTTATACACCGAAAAAGTTTTCAAACAGATACAGGAAATACCAGGACTGAACATCAGTGGAAGGTCAATAAACAACCTTAGATATGCAGATGATACCGTGTTGTTAGCTAAAAGCGAACAGGAGTTACAAGAACTAGTGAAGCAAGTGAACAGTATAAGTCATGAATATGGACTCGACATTAATATTGAGAAAACAAAAACTATGATAATTAGCAAAACAGACAATAAACCCACATTAAAGATAAGCGTAAATGGGAAAATCCTGGAACAAGTCAAGAGCTACGTATATCTTGGTCATATAATAACAGAAGATGGCAGATGTGACACAGCAATCAAGAAGAGAAAAGGAATGGCCAAAGCTACATTCAACAACATGAAACATATACTGACATCTAAACAGTTATCTCACAAATTAAAACTGAGAATCATAAAGTGTTATATATATTCTGCATTTCTGCATGGTGCGGAAACATGGACGATGAATAAGCATTTGGAAGAAAGAATGGAGGCTCTTGAAATGTGGATATATAGAAGAATGGGGCGTATCTCATGGAAAGAGATGAAAACAAATAAGGAGGTCCTAGAAAATCTAGGTATGAAAAGAGAACTAATGAGGGAGATCGAAGTTCGGCAGCTAAAATATTTTGGCCACATTAAAAGGCATAACACCCTGCAGAAGACCATAATAGAAGGGAGAGTTGAAGGCAAACGTGCAAGGGGAAGACAACGCTATAAGTGGGAAGATAACATCAAGAGATGGACAGGAAAGAGTCTATCAGAGTGCACCACCAAGACAAGAGACAGAAGACGTTGGAGATCCATTACAGCCAACCTTCGTTGTGGAGATGACAACTGATGATGATGATGATATGTAACAACAACCAAATAAGTAAAAAGAAATTCTTCATCATCATTACCTTTGGGCTTTTAAAAGAGCGTAGGCAATAAATGTGTGCCACATCTTTCTACCGTATGCTATTAGCTCACAATATGTCCTTGCCTTCTTTGCCCTATTCATGTCTCTCATGTCGTCCTCTACCTATCTTACCTTAATAATTCTAGAATATATTCATAGAAACATTTATTTTACTGGTGTTTTAATACATGAACACGCACACACACACAGGTATAAATAGTAGGTATACTCCTTCTACAGCATGTGAATCTGGGACATATGGACTAGGTTGTAATTCTACCTGCAGTCACCACTGTGTACTCAACCAATCTGAGGACAGATCCTGCAGCAATATTAATGGTACTTGTCTGTTTGGATGTGATGACGGATACCTGGGGCCAACTTGTAACACTGGTAAGTTTTATTCTTGTAAATGTAATCAGAATATCGAAATTTGAAAGTTACTTCAGGCACCCCACAATAATCAAAACAGATCATTCAACATGTCTACAACAAAAGTTCACTTTGAGAAACCTGTAATAAATTAATCCTCATGTCTTACTGACTCAAATTAAATTAAATTTCACTTCGTTATGTATCCGATCAACCTTCTGTTCCCAGATTCCTTTTATTGAGTGCTGGACGACGATTACATAACATATAAAGTGGTCACACGAAATGTACTGACATATATCGATATAAGTGACATCAAGTTCACGACTCAAATTAGATGTTTATTTACAAGATTTATGTGTGGCGAAATATAATAATTCAATTCCTAGCAACAGATCTTGCAGGGTAAATACCTCCTGCTTCACATTATCTTTCTGATACAAACAATCTCAACGTTATGGCCATGGGATGTTTCTCAACACCGTGATCTATTACTTCTGACTATTTCAATTCCATTACTTGTTACATTTGCTCATAATCATTTCTACCTAGTACTGTGACTGTTCCGGTTATTTCCCTGATCACAGCCTACAGTCACTGGTCTCAGTAACCGGCCAACTCATCCTTTTATCTATCAGCACTACGTACCAAGTCTCTCCTGGCGAATTTTTATCTTACATTTCATTCATTCTGCCAACCTCAAAATACTTGGACATCCACTAGCAATTTTCACATATTAATATTTACATGGCAATATATACATATTAGTTAACATGTTAGTAATGAAAAAATATAAAATGTAAAATGCACAACTTACGCCAATCCTGGCTCACATACTTTTTGCTCAGATGAATAAAGGCCCTGGTAGATGCCTCTTACGCGTGTACTTGGGGGGTCGTTATTTTAATAATAGATTCCCTCTACGACTCCGTAGTTCAGTATCCTCAGATTCCGGTTCCTTATAAAAAGGGCTTTCCTGGGCTCTTTAAATCTGTCACGATTTTCCACAAAGTGCGACCTGATAAATGGAATTCTGAATTCTAACTTCTGGCAAGGTCTGGTTGTGTCGTCTTGGCAAGCGATTTCTCACAATGAAGTAGACTTTAAAAATTGTCAGATTATATTGCAGGAGTGCACCAGCATTTGTTTGTAACGATGCTAATCAGAACGCCAATCGTTTTCAAACATGCGTGTCGTGTGGGGAAATTCAAATATTCCGACATGGAATAAATCTGTACATGATGCAGATGTCACCATTCCCATATTTGGTAATTAAATATCCGATTGACTGGCAGCAAACTCACCAACACATCGATAAATTCATACGGCAATGTTGTCAGATGTAACAACTTATTACTTTCGTATAAAGTAATGTCTTCGTGATAGTCGGACAGGAAACGATTACATAATTTATGTCTGTCCATAAGGTGTCTCACAGAGAGTAATCTTGTTATCTCTCGCTTGGGCACGCAAAACCCGTGTCTTTACTAACTTGGCAACAGACGCACCCTTGCCTTATCAGCGCTTAAACAAATACGCTAGGGCGATTTTAGTGTTAATCAGTCGCAGCCAAGGTTTGGTACACGAGAATTTACGAACATGACTGCCGTTTCAATATTGCCTGTCTACTATCTCAGCAGGGATGGGCAGGCAAACAGACAAGACGAATTATTACAAAAAGGAGTGTAAGAATAAAAGTACAAAATATCAGCTACATAGCAGAGAAAGAAAAAAAGTGCTGACCATGGTAAAGCACGATTAGTCAGTACAAAAATTTAAAATGAGTTTGCCGGAGTGAAAGAGAGATCGAGAAGGGGTCACCCCAAATCCATCTCGTGAAGTCTTCTTCTTATATCTATGTTGTTTATTTTCAATGTCTTTCCCTTCCTGATTTCTCCAACAAAATTTCTCAACGCTAACCGATGTTTTCTTCTGTTAAGACTACACCAGTCCTTTCCTCTAGCGTCTGTGCTGAAGGTTCCGTTGCTGTTGTTGTTTTCCGTGCACTGTATATTGTCTGTATTCCTATTACGACTTTGATATTGTTGTCTCTTTCCATTTCCAAATCGTCTGTCATTGTGTCTAAAAACATGACTAATCTCATCATCATGATCATTCCTTTTCGTTCCCCGTGGAACAAAGGGCAGAAACAGTTGCTCTCCATTGATTTCTATTCTGGGCTGTCTTTTTTAGCTGTGCCAAAGTCATTCCAATTTCCATAGCCTCTTCTTCAACAGTTCTTTTCCAAGTTCTCTTTGCCCTCCCGACCCTTCTTTTCCCCTGTGGGTTCTAGTCAAGAGCAATTCTGGCTATGCTTGATTTTTCTCTTCTGAGTGTGTTTCCTATCCATCCCCACTTTCTTACCTCACTTTATGTTTGTATTGGCTGTTGCCCACACTAATCTCACGAAGCTTGTATTTTTCTCCCAGTGGTCTCTCTTACCGGAAATGCCTGTCTTCTTTCCTGACAACAACTACAGTTATGAGTTTGTCTACCAGTCTCGAAGGCTGGAGGGTTGCGTATGCGTCTAGTATTTTGTTTTAGTGTTCAAGTGTAATTGGCTGTACAACTATTTCTGTTATCCATGAACTTTCAATTACATAGTGAGAGTTATGACGCTGTCTAACCAGCTGTCTTGGCATAGTGTGTCTCATTTGTTGATTGCAGTGTTTTCCAATATGTCGAATCCTTTGGATCGGAAATATCTGATATCCGATATGCTGTCACATAGTGCCCTATGTTGACATCTTTTTTGTTGTTTTCCCTTTCTGGTGCTGTCTATTCCTACATACGTTATCAGCCTCCATTGGTTCCGCTTAGTCGTCATCCTGGTGACTATTTGTCCCAAACTGAGATCCAATCATTTTCTAACATTTTCATCGGTCTCCGCTGCTATAACTGTTTCCTTCAATGTCTTGTGAACCCGTCTGAGAAGCATGACGTTAAGCGCATTGTTGTTTAGACCATCTATGAATAATGTCTATCAATGGGCTATCAATGTCTTTTATGCTGACGTCTTGACACATAAAGATATCCTCGGTTAAGTTTAGTTAGCGATCGCTAAACATCTGTGTAGTTTCTTTCGACTCTTGTTTTATCTGTCTAGGGTGGCGCCAGGCGATCCGACCGCCCGAATCAAAGCTGTAACGTCTAATTATTTCTGCTTTCAAGTCCTTCCATGACTCATTTTGCAATGTCTTCATTCATCTCCTCATGAAGTCTGTTACCAGACAGGTAGATTAAAAAATAAGCGCAGGTTTCGGCGTTTCCTGGTCAGTCGCGTCTATCGACATGGCATACATGTCGATATCCATCAGCCGCTTACGACATGTATGTCTATTACCTGCAAATGTCTCAACGTTACCTTTTATGTTACTATACTTATTACTCCTATCAATCTCGGCCAGTGTGTCAGTTACTGCCTTTATAAGAGTCAACGTTTGGGTTTATTGCATGTTCTCACTCACATCTCTGTGTTGAGCTATACTGGATGCTGAAAATAACAATTTATGCAACACTAAACTAAATAACTTGGACTTATAACAAAAGAATTTTTAATTAGTTTTTGTGTTCCCTGAAAAACAACAATGTGACTATTCAAATCATATGCGTACAATATTTCACAGCGGCAATGTCATAATACTCAATAAGGTAAACTACTATGTCTACTTAACTAAGTAACTATGGTGACTATTTTGTTGGAGTACTCTGTTGTCTTTCTGTTGTTGCTCGAGTACGCTTTTCTTATGAGATTGTTTTTGCTTCGCGTATAGCTGCCGCACAATCTTGTCTATACACATTATTATTTTCTACACATTAACTTCTTCCAACAAACACATCGACACTAGTGCACTGTATGAACTTTGGTACCACTAATCTACTGGACAGTGAATGTAAACATTGCCTTGTTACATGACCCGTTCAACGGTGCAGGTAGGTTTGAAAAAGAAATTTTAACTTGGGCTCTGAGCTGGCGTTTCGGATCGGCTGGTTCCTTTACTGTTCAATTTTTGGGTCACAGTGTTACCATTCTACTGTCGACTAGTTGTTGGGGCATTATATGACTTCTGCCTGAGTATACTTGATTGTCTGCGTTGATTTATGTTGGCAAAATACTGAAGTCGGTCATGGCGCCAAAACGAATGTACGAGGGGCGGTCGAAAAGTTTTGCACTTTACTTATAGGCATCAGGAAGGTGGAAAAATATGTGACATCAATTCCTCGACTCAAATTAGATCTTTATTTACAAGGTTTACACGTGGCGAAATATAATAATTCAATTCCAAGCAACGGATCCTGCAGGGTAAATACCTCCTGCTTCACATTATCTTTCTGATACAAGCTATCTCAACGTTATGGCCATGGAATGTTTCTCGACACTGTGATCTATTACTTCTGACTATTTCAATTCCATTACTTGTTACATCTGCCCATAATCACTTCTACCTATCACTACTCCGGGTTATGAAAACTTTCCGTGATCACAGCCTACTGTCACTGGTCTCAGTAACATAACCTTTTACCTATCATCACTACGTACTATGTCTCTAACGGAACAAATTTATAATCTGACGAATTTTTATCTTAAAATTCGTTCATACTACGTCAGTGGACTAAGCTGGTCGTTAGTCCTCTCTGCTGCCCTTGACTAACTAACTGCAGACCATCGACTTCATCAACTCGATCCACTGGCACAAAAATATCAAGATGGCTGGTCCATCTCACTTGACCACTAACAGAACCCATGCTGTTCGCTTAATTTGACTTACGCTGCTGAACTGTCCCTGAGAAGCGTGCTTCTCTGTATAACAACTGAGCTTCGAATCCTCTAGAAGGGACCTACTGCGCAAATATCACGGCGCATCTCTTTTATTGTTCAATTAACCTTCCTCTTTTTTTGTTACAGTACCTAGCTGACTTCGCCACCACTGTGTGCTCAACCAATGTGAAGACAGATCCACGAAAAACTGTTTGGAAATGTGAGGAGCCTTGTGCTAACTATTGCTTTTATTAGAGTCATTAAAGTAGAAGTCTGAGTGCGAACGAACAAGAAGGCATTATAACCACAAAACTGAGCATTTAACGGGCTATTTCCTTATCTGATATATGATGATGACTGTAATATCTTATTACAACATTCCAGTATGTCACCTTGGCTCATACGGTAAAGGATGTAATTTGACCTGCAGCGAGTTTTGTGTCAACGAGACAGGATTCAAGAATGCTTCATGTGACCACGTTAATGGGACATGTCCTCACGGATGTTCTAGTGGTTACTCTCCGCCATTATGTGATACAGGTGATTTTCATGTTTAAGTGCTGTAATATTCTTGTCATGAAACATTCTCTATCTTCTACTTCTTCATCTTGCTCTTTATGACCTAGGTGTAGGAAGATGTAGGAAGCCGTAGTGACGGGTGAGTGAATAAAGAAAAACAGTTTTTTTCGCCCACTCCTTATGTTTATTTCATCATCATCAAAAACTTTACTATTTTATTGCGTGCTTATTTTTTAAAACAATCTTTCATCAACGATTTTTTAATCTCTTTCTTCTTGGAGTTCTAACATTAATTAAGCGATGCTGTGCTTCTAGAACTCAATTTTCTGTATATCTGCATGACTTACTCACAAATGTCTCTAGATTTCCAAGAGGAGGCATTTATTAAAAGTTTCCAACTATCTACAGGACACAAGATCTGTATGATTACCTGTCCTAGATGTATGAAAAGTATTTAGCTTAGGTGCCACAATGAAAAGACTCTTATATGACACGTTGCTTTTTTAAACGCATGTCAAAACAGATATAAAGGCAGAAAAGTATCTGATGTGTTATATGTTATACCAAACTGTTTTTAATTTTAAAATAATACATAATAGATCGTCTGCTAATAAACTATAAAGTAAGACAAAAGTGGCAGAATAAATTAGTGTTTTTTGGTTTTGAGCGTCCGATTGACAGGAGTGGTTAGAGCGGTGGTCTCTCGTGACAAAGGTGCCGGGTTGAGATCACGATGCCATCACGCACCTGTCTACTCAGCTGTAAATAGGTACTTGACTTTGAGTTAGGGAAAGAAAAGGCAGAGAGTAAAGGAGCTGGTCACCTCACCTCTCGATGCTGGACCTAGTATGGTGAAGTCTCTAACACTTTATTTCCTTACGGCAGTATGCGCTATGGGACAACCTTGATCTTTTTATTTTGGTTTTAAATTCAGATTGTATTTTCTTATTTTTTTCACAATACAGCCTAATGACTTCTCCCTCATGCGTGTCCTGAGAGGCCACTAAACAGGTTGGGCATGAGATTGGCAACGTCCTTATGTAAAACCAATTATTACAGAGTCCACAGCTGCAACACGGCTTGACAGCCGTGATGCTGACATCATGAAAGAAGCTAACTGCTGTTGTGCTTCATGGTTCATATGGAGATAAGACACGTCAGAACACCACATACTTGGTTTTATGGACTTTCTTCATTACACACGGACAACTCCATCAGTGCTCCAATCTCCTCCCTTTGACCACACAAGGAGGATCTCAGCACAGTGCACGAACTCTGTAGTACCGGCGAGAATCCCAATGTGTGTATATACGAATCACACATTCTATAAATGTTTTTGTGGTAGGTAGGTTTCTAATTTTAAAATTTTGCCAGGGCAGCGGCCTTACAGCCTGCTCTTTACGATTTCCAACAGCCGTGGGATTTTTTAACGTGCGCAACTTGCACACGGGGCATCTTATTTTTTTCGCCCCTATCCGAGAAGGCTAGGCATCCGATCTCACTACCCAGGAGACCATGAGGGAGTATGGCATCATTAAGACCACTGGTTCTGATAGAAAATGTCCATAAATTATATTCCCTCAACTGGGAATCGAAACCGTTACCTCTTGAACTCGAGGCGGACGCGATACCTCTCAGCCACTCCACCCGCGACGAAATACTAATAGAGGATATCATTAATTATTTGTAAGAAACCCGTCAAAATTTACGGGCTTTTAATTATAGTGCGCTCTTTCTGTTACATCTCCTAAAGATGGTACTATTTCTACTTTGGTCATTTTATAACAGGTCACCGTCAAGAACATTAGCAAGAAAAGAGCGCAATTTCAGGGGTCGTGCAATTTAGTACAATGGTCATAAGCGGACCATGCAAACTTTGATTTAAAAAAAGTTTAAGCACATAAGAAATAATCACAATAAAATATAATGTAGATTTTTGAAACTTTAATATTTGATTTCTATTTATTATTTAAAATACAACTGCAACTTTGGTGGGAAAATAGATGCGTGGTATATTAAGCACGACTGTTATATAATTACCAGAGTGCAAGAAAAAGTATTGTGGGACAGGACAGGACAGAACACTTTTAGAGAATTTTATATATATATATAATTCTAGTTCTAGACGATTGGTTAATAGTTTTTCCTATTACTAAACCTGAAACAAAATTCCAACTGATATATCACGTCAGTCCTGTTGTATGGCTTTGAAACATAAAGAACAAAACAACAACAAACATGAAGATACAGACTTTCATAAATGGAGGCTAGCGTGGAATAGAAGGATTGGTATGGTATGACAAGGTCACCAGTGCAAAACCAGTGGTCCAAGAGACGAGAAAAAGACGCTGGCGATAGGTATTACACCCAATGAGAAAACCTGGTAATATCGTTACAAGGCAGTCCATGTTCTGGAATACCAAGGTAAAAAATCAGAGGTAACCGGAAAACACGCGGAGAAGAAAACTTGAGACAGAAATGAAAATAATGAACATGACACGTAAAGACGATGAGAGCTGATAACACGTGACAGGAGCAGATTGCATTTGGGGAGTTAAAGATAATGAATGAGTGAACCAAATAAAATTATTGCGTATGAGATATGGCCTTTGCATTTGTATATGATTATAAAAGTCTTCCTTCTCCCATTACAACAATTCTTTCAACTGATTTGCTCGATTACTTTTTTTTAAAGCGTGTGTCCCAGGAAAATATGGCCCAGACTGTAGATTTTCTTGTAGTCGGGACTGTATTCAACCAATTAACACTCAAGAATCGTCATGTGACCGTTTTGATGGAGGGTGTCTTTATGGATGTCAGCGTGGATTTGAGGGATTCAACTGCACAAAACGTAAGTAATTTGTATTTATATTATTTATTTAAATAATAAAAAGTTGGTTGACATACAAACATTGCATTTATTATAATAGTTTCTGTTATTCCCATACTTCATGAACTATGTGTTACCATATTTTGTTGGTTTTATGCAGAAATTACGTAGTATATATATATATATATACATATACACATATTTTTGATAAAACTTTTAGGCCTACTTGGATAAGATAATAAAAAACATTGAAGAAGGAAGTTTAAAAGCAGAAAACATTACTGACTTGCATTAAAGTTCGTATTCTTTGTAGGCAGGGGGAACCATACAAAAAGAGTAAGCTAATAATTTGGACAAACTAAACAGATCCACAGAAAAAAGTAATCAGTATTTCTCAAAAGAGTAATGACAATTATTATTGGATTATTATATTTACAACTTATTGATTACGATAACGTACCATACGCTGTAGTTGTGATCATTTTTATTCCGGGGTCCCTGCGATCTGAAAATGATGTAAAGGGTTCTTCCAGGCTGAGAAAGGCAGTTTTAAAGGGATGTAAAGGTTTTGACAAACCTGCCAACTGTGAACTCGAAAGTGTTCATTGAGAATAGAGAGGAAAGATAGTTTCCAACAAATTATTGTGTGGTCTCAGAAAACTAAAGAAATTGATCATTGAGAACAAGGAAAGAATGGTAGATAACTGTTTCCACCAAATTGTTGTATGGTCTCAGAAAACTAAACAAACAAAAAGTCTGAGATTATTAATAGGCATACTGGTGAAAACAATTTATACGAAACGTGTAATGGCCGAGATACGTATAGATGCATGATCACATACACTACATAATTACATGCATCATGATCATACAGTGTTTCAGTTATGCTTTTTTTTTTTTTTCAAACAAATTTCGTAGTGTTGGGTATATTTTCCTTTACGCAACGTGCATTAATTATATTATTACTGCAGCATGATATCTCTAAGATGTGATTCCAGTTATGAAAAATGTAAGTTTTAATCCAGAATGACAGTTGATGTCAACATATTCAGGATGTTTACACAATAATTGTTGTTTATTTATTATGTTTTTAGCTTGTGACGGAGGTAAATATGGTCGAGACTGTAATTTTACCTGTAGCAAGCTCTGTACTCGAAACAACGACACTCACAAACTTCCCTGTGATCGCTTTGATGGGACATGTCTACATGGTTGTGAGGATGGGTATAACGGATCGCGTTGTGATACAGGTAAGTGACGTGTGTATTACTTTCTGTAGTGAGGTTGAATAACGTATGGTTTGTTTCTTCCCTTACAATAATATTACATTGTAACACAATCACTGATAGGCTTATTTCTTTTCTCATTAATCCGTGGCTTGTGAAGCGTTTCCCTATACAGATATATACCTTAATAGTTCCTCCAGTGTTTCAACTCTCTCCACAAAATATATAATTTAAATGATATGACCTCGTGCTTGTACTAGAATGAATGCTCTGTGCTAGTGTTTGATCTGATTTTGCAACTAGAATGTTCATTCATTTTTCTCTGTTTTTCTGTCATCAATTTAAACTAGGTAAGAAGTTCAGACATTAAGCAAAGTATGGAATCAGTGCTTATGTTAAGTTTAATAAGGCAAAAACGCAGATGTTACGTTAAATTGGCGAGGCGAACAGTGCAGATGTTAAGTTTGGTACAAAAACAGTGAGGATGTTAAGTTTAGTTAGGAAAAAGTGAGGATGTTAACTTTAGTAGGGAAACAGTGAAGATATTAAGTTTAGTAGGGAAACAGTGCAGATGTTGAGTTTAGTACGAAAACAGTGAGGATGTTAAGTTTAGTAAAACGAACGAACGAACGAACTTTATTTTCGAAGGGTTAAGAATTGGGCGCGCAGGCCCGTCTAACATTCTGCCCTTTCACTCTCATTAATCTTGCATACTATATCCTTTTATTCCCACATATTACTTTAAGCATTAATTTAAAGGCATGCAACATTATAAAGTTAACATAACAGCATGCATTTACAGTATACAATCATAATAAAAAATGAGTAAGGAAAAAGTGAGGATGTTAACTTTAGTACTGAGACAGTGAGGATATTAAGTTTAGTAGGGAAACAGTGAGAATGTTAAGTTTAGTACGAAAACAGTGAGGATATTAAGTTTAGTAGGGAAACAGTGAGGAAATTAAGTTTAGTACGAAAACAGTGAGGATATTAAGTTTAGTAGGGAAACAGTGAGGATGTTAAATTTAGTACGAAAACAGTGAGGATGTTAAGTTTAGTACGAAAACAGTGAGGATATTAAGTTTAGTAGGGAAACAGTGAGGAAATTAAGTTTAGTACGAAAACAGTGAGGATATTAAGTTTAGTAGGGAAACAGTGAGGATGTTAAGTTTAGTACGAAAACAGTGAGGAAATTAAGTTTAGTAGGGAAACAGTGAGGATATTAAGTTTAGTACGAAAACAGTGAGGATGTTAAGCATGGGATGGAAACATTGCTGTCGTTTTGTATAGTAGGGAAAAATTACAGACACTGACTAGGGAAACAATGCTAATTAGTAAATTATATTAAGGGAACACTGTAACGTAATTTAAAAAAAGAAAACCACATATAAGTTATGTGTAATAGGAAAACAATAAAAATCTGAAGTAGGCTTTTAGCATTGTAAAAACACAATACACATGTTAAGTTTAGTAGGCAAACAGTGCATATTTTAAGTAGAGTAAGGAACCAAAAGAAGATGCCATGTATAGTAGGCACGCAGTGCTTATGTTACGATTTCTTCATTAATTTCCAGAATGTGACCCAGGTACGTACGGTAAAGACTGCATGTTTACTTGCAGCAAGTTCTGTGGTCCAGCCAACAGTTCCTTTGACAGGCCATGCAATTATTCCACAGGACACTGTTTCTCTGGATGTATAAAGAGCCATGTTGCTCCGCTGTGCGCAGAAGGTGACTTTCTTGTTAACTTGTACCTCCGTGCTAAGTTGTAAAAGTAGTTGCTATCAAATGTAATCATTATTATGATCATCTCTTTCTGTTTATTCTTCTTCTCGTCTTGTTTATTATCACCTTTTTTATTTTTATTTTTGTCTCCTGCGTCTTGCACGCAAATGATTTGTTTTTCTTCTTTACGGCGTTCATTTTTATCATGTCATTCTGGATATTCTCATATGTATGAGTAACGAAGCTTTCATCCACATATATGTGCAAGAGTTTATTTAGATTTGGTTATTGCTATACGATCCAGTACACAAATTATGCCGTTTTTATTACATTATTTGTAAGTATATTAAATATCTGTCATCCCATTGTTTCATTTTCTTCTAGGGCACACTCTGTTTATAGATGTCTCTCTTGTTTAATATGTAAGATAAATTGCTACAGATAATACTGTTGCAAGAACATATGACAGCTATATGCAGGCTTCCTGTAAGGGTGTCGCTACCATGATGGTTCAGTGCTTCATTGGGAACGAAAACGAAACATAATGATGGTTATGATTTCTGGATGCTTCAAAACTGGGTTGAGCGATACTTCATTAGGCTGACTTTTTAAATTGTCATTTCTTAAAACTAACCTGTTTTTGATTATATTGCCTAGGCATTTGACGTGATTCACTCTGTCTTGAGTTATACGTACACAAATTCATTATTCCGTTTTCTTGACGTGTTGTGTCTTGTCAGTATGTTCATATTCTATTAGTTGATCTTCGTGTTGTGCTCAAGGCAGGTATTATTAAGAAGATTTTATGGTTTCTGTAACTCTATCCTGCACTCTCAATCAAATATACGTGGCCGTCATTACAGATTACTTCGGGTAGAACTCAAGACATCCAATTTATACTTTTTATGATGTTATCGATGTTAATAATTAATTGTAATGTGTGACGATCTAGTTATGTGTGCGTTACGGTTGTCTTAAAATGCACCAAGACATTATGGTTTATTAGATGATTTACTGCGGTTGTTATCTTCCCACACATCTTTACTGTTACATTCTCTTCTAGATTACGCGTTGCTTCTTTCATGTATTCTATGCCTTTGAAGATGAGCTCATTTAGTTTCCTTGTGTTTATGTCGACCCATTCATTCAATCACTCCCTTTAGCGTCCACACGAATATAGGACTTAAGCGTATGCCAAGTCATCATGGCATGTGCCATCAGTTCAAGATCTTTTAATATCTTCCTCTTGATTTTCCCTTCTGTCTCCAGTTATCTTCTCCATGTGTTTTTCAAACTAGCTGTGTTTCTATTAGCTTCGGGATTCTAGAACAAGGACTGCATTGTAATGCTATCAGCAAGTTTCCTTAATATGTGTTGTATCCATCTGCTTCGTCTTCTTTCAGAAAGCAATGATCAGTTCCACATTAGTGATCGTGTCATCAGTTCCACATTAGTGATCGTGTCATCAGTTCCACATTAGTGATCTTGTCATCAGTTCCACATTAGTGATCTTGTCATCAGTTCCACATTAGTGATCTTGTCATCAGTTCCACATTAGTGATCGTGTCATCAGTTCCACATTAGTGATCTTGTCATCAGTTCCACATTAGTGATCGTGTCATCAGTTCCACATTAGTGATCTTGTCATCAGTTCCACATTAGTGATCTTGTCATCAGTTCCACATTAGTGATCTTGTCATCAGTTCCACATTAGTGATCTTGTCATCAGTTCCACATTAGTGATCTTGTCATCAGTTCCACATTAGTGATCGTGTCATCAGTTCCACATTAGTGATCGTGTCATCAGTTCCACATTAGTGATCGTGTCATCAGTTCCACATTAGTGATCTTGTCATCAGTTCCACATTAGTGATCTTGTCATCAGTTCCACATTAGTGATCTTGTCATCAGTTCCACATTAGTGATCTTGTCATCAGTTCCACATTAGTGATCTTGTCATCAGTTCCACATTAGTGATCTTGTCATCAGTTCCACATTAGTGATCTTGTCATCAGTTCCACATTAGTGATCTTGTCATCAGTTCCACATTAGTGATCTTGTCATCAGTTCCACATTACTGATCTTGTCATCAGTTCCACATTAGTGATCTTGTCATCAGTTCCACATTACTGATCTTGTCATCATTCCACATTAGTGATCTTGTCATCATTCCAAATTGGTGATCTTGTCATCATTCCATATTAGTGATCTTGTCATCATTCCACAGTAGTGATCTTGTCATCAGTTCCACATTAGTGATCTTGTCATCAGTTCCACATTACTGAGCTTGTCATCAGTTCCACATTAGTGATCTTGTCATCAGTTCCACATTAGTGATCTTGTCATCAGTTCCACATTAGTGATCTTGTCATCAGTTCCACATTAGTGATCTTGTCATCAGTTCCACATTAGTGATCTTGTCATCAGTTCCACATTAGTGATCTTGTCATCAGTTCCACATTAGTGATCTTGTCATCAGTTCCACATTAGTGATCTTGTCATCAGTTCCACATTAGTGATCTTGTCATCAGTTCCACATTAGTGATCTTGTCATCAGTTCCACATTAGTGATCTTGTCATCAGTTCCACATTAGTGATCTTGTCATCAGTTCCACATTAGTGATCTTGTCATCAGTTCCACATTAGTGATCTTGTCATCAGTTCCACATTAGTGATCTTGTCATCAGTTCCACATTAGTGATCTTGTCATCAGTTCCACATTAGTGATCTTGTCATCAGTTCCACATTAGTGATCTTGTCATCAGTTCCACATTAGTGATCTTGTCATCAGTTCCACATTAGTGATCTTGTCATCAGTTCCACATTAGTGATCTTGTCATCAGTTCCACATTAGTGATCTTGTCATCAGTTCCACATTAGTGATCTTGTCATCAGTTCCACATTAGTGATCTTGTCATCAGTTCCACATTAGTGATCTTGTCATCAGTTCCACATTAGTGATCTTGTCATCAGTTCCACATTAGTGATCTTGTCATCAGTTCCACATTAGTGATCTTGTCATCAGTTCCACATTAGTGATCTTGTCATCAGTTCCACATTAGTGATCTTGTCATCAGTTCCACATTAGTGATCGTGTCATCAGTTCCACATTAGTGATCGTGTCATCAGTTCCACATTAGTGATCTTGTCATCAGTTCCACATTAGTGATCTTGTCATCAGTTCCACATTAGTGATCGTGTCATCAGTTCCACATTAGTGATCTTGTCATCAGTTCCACATTAGTGATCTTGTCATCAGTTCCACATTAGTGATCTTGTCATCAGTTCCACATTAGTGATCTTGTCATCAGTTCCACATTAGTGATCTTGTCATCAGTTCCACATTAGTGATCGTGTCATCAGTTCCACATTAGTGATCGTGTCATCAGTTCCACATTAGTGATCTTGTCATCAGTTCCACATTAGTGATCTTGTCATCAGTTCCACATTAGTGATCTTGTCATCAGTTCCACATTAGTGATCTTGTCATCAGTTCCACATTAGTGATCTTGTCATCAGTTCCACATTAGTGATCTTGTCATCAGTTCCACATTAGTGATCGTGTCATCAGTTCCACATTAGTGATCGTGTCATCAGTTCCACATTAGTGATCTTGTCATCAGTTCCACATTAGTGATCTTGTCATCAGTTCCACATTAGTGATCTTGTCATCAGTTCCACATTAGTGATCGTGTCATCAGTTCCACATTAGTGATCTTGTCATCAGTTCCACATTAGTGATCTTGTCATCAGTTCCACATTAGTGATCTTGTCATCAGTTCCACATTAGTGATCTTGTCATCAGTTCCACATTAGTGATCTTGTCATCAGTTCCACATTAGTGATCTTGTCATCAGTTCCACATTAGTGATCTTGTCATCAGTTCCACATTAGTGATCTTGTCATCAGTTCCACATTAGTGATCTTGTCATCAGTTCCACATTAGTGATCGTGTCATCAGTTCCACATTAGTGATCGTGTCATCAGTTCCACATTAGTGATCTTGTCATCAGTTCCACATTAGTGATCGTGTCATCAGTTCCACATTAGTGATCTTGTCATCAGTTCCACATTAGTGATCTTGTCATCAGTTCCACATTAGTGATCTTGTCATCAGTTCCACATTAGTGATCTTGTCATCAGTTCCACATTAGTGATCTTGTCATCAGTTCCACATTAGTGATCTTGTCATCAGTTCCACATTAGTGATCTTGTCATCAGTTCCACATTAGTGATCTTGTCATCAGTTCCACATTAGTGATCTTGTCATCAGTTCCACATTAGTGATCTTGTCATCAGTTCCACATTAATGATCTTGTCATCAGTTCCACATTAGTGATCTTGTCATCAGTTCCACATTAGTGATCTTGTCATCAGTTCCACATTAGTGATCTTGTCATCAGTTCCACATTAGTGATCTTGTCATCAGTTCCACATTAGTGATCTTGTCATCAGTTCCACATTAGTGATCTTGTCATCAGTTCCACATTAGTGATCTTGTCATCAGTTCCACATTAGTGATCTTGTCATCAGTTCCACATTAGTGATCTTGTCATCAGTTCCACATTAGTGATCGTGTCATCAGTTCCACATTAGTGATCGTGTCATCAGTTCCACATTAGTGATCGTGTCATCAGTTCCACATTAGTGATCGTGTCATCAGTTCCACATTAGTGATCTTGTCATCAGTTCCACATTAGTGATCTTGTCATCAGTTCCACATTAGTGATCGTGTCATCAGTTCCACATTAGTGATCTTGTCATCAGTTCCACATTAGTGATCTTGTCATCAGTTCCACATTAGTGATCTTGTCATCAGTTCCACATTAGTGATCGTGTCATCAGTTCCACATTAGTGATCGTGTCATCAGTTCCACATTAGTGATCTTGTCATCAGTTCCACATTAGTGATCTTGTCATCAGTTCCACATTAGTGATCGTGTCATCAGTTCCACATTAATGATCTTGTCATCAGTTCCACATTAATGATCTTGTCATCGGTTCCACATTAATGATCTTGTCATCAGTTCCACATTAGTGATCGTGTCATCAGTTCCACATTAGTGATCGTGTCATCAGTTCCACATTAGTGATCGTGTCATCAGTTCCACATTAGTGATTTGATTGTTTGCAAGGTACCTGGAATCCAGTTTGAGCGCTGGCCTCTCGCGGCAGAAGTTATTACGCTCAGAACACGATGGCTTTACGTTCCAGTCTATCCAGCTGTAATTGGTTACCTTGTTTTGCTCTTGAGTTAGGGAAGGCAGGGCAGCAATGAAGGGATATTGTCACCCCACTTCTCGAAATTGCGCCTAGTATAGTGAAGTCTAGCACGTCTCTTCCCTACGGCAGTATCTGCTATGAAATTACCTTTATTTATTTTTTTATCTGTAATCGACTTGTCATCTCTTACATCTTTCTTGTTTGAAATACGCTTTAGTGTAAAATGTGTATGTGATGTCAGGTCTGGATTATGTCATTTAGGCTATGCTTATATGAGGTTTTGTTCTTATCGCCCAAGCTGTTCTTGACCTATAATCCGTGATCTGTATGCATTTCATGAATGTGCCTCTTATTGTTTTGCAAGATTTGGTAATTACTGTTGTGTTATCAAAGATGTTCAACCCATCGGTAAAGTCTCTGTTCTACTGGTCTATGAAGTACCTTAAGGTACATGGCTCACAAATTCTTCTGTAAGTGCCATGCTGTGTAGCATATATGATCCGGTCTCTCCACAACATTGTGGCCGGGCAGGGTGTTTGGGTTGTTTGCTGTTTATACGAAGAGTCAAGTTAATCGACTAGCCTATACGCTAGAGGTGGAAATTGTTCTTCAACAGACTTAAGGTTGTACCAGGTTCTGGGATGATGCTCTAAGGTGTATTTGGTTAGAGCAGTTAGTAATGCTTGCTTCTTTTAGATGTAAATGTAGCGATTAAATTAGGATGGATTGATTTATTTGCATAATGTCCAACTTTGGTATTTGATTCTTCAACAGCATTGGTTTTCATAGAAACAACTTTTAATAGCCTTCAACAAGAGCTGGCTTAAGTCAAATGTAACAAGTTCGTGAACAATTGCATATTTATAGTAATAAGTAAATGCATATAGAATGTTCATAAAGTATTTCATTGATGCAATATCCCTTTTTGCATCTTTTTTATCATCTTCAACTTTCAAAACATAGCGAGACTCTTCATTTTCTACAGTGTTCCTTCATTAGGTCAACGTTTTCTAAGTTCGACGACATCTTTCTCTTCTCTTCAGTTTGATCTATTGATCCAAGCTTTCTTTTACTTCTTGGTATTCCTTAGGTTTAATATCTCTCAACATAAGGACCTTCTTCTTTGGCAAAAGATCTAGATATGTGATTTAGTTTTCATTTTAACCAAATCTTCGAGGATAACTCTGTTCCAGTTATGACCGTGAGCTCTATCAGCAATGCATTCAGTTTGTAATAAATACTTACAAGTATTTTGAAATCACAAACAAATCACATCACGAAATACACTTTTGCTATATAAGTGCGAAGTTGATCTCCTCATCATAAGAAATACACTGAGCTGGACATGGACACGTCTTTTCGATTCCGCTCTATCTTTTTTACTCTGCATGGCGTCGCGTTCTTTCTGGCTGGGGAAAAGACTGAGCTTAACGATTGGTTGGGGTAATCACATGACTAATTCTTGGCATATCAAAGCAACTCTTAGCCTAATTAAAATTTATGTCAATGTTTTATTTTTATCTTCTGTTTCTCATAAGATATTAATTTATATGTTAATCTGTGCTTCCTCCGTCTTTATTGGGATATAGCCTGTTTCCGAAGAAATCACGGTATACACGGCTACAACATCTTGTCCCAGGTGCTGCGTATAAACTGGCTGTGACTACTTTTCATACCACTTTGTTAATATCAAGTACTTCTTTCATTATCTTTCCCGATCTGGTTTTTCATAAGTCTTTTCTGTTTGTACAATGTATGTTAGCTTTCATGATATCCCTGACATATAATCGAGGGATCTCATACTCTTACTTTAAAAATTGAACAGATCAATGTGACTGCACACATGCCTTTATTGCGCATTTTTGTCTTATTTATTTATTTATTTTTGTATTTGAAACTCCTGAGGCTTTAATAGTTAGTTGCCAAAATTGTATAGCTACAGTTAAGTGCCATCATATCTTCTTATTATTATTGTCAGATCTTTGCGCTCAATGTTTATACTTTCTAACATTTCGATAATTTCCTTATGTTGCACCTTGTCAAATGCCTAAAATTAGACTACACATCACAAAACACACAGTTCATCGTTACTGCTTATTTCAGATTGCACGTATTAACTACTCATAACAGCAGTGTATTTGTGCAAAGTTTACTTAATTATATTTTTGATTGAACAGAGATAAAACACAGCCCTGGTGGTGGCGACAGTGCGGTTACTGAAGCTGCAGTTAGCAGTGTTGTTGTTATCGTGGTTGTGGCGACTGTTGTGGTCATCGCTGTTATTCTTTGGAGGTAAATATGTCAATTATGTCATTTTATGACAGAGGCAGTGAAGTAATTCACTTTACTGGAGGGGGTGTTAGAAAGGTGTAAAGCTTGCTTATAATCGTCAGCTTACAGGTGAAAATAGTCCCACAGCAGTTACTCCCAAAGAGCAGTGAAGGGTTAGAGACTTTCCTATTGAGACATAGAAACATTGGGGGACCAGTTCCCTTCCTCACTGCCTTTTCTTTCCCTAACTCAAGAGCCGTGTCAGGTGCCCCTTTACAGCTAGGTTGCCTAGAACGTGACACTACTGTGTTTCCAACCCCGCACCTTTGCCGCGAGAGGCCAGCACTCAAACCATTCTGCCCATTGGACGCTTAATGGTCTGGTTACTATACTTAAAAGTAACAAATTGCGGAAACATTGTGACATTGTTGCTTGTTTGAGGTACTGTTTTTGAAATCATCAATCAGTGTTTAAAGTCGTCTGCCCTCTTTACAACAATTTTTTTCCTGATTGATGTGTGAATGAATTATAATATTGTGGTAATGTTACACAGTAATTACGTGGGACTCTCTATCATGCTTTGAAGAAACCCTTATCGATGGATAACGACATGAATGGATAGCATACATAGACGTTTCAAACCTTGAGGAACTAGTGTGAAGCTACTGTCCTGGTCATACATGCTGTCATAGCAATGGCGGAGCATATAGACTAGCCTCGAAAGGACCCGTAGTGGAGCCGTTGGGTATGGATTAGTGAAAGATTTTAGAACAGTTAAGGCCTACCTGTTAGAGAACGACATTTCAAGCGATGAATGAGCAAGGTTAAGACAGCTGGAGTTTTGGAATCAAACGTCGGACAAGTAGGCATGGATGTATGAGAGGATAGAAGAAGCGTGTATACAATCAGCGCGCTACAGAAATAATCAGCATACGTTTCTAACGTCCGATTGACAGAGTGGTTAGATCATTGGTCTCTCGCTGCATGGGTGCCGGTTTCGATTCACGGTGTCGACACGCTTCAGTCTACCAAGCTGTAAATGGGTACATGCCTTTGAAACTTGAACGTTTTAATTCCAAGTAATTTACGACAACAAATTAAGATTTCTTGCAATCTACAACATCAAATTATTGTCATTCTTTTACTGCAATAAATATTTTGTTGTTATTTGAAGTTGTTTTGTCTTTCTCACTTATTATTATTTGAATTATAATATTTAACATTTTACAATGATCGTTTTTTTTAATATGTAAATTTTCCTGTCTTTGTATATTGATTTATTGGCTCTTAACTGATATTTGCTCACATGTTCTGTTTTCGCCTTATTCCATTGTCTTGTTTGGTACAGACGTCCCCTTTAAACTACTTTATTATTATTGTACTTTTGTTTTGTAAAACTTACAAATATTTCACTTTGTCTTTAACTGAAATAAAATAATGCGTGCATATTTGAAGGAGACGAAAGAACCTCAAGTCAAAACGTGGATCTTTGACAGAGATGAGTGATAGAGACGTCAGCAGACTTCATGAAAGAAGCTCAGGTGGTTCAGAACCTGGACAGAAAATACCATTGAGAGTAATAAATCCCTCAGGTATGTAATTAGCTTGAGAATATCATGTTCTTGTAATCAGTCTGTGCTATCACGTGTACCCTATCTGAACTATAATTTTCTGTTTTTTCTTTAACATAAAGTAATCTATCGTGTAGAAATGCAAAACTAATCATTAACGTCATAATATTGTTGCGTCATAAAAGTAGATTGCTTAATACTGAATTACATAACCGGTACAACCTTAATGGGTAATATTTAACATGCAATAAAAGTCCACTACTAACCATCCTAATTCTCGTTTCCATCATATTACCATCTTTTCCAACGTGATGGAAACTAAATTGTTCGGCTATTAAAAATACTCGCAATTTCCTCCCATCATTAAGAATGGAGGATCTTTGATTCTCGGTGCAATTTCTTGAATTTTCCCGATTTGTAATTCGGGTGAGTATGACTAAGTATCCTATATTTGTGAATAGAGTTCATTACATTTGCGGTAACTGTTAAGTCTAGGGTTCCGCTAGGGGTCGCTAGGGGTTCATCGAAAGACCATGATTGAAAAAAAACGTGTTTTATAAGTCTTGTACAAAATTTTGTCATAGACTATATTTTTTTTATTCATATTGCTTTGGCCTATGGTTTTAGTAGCTTTACAATACAACATTGTCAATACATTTTGACGTTTTAAGCAGCAGTAATTAAAATATACATACCAAGCTTCGTCTGTTTAATTCAAATGTTATCTCAGTGTTAACATACGGCTGTGAGAGTTGGAAAATAACAAAATCATTGGAGAACAAGCTGAATACATTCGAGAACAAATGTCTTAGAAAACTCATGAACATCAGTTGGAAAGAATTCAAGACTAATCGACAAATAAGAGAAGACGCTAGGCAGAAATATGTCTCCGACTATATAAGGAAAAGACGATGGTCATATATCGGTCATGTCCTACGAATGCAAAACAACAGAATACCACTACAGGCGCTCACTTGGGTTCCTGAGGGTATGCGGAAAAAAGGAAGACCAAAAGAAACACTCAGAAGAACAATAATAAGAGAAGGAAGAACGTTGGGCCTAAATAATGTGCAAGAGCTAAGAGGAGTGGCGTCACAACGAACAACCTAGAGAGCACTGGTTTCTGCCTTATGCGCCGTGTTTGGTGCTTAAAGAATTTATTATTATTATTATTAATTAAAATAAACTGACAACCTTTATTCAGATTAAATTTACTTAGAGAAATTCGATCTCATTTTGTCTTTAGCCAGTTATATAACAGAAATTTGTTATGTTATTATTTTTGTAATTTATGAAAGGGAAAGAAGGATATTAATTTCACGAAAGGAAAGCTTTGTTTACCTACCTGGTTTGTTTGTTTGTTTGTTTGTTTGTTTTTCAAGAAAGGTTGCCGACAAAGTCATTTTTAGTTTTAAATAGGGAAGAAAAGTACTCTTGCACATACCATATTTCACTAGCATCTTGTAGAGTAGACATTGGTGATACGATCTTTAGGCTTACTTTAAGCTTATGGTTCAATAAATGAAGTAGCAAATTAAAACAGGAGAAACTAAAGTTTCATTTACCTACGCTACTGACTTCTATTAGAGCTAATATTCTTTGTCAAAGGGAGGGGGTGGGGGGACCACACACAAAGACTAGACCAATCAATTGGCCACACATAAAAAATATCCACAGAAAAAAAGCATTTGCTCCTCAAAAGAGCCACTGACCATTTTTATTGGATTATTATATTTATATTTATATCTCTACGATAAAGTCGCCAGAGCGGTGTTGTAACCACTACGCTAGCGCGGCTCCCAGGCTTTCGAGTATAAATGTTATAGAAGAATTTTGCGCATTTGCTATAAAGAGCACAAAACAAATGTCTATGTTAGAGAGAAAATAAACACGTATGCAGGCCACCAAGAACCACTTTTGTCAGTAGTGAAACGTTGAAAGCTTGCCTGGTTTGGGCATGTAACTCGTCATGACTCCCTTTCGAAAACCATCCTCCTGGGAACAGTCGAAGGTAAACGAAGAAGACGAAGGCAAAGAAAATCCTGGGCTGATAACATCAAAGAATGGACAGGGCACAGTTTTTCCACACTTGTACGTATTGCTGAGGATAGAGAGCAGTGGAGGACCCTGTCTGCTGATGCATGACGGGTTACGGGTTGAGATGATGATGTCGATATTTACAATTTACAGATCACACTAAGATACTGTAAGCTGTAGATACAATCATTTTTATATAGGAATTCCTTGACCCCTGAAAATTATTTCAAACATTCCTCAGGATGAAAAGGTTGAGGAAGGTTGGTCTAGATATACTATATTCGCTGTTTGATGAATGTTGTATACATCTGTCCTAGGTCAAAGTGACTGAGGGAATGGTCAAGCTGCAGATAATATCTGAAATTTTTCTTTCCAACTTCTTTTGTTTCTACTCCTCTTTCTCAGTGTTCTCTTTCTTACTTGCTGTCTACGTGTTGTGTGTTTGTTCTAAGTGGTATTAATCCATGATCCTGAGCAAATATTTATCATTGTATTCAGCTTTAATCTTATTTTAATTGTAATTCCATGTGCCTTTTCAGCTTAATAAAAATGTAATGGATTTATTTATCATTTTAAGGATCTTACGGTCTTATTGCTTATTTTTAGATGTATAAATTTTAGTAACATTAAAATCTCATGACCTTATTTTAGTGTAACTAAAACGTTAAGCACTTAGTTACAACCAAACTAATTTTTTAAAATATAAAGCGCAGAAGATGAAATGCTACGAATATCTTTTTTTTTAACTTGATATAATATCTGTCATTGAAATATGATAAGTGAAAAATAAAAAACATTTTGTTTAAACCTAGATTAGCTTGATAATTTAGTAACAGCAGGTGCCCATGTTTCCACAGATAAGAAACGAGATGATGGAAAAGTGAACGTTACCAACGGCGACACCTCAGGAACGTATTACAACATTGTCTTGGGTCAAAGTTCAACTCTTATATCTCTGAAAGACCTCCCAGAGTTCATGATCTCAAAAGACAAAATTTTCTTTCAGAATCAGTTTGCTGTAAGAATTGTTTGGTTTTCTTCTTTGATTTTCTGAATATAGTATTGTTTCATACAGTGAAGTTAAGTTTAACATTTAAACACACCACACACAAAAATAGTCACCATTTAAGGAACAAATTGGTCGCACTAGGCCTTAAAGAAGGGAATGTCTCCATTCCTCTGTAATCTAACTCTCATATAAAGTCATCACAATTATTATAGAGAAGAAACCAATATAGAAGTGATGTCTCTCTTTGAGTACTATCCCTGGGGTCATAGGTGGTCATGTATTCGTAGAACATCCTGTGTCTAGAACTATTTATCAATTCCGTTGTTGTTTCCTGTTCATACCACAGTGTTAAACTGTCCAGTAAAATCTCTCTTTGTCGTCCTATATCACTTGTTATTTAACCTGTCACGTTTTTTAAACGCATTTCTATTTCTCTTTCTCAAACTGACGTAGAAAAATTGTTTCCCATGCTTGTCGTGGTAGCCGATCTTCTCCCATTCTGCAGACATGACCAAACCATATTAGCTGGGACTGTTCTACTTGAGTCTGCAGGAGGTGGGATTTTAGGCCTTGACGTATCGTCTGGTTCCTGACCATGTCTCTTCTTGTTACTTCAACCACCTTCCTCAGATACCTCATTTCTGAGGTTTGGATCTCGCATTTGTGGGTTGTAGTCATTGCCCATGACTCGCATTTATATGTCAAGACTGGGACATAGGTGGAGCGGTATACAGCCATCTTCGTTTTCTTACCAACCTCTCTCTTGCTGAGGAATCCTCGATTTATGGCCTGAAAAAGTCTCCCAGCTGCTTGGATTGCAGATGTGTCTCTGATTTAGCAATCAGGGCAACATCATCAGCAAATGCCAGCTCTGAACTACAGACCTGTCTCATCTTCCAGTACCCCACTGAATACTGTCTTGTTCTCTCCTTACATGCCTTAATGACATCGTCCATGAGGAGTATGAAAAGGTAAGGTGACAGGATATCAACTTGTCTTACACCAGTGGTGGTCCTGAACTCTTCTGACTTATGGTTTGCTGTCCTCACATAATTTCTGCAAGACGTGTAGAAGCTCTGTATTGCGTGAATCAGCGGTGCTGGAATATTCTTCCTTGCCAAACAGTCCCAAAGTTTGCTCCAGTGGACCCTGTCAAACGCCTTTTCCAGATCTATGAAACAAAGATGGATCTCAATCTTATACTCAAGGGCCTTTTCACTCAGCTGTCTGAGTGTGAAGATTAGGTCTTGAGTACTTCGGTTTCCTCAGAATCCGCAATGGGCTTCATCCAACTGTGGCTTAGCTAGGCGTCGGAGTCTCTGCTCTAGGATTCTATAGTAGATTTTACCAGGGACACTGAGAAGGGATATGCCTCTATGGTTTCCACATTGTCGATTGTCACCCTTTTTGAAAATCGGTGTTATGATGGCAATCTTCGAATCCTTTGGTATGGTCTTGTTGCACCACGCTGCCTGTAGGACCCTTAAGAGTAATAGGTCGCCTGATGCTCCCATGTACTTAACCATTTCTGGTGTTATACCACCATGCCCTGCTGCTTTGCCCATCTTGATTTTCTCCAGTGCTGCCTTCAGTTCTTCCATCTTTATGTCATCTTCACCACCATTGGTTTTCTCTTCTGTGCTAGTGGTTATCATTTCTGATGCTTGACCTTGCTCACCATCAAGGAGTTCTGAGAAATATTCTTTCTATAAATGATAGCACGTGGTAGTATTTCTAGTCACAAAGACGTTAGCAGAAACTGACAAACAGAAATACATGTTATTTTAATTGTTGTGTATTTTTTTCCAGAAGACTGAATTCATCTAGTACCTCGTGTATTTTTTTTAATACACAGGAAACAAAGTGAAAGCAGAACAGCAAATAGATTCAGGTGGAACCATGTTATTGGACTGGATAGTTTGTGTTGTTGTAATTGAAGCAATGCCTGGTAGCAACGGTTGCATTAAAGTAATAGCTGTTGTAATAAAAGGGGTAATAGTAGAAGTTGTAGTAGTAGTGATTGCAAGTGCAGCACGAATGGAGATGGTAGTTGTTGCAATTGAAGTAGCAGTAGAAATGGTTGTAGTTGAAATAGAAATAGCCGTGGCGTTAGTAGTTGTTGTAGTAGTGAAGGTGGTAGAAGCCAAAAGTGTGGTGGCATAGTAGGTAGTATTTGCGACTGTAGTAATGGTATCTGCTGTTGTTGTTGGTGTCTTGCACTAATATTGTCAACATCCTTGACCTAAAGCAAGACTCCTGTGTCTTAATTTTATTTTATTTGTCTTCTCACAGGCCATAAAAAGTAATACATCAGCAACAACGGTCGTAGCACTTAACCCTGAAAACAAACACAAGAACCGGTACCAGAACATCCCTGCTTGTAAGAATACTCAACTTTGGATATCATTTTTTCTGTCCATTTCCACATTACAAATAAAAAAAAAATCATTTTAATCATATTTATGTTCGCTATGACGGGTTACGGGTTGAGATGATGAGATGTTCGCTATAATGTGATGCCACACACTGGTAACACTAACTACAGGATGTCTTCCTATTTGTCTTCTTTTTTAACGCAATGTGGGACATAAATATTATTTCTATGAATGTCTATAGATTTCACCCTTCGCTGCTAAAAAATAAAAAAAAAACGGATAACAGAACGCTGCTCTCTTTGGTGCATGTCACTAGTGCGGCGGCCATCTTTAAACTCCTACTGTGACGTCATGTTGTTCGTCTGCACCATGATGCCATGTGCAGGACACTCCTGACGTCGTTAGCAACAATATTGCCAACTTACATGACAATGGCAGCGTGTTTCGAATTTCTATTGCAAATTTAAGGTTTTCATTTGAAGCCCCCTCGTATATAGATGGTCAAATCATCTGTAACTGCCATCTTCAAATCGAAGCTCGTGCTGCAGTAGATATCCAATGTCTCTTGCCTTGATGGTGAACTCTGGAAACCACTTTCCTGTCTATCTCTTGATGTTATCTCCCCACTTATAGCTGTTTCTTCCTCTTGCACGTTTGCCTTCAACTCTTCATTCTATTATGATCTTCAACAAAGGGCCACGATATTTTTATATGGCCAAACATGTTGACCTAGAACGAACCAGCTGAACACTAATGAATAAGATCTCAGCAGTATTTATGTTACCGAAAAATATACAAACAATTATGGGTTAGCAAATGATAAAATAATAAATGACGTATTCAACATTCAAACTATCCTTTAACAGTTCTAACTTTTACTGTGGACTCGGACTTCAACACTCTTCCCTTGATAGAATATACAGAAAACCCTATTTAACACAACAGTCAGTCAGCCCATCACAGCTCCCTGTTTAACACAACTGTCAGTCAGTCCATCGCAGCTCCCTACTTAACACAACAATCAGTCAGCCCATCACAGCTCCCTGCTTAACACAACAATCAGTCAGCCCATCACAGCTCCCTGCTTAACACAACAGTCAGTCAGCCCATCACAGTTCCCTACTTAACGCAACAATTAGTCAGCCCATCACAGCGCCCTGCTTAACACAACAATTAGTCAGCCCATCACAGCTCCTTACTTTACACAACAACCAGTCAGCCCTTCACAGTTCGCTACTTAACACAACAAGCAGTCAGCCCATCACAGTTCGCTACTTAACACAACAAGCAGTCAGCCCATCACAGTTCGCTACTTAACACAAAAGCAGTCAGCCCATCACAGTTCGCTACTTAACACAACAAGCAGTCAGCCCATCACAGTTCGCTACTTAACACAACAAGCAGTCAGCCCATCACAGTTCGCTACTTAACACAACAAGCAGTCAGCCCATCACAGTTCGCTACTTAACACAACAAGCAGTCAGCCCATCACAGTTCGCTACTTAACACAACAAGTAGTCAGCCCATCACAGTTCGCTACTTAACACAAGCAGTCAGGCCATTACAGTTCGCTACTTAACACAACAAGCAGTCAGCCCATCGCAACAGGTGTGTTTATTTTACTGATGAATCATATTCAAAGTATGGCAACCGTTGACACATAAGTTGACAAGAATTGTTTACATTTAAAACTGTTAACATAACCAGAACGGTAGTAAATAGATTATGTAATCGCTATGTTGCTTAAACTCATAAGACTTCTTTCATTAGCTAGGGTAAACCCGTTATTTAAAACAAGGATAAATAAAACTAGTGGATAAACTTAAAAACATGAGACCTCGAAATTTGTGCCATAATACCTAAATAATGTACCTCTAATTCTATCCAGTTTAGATCAAATTTGAAGTTTGTCAACCAATTTTGACAGTGTCTTAACCACGAATATTTATCAAATTCAGTGCAGTAGCTTTTGAGATGCTTCTTGCGACTCTATGGTGAACTCCGCCTAGGCCGGTCCCAAGCCCGGCTGAAAAAGAAGGAGGGCGGCCTGCATGGAGGCCGTAAGGAGGCAGCTCGTCCATCGTGCAAAGGCACAACAGGCCAATCACCTGTTTATCCTAAAAACCAGATTACGAGAAACATAAGAGAGAAAACCGGCATGATTCTAAAGGCGACGAACTGGAACGGACTACGGCTTGCGGAAGACAGCCGATAGAATAGTATGGCGCTCTCTCTTACAAACCTCTACACCTCGCGGTAGAAGAGGAACGACTAAGTAAGTAAGACTCTATGGTGAACAGACAAAGTGAATCTAGTTGTGCATTTTATAACTTACAGTTTGAACGTACAGCCATTATTTATGTGTTAATTCAGGAAACAAAATATTGGCTACAATACGCATGTTTATTTAACTATCCACAGATGATCATTCTAGAGTACATCTGATACCAAATATAGACAAGAAACATGGCAACTATATCAACGCTTCATATGTAGAGGTGGGATCTGTTTGTTCGATACACTACATTATTTACAATAGCAATTAGTCGTTTAGAGCGTTTTCTTTTCTGGGTCACATTTGTTTAACTATTTGGTGATAATCTCTGGGCTTTGTTGTTGTAGTTGTTTCAAACCAAGATCTGCAGTATGTAAGATACAACAAATACTTTCCGATTCGTGGATGTTACAGTTCAATTTTTATACAGTGTAACTATGATCTCAGGGGTTGGGGTGGCTAAGGGGTATGATGTCATCCTTTTTTTTTTTTTTGTACTCCCGCTATTACTCGAGGCGAAATCTCAGGTTAGTATGTCTAACCTGAGACTGATTTTTACACGCTTTTCTTTAACTTGACAAAAAGTTGGGCGCTTATCATATATTTTATCCATAAGTGTCGAATGAAGTATAAAGCAGAAGTTAATTTCATGCAGAATCAGCGCCCCACGCTTTTTGTCAATTTGATGTTACATTTTTTGACTGCAAGCTATAAACTCCTTGAAAAATTACTTTTGGCTTTTTAGTGCATTAAAAGTGGGTGTTTAAAATACTTTTTTGTTATTCTTTATTTACGTGAGTATCCTATTTTCTCTGTACGCTGACAGGTGTACTCTCGCCATTCAAGCAGATGCTTGCCGTCTTCGGAGAGTACCCATTAGAGCTGGGTCGGCTCAGGAGCCGTTCAGGTTATTCCAGTCCCTAGTCGACGACACTCTTTCAAATGTCCTCGCCAGGGCTCGAATTAATCCATATTCATGATAAACAAAATATCTGAGTTAACAAACATTGCCCCACCTTAGACTACTAACGGGATATTTTGGGATTAGAAGAATCTATCTGTAAGAAATATCAAGACAGACTATCGTAAGACACGTTTTCACTAAATTGCGTTAGAACACGGTTTACATTTAGATTACTTCAAAAGTTGCAGGTTAAAACACGACAAAGGAAAATATAGCATTTAATTATTCTTTATTTACGTGAGTTCATCCAGTATTTTCTCTGTAAAACGCATGACAGGTACCATACTCTCAACGCCATGTAAATAGCAAATATTATCGCCGTCTTCGGAGAGTACCCATTAGAGCTGGGTCGGCTCAGGAGCCGTTCAGGTTATTCCAGTCCCTAGTCGACGACACTCTTTCAAATGTTCTCGCCAGGGCTCGAATTAATCCATATTCATGATAAACAAAATATCTGAGTTAACAAACATTGCCCCACCTTAGACTACTAACGGGATATTTTGGGATTAGAAGAATCTATATGTAAGAAATATCAAGACAGACTATCGTAAGACACGTTTTCACTAAATTGCGAAATATAAGAACACTTTAGTTTACATTTAAGATTACTTCAAAAGTTGCAGGTTAAAACACGACAAAGGAAAATATAGCATTTAATTATATCACACCACGCCCCTCCGAATTCATCCAGTATCTTTAAATAACTGCTAAAACAGATGCAAGTACCATAATACAACACAACGTATGATATAAATATCAAATATTATGCAAAACTGGCTTTATTTGATGTATCTAAAAATTGCTGTCAATTAGATCCAGATGTACGATGGCCCAGGTAAAAGCGTATATGAGTGTAACCACAGACAAAAGGCATCCCCTGCATGGGAACATAGCTGACATCAATGGAGCAAGAATAAAGAAGGGGATGTCATAGATGGCGCAGGCTGAGGAGACTATTAGAGACAGGTAATCCCAATTGAAAGTATATTCAAGGGAGAAGAGTGGAGTAAGTCAGATGAGAGCTGGAGGAACTACCAGCAAGTCATCATCAGCCTTGGTAGAGAATGCAGAACTTGGTCCAACGGGAGAGCAGCTTATAAATAATAATGCTGGGGATGATGATGCCATTGTGTACACTGATGGGTCTGTAATCTGTGGTAATAAATCAGGGTTGAGCTTCTCTGCTAGGGTAAAGGGCAGAACCGTCGCTGAACATAGCGGGGCTTACATGATACCAACCTCCAGCATGAGAATGGAGGTACAGGCAGTTACTGCTGCCTTAAGATGGCTGTCTGAGACTTTATTAACAAAGGCAGTTATTGTATCAGACTCACAATCCATGCTTCGAAAGGTCCAAAATGGTTGGCTTCGACATGAATGGAAAACCTCCATAAAAGCATCGACTCTTCAAGAACTGATATGGATCTAATGTCCTGGTCATGCCGGGGTACGTGGCAATGAAAGAGCTGACAGACTAGCTTCAAGAGCACCCATAAAAGGTGCATTGGCCATGGATAAGGAAGAAATACTGAGGGCGATTCATGTTCGTCTATTAGAGAATGACACTGCAATCGATGAATCATCAAGGCTAAGACTGCTGGGATTTGGCTTCAAACGTAAGACCAGCAGGGATAGACGTATGAGAGGACGCATCCGCGCAACAGGAACAATTAGCATTCATACCCTTCGAAATTTGCTGCGGGAGACTGAGCACCTATGGGGTGTCCGGAGTGGAATGATGTCGATTCTTATTAACAATAACAATAAAAAATAGTAGTAGTACAAGCGCAACTGTAGGGTCAACAAAACTGTTAGCACACTCATAAAATGTGTATGTGTGTGTGTGGGGGGGGGGGGGGGGGAGGGAAGGATTGGGATGTAAAAGAGCAGGACTGAGATAATAGATAACTGAGAACTGGCTCGGTTGATGTGAACATAATTGATTTGGTTTTAAGGACAATCTTTATTACACATGACAACTCCATAAGTGCTCCGATTGCCTACCTTATATCACACAAGTAGGATCTCAGCACAGTGCATGTAGCACCGGCGAGGATCCCAATGTGTGTATTCATGAATCACACATTCTATAAAAAATTTTTGTGTGGTGGGTCATCATCATCATCATGTGACGTATTTTCTCCAGAACGTTGTCTCCATTACAGCTTATCTGAATGCATCACGATTCTGGGCAAGTCGACCCACATCAGCCAAAGACAAGTTCAGTCTCTCTGTAATGACCTGGGTCCACCGTCGTCAAGGTCGACCCCTTCCCCTTTTTTACAGGAACCATGTCTTCCATCACTAATTTTTCCAGACTATTATGTCTTTTTATATGACCGAAAAATTTCAGCTTCCTTATTGCGATGGCATTTAGGAGCCAATTTTCCTCTACGTTTAGTGAGTGCAATACCTCTCTGTTGGTCTTTGTTTCTGTCCAGGGTATTCTCAACATCCTTCTGTAGCATTTCATTTCGAATGATGTAATCTTTTTTGCAACTGTTTTATTGAGTGTCCAAGTCTCTCAGCCGTATGTTGCTACTGGGAATATGCATGCTCTGATTAGTTGTAACTTTGTTTCTTTGCTTGTGCCTTGCCATAGGTTTTTCATCTGTATTTATGTGAGGCAATTGCAAGTCTTCTTTTAATTTCTACTGCACGGTCGCCAGAGCTGTTGATGATTGATCCTAAGTATTCGAATTCATTAACACCTTCCAGTTCTTTGTGGTGGGTAGGTTTTCTATACTGTTCAAAAAAAGAAACGCAACTTTTTTGGTGTTACTTTTATAAAAGATATTCGCTGATTTGACATCAGTCAACCTATCGACTGTGTCCGCCTGGTCCTTAACTTCTCGTGGTTACCTGAATTGTACTCACCTCATGATTCGTGAGGTCATAAAAGAGGTCAATGTCAAAACAACATTTTTGACAATAACTCGTGACAGGTTCATGAGAATCCCGTGAAACTTACTGAACATAAAACTCTCTGACCACATTATTGAATGCGTATTAAAGATTGACGCTCCTCGAATAAATTAAGTTGAAAATTCAATGCGCAAGTATGACTCATCTCACTACAGAACAACGACTCATCATCATTGGGCGTTTACAGACTGGACAGTCACAAAGTGTAGTGGCTAGATAATTTAATGTGGTTAGAAGCACAATTAGTCGCCTTTGGAGGCGATTTCAAGAAACTGGCTCATTGGCAGACCGGCCGCGCAGTGGAAGACCCAGAGTCACAACTCCTGCCGAAGACGACTGCGTCACCTCAGTAATCGACTTGCATCTGCGTCCTCCACAGTCCAGTCAATGTCAGCAGCTCGTCGAATTTCAGATCAAACGGTCAGGAATCGGCTGCACGAATCTGGTCTTTGGGCTAGAAGACCCTACAGAGGTCCTGTTCTTACGGACCGGCATCGCCAGAACCGACTGCAGTGGGCGAACCAACATCGTCAATGGACCGTTGGGAATGACTGGAGACGGGTTTGGTTTAGTGATGAATCATTTTTCGTGCTCCAGCGACACGATAGACGGAGAAGAGTTTACCGCAGAGTCCATGAGCGCTACGCCCAGAACAGCGTTAATGAGGCTCCTTCACATGGTGGTGGAGGTGTACTGATGTGGGGGGCGATCAACTTCATGGGAAGAAGTGACCTGGTGCAAATTGAAGGATGCCTGAATGCCCAACGATACGTCGCTTAAATTCTTCGTCCTCACGTCCTTCCACTTCTGGCTGCACGATGGTCGATTTTTCAGCAGGATAACGCTCAACCTCATGTGGCACAACTCACCACCCAGTTCCTCGCTGACAACGACGTCCAGACCATTCCGTGGTCATCAGACATGAACCCCATAGAACACTTATGGGATGAACTCGACAGACGACTCCGCCAGCGAGACGTGGCTCCAGCCAATCTCCGACAGTTGTCTCTTGCACTGCGGGAAGAGCGGGCAGCCATCCCACAACAACAGATCTAACGGCTATCGGATCCATGTCAAGGAGATGTCGTTCTCTGATAGAGGCCAGAGGAGGCCATACACCTTACTGAAACGGAGGCCTCAGTCGCAAAGAATAAAAGTCCAAACCAAATTTAATGAACATCATTTCATTGTTAAGGTCTGAAAGTTTCTTCTTCTTTTCTTTGTCTTTTTTCCTCGTAAGTCGAATCACCTTTTTTTGATTTTTTTTTCAAACCCATCCAAAGTTTCTTCAGGCCAAGATTGAAACATTAATTTCGTAAAATATAATTTTGGTACAAGTTTGAAATTTGGTGTCCATTACCACTGCAATAATGTTGCGTTTCTTCTTTTGAACAGTATAATTTTAAAGTTATTTCAAGGCAGCGGCCATGTGACCTAATTTTCACGATTGTTGTTGTTGTTTTCGTCTACTATGTTGCTGTAATACCCTGTTCAACCTGAAAGTTGGTTATAATTGGGGTATATTGTGTGTTTGTTTTCACGATTTCCAACTGCCGAGAGATTTTTAACGTGCGCAATTTGCACATGGGACCTCTTATGTTTTTGTTTGTGTCCGAGAACACTAAGCATCCACTCTCTCTACAAGGAGATGAGAGAGGAGTGCGACATCATTAGGGACCATTGCGACAACAATTTTCATCAAATATATTCCTTGTTGTGGGATCGAACCGGTACCTTTAGAATTAGAGGATGACGGAAGCCACGATGGTGTAATGGTTACCACACTGCGCTGGCGATCGGGTGATCCAGGTTCAAGCCTGGGTGAGAACATTTGAAGCAGTGTCGTCGACTGGGATTTTTAGATACATCAAATAAAGCCAGTTTTGCATAATATTTGATATTTATATCATACGTTGTGTTGTGTTATGGTACTTGCATCTGTTTTAGCAGTTATTTAAAGATACTTGATGAATTCGGACGGGTGTGGTGTCATATAATTAAATGCTATATTTTCCTTTGTCGTGTTTTAACCTGCAACTTTTGATGTAATCTTAAATGTAAACTAAAGTGTTCTTATATTTCGCAATTTAGTGAAAACGTGTCTGACGATAGTCTGTCTTGATATTTCTTACATATAGATTCTTCTAATCCCAAAATATCCCGAAAGTAGTCTAAGGTGGGGCAATGTTTGTTAACTCAGATATTTTGTTTATCATGAATATGGATCTTTCAGAATAATTTATACTCATGAATTCATTTCTAGCTCAAGTCACACGCTGTCTTCTAATAATCATATATCATTTTTTAATTGCATACTTGGTTTTTGATCTTCCAGTAGCCTCAATTTGTTTCTTTTTTTGTTTGTGTTTTTTTTTTTTTTTGGCAACCCTGTCTTCTAAGTCATTCTCAGCTTTGTTTCACAAATCGATGTCAATATAACTATTCATATCTCAACGTGCAAATGTGTGTTTACTTGCAACATTTACTCTACAATGTCTACCCTGCAGCATTTATTTGTGATTGTGTGTGTGTGTTTGGTTTTTTTTTTTTGCCTGCACATGGTTATTAATACGATAGTTGTTTCTGCTATTAATTTAGAAATTACAGCTTTTGTTAATATAGCGATAACTTGGGTCTAGTAATAACGTGGATCTAGCAATAACGTGGGTCTATTGTAGTAATCTGTATAGTTAAATTATTATGTATTTATTTGCCTATTCAACACAACCATTAATTACATCATTATATATAATTTCGTCCTTAGGGCTACAAACATGACGAAAGGTTTATAGCAGCGCAGGGTAAGTAGGATCATTGTTTTACTGACTTGTTTAATTAGCAATCTTTGACTTTAATGAAGTTTATTGTCTAAACCAGTTGTTCTCAGAGTGGACCATATCTCTCCCTCCCCCCAGAAGCCATGCCATATTTCTAGGGGGCCACACTAAGATGGTAAAGTACCTCTTTTCCAGCTAGCAGCGACTATGAAGGGGGTCACAGTGGTAAATGAGGCTCAGAAGGTGACCACGAGCAAAAACAGGTTGAGAATTGCTGGTCAAAACGACCGCAGTTCCCTGTCATAATAGCTAGGTTGTGACCTCCTTAGGTTTATACCTCGTTTCCACGTGGTATGCAGCTTTCTGCCATATACGTGTGTCCTTTGGTTATACCAGAATACTTCTTTAATTAAGTAGCGTAATTTATTTTCAGACAGTGCATGTTATAAATAGCGTTCATTCTGTCAAACCAGATGACGCTTTTTAACTTCTTATCATCACATGTGGCAAACTACTAGATAATAGTGTTTTTATGTCGATCATGTCCGTACACCCTTCAGCAAACCTCATTGGTCTTCTGTTATCTTTAACTTACTCATGTGCCATGCCAGACTTCCGATGCCTGCACCATGTATGAGTTAGAGTAGTTTAGACTTTGATTTCTCAATGTCATATTGAAGCATATGGTGGTCTGAGTATATCCGGCTTGGATCTGGAAGTATGTTAGGTGCAAATATTGATAACTGTGCGTCAGCATGTGTTGTCTGTTGTGTTGTCTGTTGTGTTGTCTGTTATGTTGTCTGTTGTGTTGTCTGTTGTGTTGTCTGTTGTGTTGTCTCTTGTATTGTTTTTCTCTGTTTTTCTCCATTAACTATTATCATTATTATCACTACGCTCCTAAGAAAGTATGTTTTCAGTCAACTCACGTGAAGTTCTTTTGTCTTGTATAAACCGCCAAGTTTCCTCCATATCTCACATATCCGTTTTTAAGTCGGACTCTAATTGCCTACTCCATTTTTTAAGTCTGTCTACAGTGCTCGTCTCCGTGTCCGGATATTATTATTAGTCGTATTAATTTAGTAGCCCCCTTCAGTCATAAGTGACTATGGGAACTTCCCATGTTGTGTCCTCTCCACGGCGGGAGCTTCGGCACAGTTATATGGAGATCAAGCTGCTGCCCGTGCAGCATATTCCCGGCTCTCCATGTATGCGGTAGGTCCAAAGGAACGGCAGTAGCCGATATAGTTTGGTACCAGCCTCGTCGCAGCAATTGCCAGGATAATGTCAAATAAACTTTAGACTGCCCAAGGCCAGGGACTCCGACTCCGGATTGATCCTCAGCCTTTCTTATAATCGGATATTCCCGCAAGGCAGCGGAGTTTTGAAGTCACAGTTTTGACTTTTCCTATGTAGGCTACCAACAAAGGATCATGAGCCCCTAGATAGGATACCAACCAAGGATCACGAACCTTATCTGTGCAAAGCTGCTGGTTTTAAGACCCCACTGGCTGGCCTTCGTCCTTTCACCTATCAGTGGAAACAGATCTACTAGGTTCAAATTGAGCCAAATGTGAAGGCCTGGAGCTGGACTTGGTTGTCAGAGGCATTTATCTGCTGTGGGAGTCATATTTAGATATTTGTGTTTATATTAATATTTCTGTTTGCTTGACATGTTGAGAGATGACTCTGAATGCTTCGTAACAAGCGTACATGGAGTAGAGAGCTCTCATTGATTTGCGGATTAGAAGACATCTCAAATTCACAGTATAGGACATCCAGATGCTGGAATTTTCTGCACCCCGTGTCTAACGGGTAACAGGCGTAACATCTTCTTACCATAATTGTTGACCGTTACTTTATATATAAATAGTTTTTGGAGTATTTTATATGCGCATCTTGCTTTGTGCTCTGACCCCAAAACCATACTTCGATTATGGCCTTTGCATTTAAACTCTTGATTTCAGCTTTGCCTGAGCCTACTTCTATTTTGTAGCACCTAATTCTTCCTCTGTTGTCTTCCCTGTCTGCATTCTCATTTCATGTTATGCCAACATGTGTTGGTAGACATTTTAAAGTGACCGTGTATTCTGTGTGTCCAGATATGTGTAGATTTATGTGTTTATCTGCAGTGTTGGTTCAATAATATATGGCCTGGTAGTAGGGATAGTGCGTTAATAAACAGTGTAACCAGATATGTTTTATGTAAACGGCAATAGTCAATCGTGTTTTTGTTAGTCACTACAAGATGAACCTTTCTAATTCATTAATCATTACAACTGAAACGTATTTTCCCAATCATTGTACCATTTTAGCTTGTGTTTACTAATCACTGCAGCGTGTAACAGCCATGCGATATTGTGTGGTTTAATTAACAATGCAATGATTAAACTATATGCTAACAAACACTGTAAACATCAAATAAGTGTTTTTATTACAGACAACTAACAGGTGGCAAAAGAACAGTTGCGCGACCGCAGCTGAGATTCAAAGATGTGTGCAAGAGAGACATGAGGGCACTGGACATAAACCCAGCAACCTGGGAGGATGAAGCTGGCGATCGCACCAAGTGGCGATGCTCTCTACAGCGCCACCTGAGGCTGGGCGAAAAGAAGCTCAGAGAGTAGAACACCTCAAAAGGAACACCATAAAAATAAGCAGCACAGGGCTGTCACCTCAGGGGCGCATTCCCATAGTCTGTTATGACTGAAGGGGTTATTACGAGTATTATTATTATTACCATAATTACAACACTGCGATTTTACTATCGTTCTTACATCTAAGCGTTTTGCTTGTCAATACCAGGTCCCACAGAGATTATTCTGGAAGACTTTATACGGATGTTGTGGGAGCAGAAAGTGGAGAAAGTTGTTATGTTGACAAACCTGGTCGAGGAAGGAAAGGTAGGGTGGCCGCTGTTGTCTGGTAGCGGTGGGGAGGTGGTTGTAATTTTTGACATTCGTTGCAGCGATAAAGACTATCTGGTGAAATGATGTTTGCTGCTTCTCTCTTGATGTCTACTTTAGGTTCCTGTCTGTTTCTCTTATCCTGGGGTATACCAGAACATAAACTACCTTGTAATGCTATCACTGGGTGTCCTCAGCGTGTGTCTTATCCAATGGGAGTATTTGTTTCCTCACGTGATATCCCACCAGTTTTTATGTCGTCACGTGATATCCCACCAGTCTTTATGCCGTTGTGTCCATCAGTTCCTTACAGATAACCATTCCATACCATTTAGATCCTGTTATTTTGCATACTGCTGGTTAATAAATGCCTGCAACTGTTTGGTTTTTGCTTTTTCCTTCTTCATATTTCAGAGCCATACATTAGGACTGACTTTAAATTTGATTAGAAGATTCTTGTCTTTGTGTTTGGCTTTGTTTGTTTGAACTTCCATAAATTTCTCCAAAGCAATATCAGCTACTCCTGGCTATCATCAAACTCCATAATTCTCGCCGTTTGTACGTCGGTCACGTCTAAGGGGTGCAACTGTGGTTGAAAGTTGGACATTAATTGTGTTGTTTCCCTTATGTGTACTCTCCCAAAAATAGTAGCACTCAACGAAGAAAAGTCGGCGTAGAACCCAGTTTCATTCCGGAAAAGGATTTAACTCATCACTTTGTTAAAAAAAAAAAAAAATTAAAATGTAAGTTTTTGATTGTTTCTTCAAGACAAAATTTTAATTTAAAGTATTGCAGACTTATTATTATGGATCAAAATGATATGATGGCTGCAAAACGAGCTGCAGATGCTAAGAGGAAGAGACGATCGCGTCAATCACAACGAGCAAGATAGACTTTAGAAGAAGCAGCAATACGACGACAACATCTTCTTCTTCTTCTTCCATCCTTAGCCACCAACCGGCAAAGCAGTATGTGGCCAGTACGCCTAGTGGCGTCTTAGGGCAACAACAAATTGATCAATCTATCGCTGTTTCCACCACGCCTAGTGGCGTCTTTGTGGAACAGAAACAGACCAAACAATCTATTGTTGTTTCCGTAATCAGATTGGTTGGCAAGCAGGTGATCAGCCCACTGTGCGAAGTTTTTACGGGATGGGGTAAACAGCCCCATGCCCAACCCTCCTTAGTCGCTTTTTACGACATGCGTGGTAGGGTGCAGTGTTACTATTCTTTGCTCTCCTTTCGGGCCCCGGCAACACGAAGCGGCACAAAGACCAGCACAGAGTCGGTCGCAACGAGCAAATCAGTCTGCAGAAGAGCATGAATCTCAACGCGCTGCAAAAGCTTTTCACATTCGTCAGTTGAAAGCATCACAACGAGCACATCAGTCTGCAGAAGAGCATGAACATTCTTTGAAACAGATCCACGCACTTTCACAAAAAATGCTGTCATCAAAGAACTTTTATATTGAATTTAAAAGTATTTTAAAAATATATTACAGTATTTAATATACTTCTGTCATTATTGACGGGTTATTGCTAGTTATATCCTTATTGTGATATCACTGTTTTTTTCTCCAACTTTGACCATATTGTTGCTAAGACTTGGGTCCACATTTTGCAGGGATGTTTCTGGCAGTGCAATCTGGTCTTTATGTGACATATTTATTCTCATACAATGTGTCTTTTTCGTATATATTTATTTTTCACTGTGCATGTGTAAACCGACTTGCCGTGACCTCTCATCAATATTTAGATTTAACTGGTTATGGTTACAGGATAGAAGACCCAGGTCGTCCTAGATCGTCAAGACGTTTTTTCACGGTTTACTTAATTCCAATTATGTTGGGTCTTATCGTTGTTTTCATAATCTAATCTCTAGCCAATATGGCCGTCCGTCTATAACGGGGACTCAAAGGGAGAGTTTAAAAAAATGCGACGCAGTACCCAAACACTCATGTTGTATGCGGCAACTAAAGATGGTGGAGCATGGGACACACTACTTCACCCTGTATAAACTTCAAGATTTAAAACAAATCAACATCACCTTGGGCAAGCAAACTAAAACAAAACACGTGGAAAAAGGAACAAGTGACAGATGAAAGGAGTAAAGAAGTCAAGATAGCACAGAACAGGAAAGGCTTGGCATGTATGTTTGCAATACCAATGCTCCAAGGGCAGCAGAAAAGTAATAGCAGAATAAATTGACGGAGATGATAACAATAATGTTGATAAACTTTCAGAACAAATGTGAGAGATACTGGCCTGAAGATAACAATAATGTTGATAACTTTCATGTGAGAGATACTGGCCTGAAGATAACAATAATGTTGATAAACTGTCATAACACACGTGAGAGATACTAGCCTGAAGATAACAATAATTTTGATAAACTTTCATAACACACATGAGAGATACTGGCCAGAAGATAACAATAATGTTGATAAACTTTCATAACACACGTGAGAGATACTGGCCTGAAGATAACAATAATGTTGATAAACTTTCAGAAAAAATGTGAGAGATACTGGCCTGAAGAAGGTGAAATGAAAGTTGGCGAGATCACAGTCAAGTTAACAACTACACAAGTGTTTGCTGACTACACCATCAGAAGACTTCAGCTCAAAAAGGTGGTTATTAGTTTTAAATGTTGTTTGTGATAAAATATGGCACAGTCATTTGGACATTAAAAAATTTATAAGCTTTTTTCTACATAAGTATTTTTTTCAACCTGAATCAATAACTAATGACCTAACGCATTTCCTACGTTAATCAAGGTGTGCAGTTTGTATAAATGTAGTATTGTTTTATGTTAAGCATTGTTACTTTCTGACAGTTTTACTTTTTGTCCAGAATGACCTGTATGTCATAAGAATTCTGATAATCTATTTAACCGAGCTATGTCTTTTCTGAAATGCAAAGTTAGACTTCAAAATCGCTCAAATGTTTTATTTGAAAAGTCTATGTAAGTCATGAATATGGATTGGACATTAACACTGAGAAAACGAAATCTATGATAATTATCAAAGCAGACGACAAGCCTACGTTAAAGAAAAGAATAAACGGCAAAATCATGGATCAAGTCAAGAGTGAGTATGTATTATATACATGATGGAGTCACTTATTCAGTACGTACCCGAACTGCGTAATACAAATGGGAGAAACATCAAGAAATGTTGTTACAAAAAGCAACAGAGGCAGGAATATTTCTAAAAAAATAGAAATTCAGCGACATTAAATATATTGGAAACCAGTTAAATACCTCGGAGCTGTCATAGACTGAAAGGGAGGAATCAGGGAAGAGTTTGCTACCCGAAGAACAGCAGCCGGTAGACTCTTTCAGGCCAAGAATCGAGGATTTCTCAGTAAAAAAAAAGTTACCAAGAAGACGAAAATGGATGTATACCGCTGCAACTATGTCTCAGACTTGATGTATGGATGCGAGTCATGGGCAATGACCACAACCCACAGGAGCCAGATTCGAACCTCAGAAATGAGGTAGCTGATGACGATGTTTGAAGTAACAAGAAGATATGGTACGCAATCAGACACAATTTCAAGGCCTCAAAACCCAACCCCTGCAGACCCAAGTAGAACAGTCCCAACTAAGATGGTTTGGCCATGTCTGCAGATTGAGCGAAGATCGACTACCACGACAAGTATGGGAAACTAAGAGCCAGGGATCCAGACCTCGAGGACGACCCAGAGTCCGCTGGGAGGACAACATTAGACAATCTCTGAAAGACCGACGACTAGAGTGGAACCAGGAAATTAGGAAGAAAGCCGATAGGATAATATAGAGCTCTCTCTTCCAAATCTCTACACCTCACGGTAGAAGAAGAACGACTAAGTAAGTAAGGATGCAATATGCGTATTGTTTCAACAGGAGCGCAGTTTATCGCGCCCGAAAAATGCGTCATGATAAAAATTGCTACTTTGGTGAGAAAAGATAGGACATATAGGGCACAGGAGAGATAAAACAGTTCTCTAATAAGGCAATGTTTTTATAGGAAGATGAACCAGTTCACAGTTTGACCCACTTTCACTTCACGACATGGCCAGATAAGGGTGTCCCAACAGCACCCTGGGCTTTGGTGGACTTAGAGCAGAGAGTGGCTTCTTTTCCAACCAGGCAACCTATCGTGGTCCATTGTAGGTAAGTACTTTTTCAAGTAGTTAGTCACATAACAGATACAGCCGCATGGGAGTAAAGTGTTAAAGATTTCACTATACTAGGTTCAGCTTCGGATTGTGAGGTGGCAAGCTTCCTTACTCGCTGCCTTTGCTTTCTCTAACTCAAAAGCAGAGTCAGGTACCCTTTGACAGTTTGGTAAACTTGAGCGTGTTGCTTACCATATTTCCAACCTGATAACTTTACCGCGAGAGGCCAGCAATCTGTTCATATATAGATAAACTTCCTTTCACGTTCATACAAAGAACATGGTAAATGATCCCATTGCAAGACGTCTACGGCAGAGCACTTCACGCATTCTTACACTAGTGGTTTCTTTAGCAATGTCTTATACATAGTGAGGTTGTCAGTCCAATAAACAATCTCGTATTAATTGCCTGTTACGAAAACAAAATCATGCTTAAAAAATCAGTATGTGCAGAATCTTATTTAAAGAAATAACAATGTCTTTCCGTGATTTGCAAGTTGAGTGTGTACATGAAGTATTCAGGTTTTTGGCTGCTAGAAACATTACAATGTGTTCACATATATGCAACAGATAAAATATAAAAGGAACGACACATCTAGGGGCGTTTTCGTAACAACTTTCAGACCCAAAGGTCTTTTTTATTTGGACATGCACCCTAATATAACCGACTAGGTTGAACAGGACGCACCTCGCGAAAATGAGGTTAAATTATATGTCAACAAAATAGGGGCGTTTTGGGGAACAAGAGAACGCCAGCACAAAGCCTACTTAACAATAGAAGCCATCAATAAGATACAGAAAATAAACAAACAAGAAATCATATTTAAACATAAGCGAAACCAGAAATCTTCAGTCAATGCCTATGAGCTTAACATTAATAAACAAAAGTAGTAAGAGACAGAATGTGACGATATTGTGAGTGTCCTTTTACATGTTTTCTTTCTCTCCTTCAATATCCATTTATTTCTTCATTTTTCGCACATGAATTCGTGCCATTCACACTCCCTAAATTGCTATACCCTTTCTCACACTGCAATAATGTTATTTTACGGGTAATTGACTATCTGGAGGATTAATTGTAATCGATTAAGTGGTCGCGCCAGGTCGAATGCAGACAGTAAACGTGAAAGTAATGGGTGACTTTGACGTAACTCATTTCCGAACAAGACAGAGCAGGCTAGTGACCACCTGTGTTTTGCGGTTGATCACTGCGCCTCCCGACACCTCGGCGGGAGGGGACAAAGGAAGCCATATTGTCTGTCTGAGGGAGCCGGCTGTGGTTCGCGTACGTCAGGGATTATTTGTCTGGCTGAAGATTTTAATAGGCGTGATAATCGCTTTATCATTTTTGTCCAGACATTGTCAGCGTCTGTATTACCCATAAAACATGTCTGAAGAGACATTATGAGCAAGGTAAGCATTGGCATGTCTGTGTAATAGCAGCGGAAGTAATCATGCCATATTTGAAAGATAGACCATAAGTTTAAATTTTAACGTGATAATTTTAAACACGCGGGGAGGAATTAAAATTAACACACGGACCTCCTAGCTCTAAGAGCAGGATTGGTTCAATCGAGAGCAGGAAATAAACAATAGCTCTGATTGGCAAGTTTGTCGGAAACACCGAGTGAAAGCTTGGAGGAAGACATGAGAATATAACCTAGCAAATTCGGAGACTAAGAGAGACTGCATTGCAATATGTCAACGTAGCAACTCCCCGGAGCCTGAGAAGAATCGGACAGAATTCCAAATTAAAATAGGACAGGGTCGAAGTATTTGGACATCTTTGAAACTTAAAAGAAAACCCACATTTCTAAAGACAAAGGCTGTGTACCTAGGAATCAAAGCACCCGTCATAACAGGGATTCTAAATTTACCCCCAGACCAAGTGTTCGAAGTATCTAATTTAAGGTTCTGTGTCCATTCATCAGTGCCAGGAGATACTAGATCCCAAGCTGGGTTCGTGGTACGAGACCTCTTGGTAGTAAGAGTTTCTACGCCACTAGTTTGTAATTCAAGAGCTGGGATTCGACACTAACCACCTACATTGAATGAGTTGTGAAGATACCTATCTTGACCTTAGGAGTGGCTATCACTGGAAGTTTCTAGAGCAGTGCCTTCAGCACAGAAAAGACTTGACGAAACAACAGCAGCAATAGTCGTCAAGTTTGAGCAAGTGCTTACTAAAAGGCAACAGCAAGGAACATTAATGTAGCGAAAGATTTTTCTAATGTTATGATGGTGGTAGAGAAGAAGTAGAATTTCTCTCTAGAAAGTATGAAGTTCCAGTGCCAGAGAAGTACGCTGGTATCACATTTGAGTTACGGCTGTGAGTACTCTGAGCTGGACAATAGATTTAGGCTTCAGAAGTATACTGCGCCACTTTCGCTATAGTAACCCAATGTGATAATACGTATAACTCAATTTGAAAAAGTAACTCAAAATTTAACAGTTAAAAATTTAGCAAGTCAAATGAGTACAATTTCACAATTTATTATGCATATCTATCTAGCTTTGTAATGAGAAATGGGTGTTGGAAGATGGTAAAATGTATGATTATTTATATTTACAAAATAAAATAAATAATAGTAAAATGTCTTGGACAATGAAATTATAAAGTCTGTCACAGTAGTTTTGGTATCTCTTGCTATCTAGTCTCTAGCATTTTTCATCATGGACTATCGCTTTTGAACGCTCACAGTGTTTGTAGGATTTAGTACACGTAAACTCAACTTGCATTAAGTCACATCTGTTCGAGGTTTCTGAGACACACTGGTAATCAAGAAGACTTTTCTTCAGCCCGCCCTATAACTACGGGGAATTAGGTGTTGAAGATTGTTTGACCACTAGGCTCCAGTTAGCAGGATCACAGGTCCTCAAGTCTTTAGTTGGTACTTGATCACGAACTCGATCAGACACTCGATCAGACACTCGATTATGAGTTCGATCAGGAACGATCATAAAACCTGGGACAAAAGGTAATAAGTGGCTTTGGTGTTCCAGCTAGCTCACCCACTACTGATGTTTATGAAGCGACCATGTCTTTGTTTGTAAATAAATGAATGATTCATGGTAGTATGTTACAGAAATAGCATGATAAGATAGTGTCTACTGTGCAGAACATAACAAAATACATGAATAAATCAAATGTTATGATACATGGGTATGATATAACCTTTGCCTTCCACTTATGGATGCCTAGTCACTTATGTACTTGCTGGTATGTCGTAAGGGGGGTGTGTGTGTGTGTGTGTGTGTGTGTGTGTGTGTGTGTGTGTGTGTAGGGTGGGCGAGATGATGATGATGCTATTGTAATATGTGATCACTTTCATGCACACTCGCAACCGACCCAATCAACAATAAAACTCTAATTCTAAGGCAGGGGCTATATTTCTTCATACAACCCTGTCAGTGACCCTAACCTACAAAGCAAACATTAAACAAATAAAGCAAAGCAAACAAAGCGATTTCTTAAATATGATGTGAAAATTCCCTAGAGGTAGAAGCACCATTATCCTTCTATCTACAACTCTGCCAAGAGTAATCTTGTGTGAAGGTAGACACTTTTGAAGACCCACATTAGCTATAGGTTTCGGCCACTGTTGGACCACTTCTGCTGTGCCAGGGAAGGCAACCAGTGACACAGAAGTTGCTTGAGAGGCAGAGGAAAATGCAGCCAAAGGAAATATGAGGAACCTGTACAATAATTCAAAGAAGTTAACATGAAAATAAAAGCAATCAAATGGAAAATTGCTTAGAAATATAAAAGAGTAACTGAAGAAGTAGTTGGAAAATTTGGAAAAAGTTTAACAAAGAACAGCTTAACAGGCTATCTCAGACATCAAGCTATCGTAAACGGACTAACTTGTTATATATACTAGCCGCCATTAAACACGCATCGCATTAGTTTATGAACCACAACTCGTTGTGCTAAATTTAAATACATGAAACCACTGATTTTACATTTCTGATCCATTTACTAACCAAAATTTGCTGTATTATTAAACATGAGACAATTCAGAACCGGCTCCTAAGCAGTTGTCAACCCTAGGTGTAAAAACAAAAGTCGCACTCACTGTCATTCAGTCACAGCCATCATTAATAAAGTGTATGACCCCCTACGGCATCAATACAGGCTTGGCATCGGCGTCTCAAGCTATTGCAGAGTGTCCCGAAAAATGTTTGGGGTATGGCGTTCCATTCTGCAATGAGTGCTCGCTCGAGATCATTCACATTGTTGATGTCATACTGGCGGACCCTTCTGTTCAGTTCATCCCATGGGTGTTCAATCGGATTCATGTCAGGAGAGTTTGCAGGTCAATCCAGTACAAGAAAAGATTGCTGGGCTAAGAAATTCTTCGTAACGTTAGCTGTGTGAGGCCTAGCATTATCATGCTAAAAGATTCCCAAATCTGGGTGATTCTGGAAGAAAGGCACTACGATAGGTCGCAGTACTTGATTAACATAGACGTTAGCGGTAACGTTAACTCTGAAAACATGAAGGGGAGTACGGTGGTCATGAGAGAATCCACCTTACCCATGTACGCTTCCTCCTCCATATCTGTATGAGCTGCTATCTGAGTTGCTGTTTGGAAGCGATTGCGCAGATGTAACAATAGAATTTGGCGATCTTGAGCTAGTGTTGTTACACGAGGTTGACCAAGCCTGGGACGGTCATTGGTGGTACCTGTCGCCCGAAATCGCTGGTTCAACCTCACTATAGTGGACTGGTCACAATTGAAATGTCTGGCAACTTCTCTGGTCGCCATTCCACTGCTGAGCATACCAACAGCTTGCCATCGCTCTTGTGACGACAGTCGAGGCATGACAAAAACATTAACAGACTTTCTTTCGATGAAAACAGATAATGGCTTTTTACTCGCTGAAACTTGACTAATGCGTGTGCCAAATTTCAATGTGATTCGACTTTTAATAAAGCCAGAATTTATCAAAAACCTTGTTACGCAAAATTTGAAGTAAACATCACATCGACAGTAAAGTGGGAATATATGAACTTCATCACTTGCACACTTTCGGGGTTTGAAAATCGCTGACTTGCATAAACATTTCAACAGTGAAAACATGTCACGATTTCGATGCGTTTTTAATGGCGGCTAGTATATAGTTATATATGACAATTCAGCTAGTGCAGAAATAAAGAAAGCAATAACGGTTCAAAAATAGAAGATCTGCAGGCGCAGTGGCATTCAGCAAAATACTATCAAACAGACACTGGCATCTCTATGTAGAAGACATCATACAAATCCCTTGGTAAAGTGTGTGAAGCAGAATGAATCCGCAGACATAAAGGAAGAAAATGTGGTCAAGTTGCCAAAGGAGGGAGATTTACAAAAGGACACTTATTACAGAAAATGAATGAAACTATCAGAGCCAGGGAAAATATTAAACAGGATCATCTTTGAAAAATTAAACCACAAACAGACAACTGAGCAAAGACATGAAATACAAACTATTCTTCGTGAAGGACAGCTTACAAAATCCTTCAAGGTAAAAACTAGCGTCTGACAAAGGTGTCTCTTGTTTCCATGTCACGTCTTATTGGCTGTAGAGTTAATTCTAATACATTGACATCCTCTAACAGACACTTAAATCTGTGGACTCTGTCACGAGAGGTTACTTTAGTACAGATTATAAGTAGATAAATAGGTGTATCAGATGATACAAGGATACAACTGCCAGATAAGAGTTATGGTCTTAAAATAAATACCCCAGTCTTAGAAATAAGAATGGTGTATAGTTGTCATAGGTATAGTCAGCCTATAAAGTTATCTGGCCCAGATGGTAATGATAAGTACCTGACACTTAGTCGCCTCCTCTCAGCAACTATCCTGTGATGTATTGATTCTAGGGTAAATAAAATAATGAAAAGTGTAACATCAAACCAAAAAGTTGTAAGTTACTCAAGTCTTCGGGTACAATTAAATAAATTTATTATGTATATTAATTCTTCTTTTCTTTTTTAGGAAAATGAATGAGAGACAGTTAAAGATGGTATTTAAATTTACATAAGAAAGTGTGTAACGCATAAAATTAAATTATACACCAAATTCATACATTGTCTCTTTCCTCTTTAGATTATAGTGTCACTTAAATTGACTTTCACTGTTGAATAGACTTGCACTACTAGTTCTTGAAGCACTGTTCTCAAACTTAACTAAACTCACTTTGATTTCTGATACAGTCTTTACGCATATACTGACTTTATAAACAATTGTTTTTTCATCATTTGAGTTTAGAATTTTTGGTAGTCCATATATTATGATTCAGTCTTTCTTAAGATGGCTTATCTTGAATGAAAACCGTGCTGTCAATTACATTTCGACAGTGGCTGGCGGTCCCATGCAGAAGGGTCTCCAGACCTGATCTGTTGTATACTCTTGGTGATTTGAATGCTTCTCTTGCTACCACTGGTATAACAAACAGGCTTCTGTAGTGTTGACAGTAACGTATGATTTAACCCTCAATTCAGAAATACACAGGGCATCAATGGCATGGCAGGCTTCACACGCATACAGATGGCAAAATGCTTGGTGGCGAGCTCTGTTCTTTCCTCTGTGTTTGAAAAATTTTAGCGGTGTGTGCTATTCAAATCTTTTCTCTCCGTTTTATACCCATTTGTCTTCCGGACGAGAAAGCAGTGATATCCTAGCTTATTCTTCCATCTCTATTTTTGGCACATCGAGCTGATTTTAGCCAAGTGTGTTTTTATTCCAACTTTCATTCTTTCCTACTCCTTTAATATTCATCCGATTTTCTCCACCTTGGTCATGTTTAAACCGGACAATTGAGAGCTGTCGTTCTATGTAACTTTGTTCCTGTTCACTCTAATCTGCAATTCGCTATGGCTAACGAAAATGTGCAAAAGTCTGTACGACTCACGTGTTTCGGCATTCAACCTCAATTATCTGGGGTTGTACTGCACATTTCCTGAAGATAATTATATCTGGACGAAGGTTATGCTTTCTATTATCTAAACGTGATGGTCTTATTATTAGTAATCCTTCCGAATTTTCATAACTCCAGTGTAAAGACAAACACATTGCACACTTGAACCATACATATTTTGTTACTATTTTTACCCTTCCAGACTCGCAGTGTATGGTTCGCGCAGATCTCATTGGCTGAAACCTTCGTGTTGTGCTGTATCGATTCCACTACTAGGATATTTGGGCCCACGCGTAATGCGACAGACTCTAATCAAATAAACAGCTTGGCTGACCAAACAGCTTGAATGACCAAAGAACGTAGCCGACCAAACAGCTTGCAAGTTGACCAAACAGCTAAGCTGACCAAACAGCTTAGCTGACCAAACAGCTTGGCTGACCAAACAGCTTGGCTGACCAAACAGCTACTGACCAAACAGCTTGTTGATCTAGATTTATTCTGTTGAACAGTTTCTCTTTTTCTCATAGGCGTAACCAGATACAAGACGTAATGAGAATGATTGATGAGTTGTCACAACAAGTGGGTCTGAAAATTCACAGAGAAATGACAAAGATTATGAGAATAAACATGAAAAATAATAGCCAGATTTCACTTGGGAAAGCATCCCTAATAAATGTGAATTGATACTTACATATTGGCAGCAATACAGACAAAGGTGGAGAATGGACAGATATACCAAACTGAGGAAATAAAAGGCTAGATACGTTTTTCATTGAATTTATAAATTCGCGATAATAGAAACAAATCAAGTCCAACACAAGAATATGAATCTTTAATTATAGGAAACTCTATACAGAGCGATACAACAAGAGGATTTCTGATGATCAGAAGGATCCCCCTCTTTCGTTGATCAAGTGCTTTGGCGCCATAATCTCCATTACACTTTAAAGGGGGGCCCATTTAGGTCATGACTCCCAAGTGTTAGCCTTCTGTTGTCTTGTGCAGAGAATGTAACCCACTCCACCTTTGTTGCAGCTGTCAACTTCACTCCTGTTTTTCTGCCAGCTGGAGTTAATTGTGAAAGTAACCCGTATGTTGAAAATCAATTACTGTCCTGAATTCCATAGTCCGTTGCTGTTGTTCCACAGCCATCACGATGACTGAGTCTAAAAGACTATTTTTTATTAATGATTATTTATTTTTTTATCGCTCTGAAGTATGGAGATCAGCAAAAACTACAACCAAAAGGATGCAGACTTGTTAAATAGGACATACGCTGAATAAACCACATGAAAGCATTGCAATACAAGATATTCCTTGATCTGGACTCGCGATGGTAACGAGACCCACGAAATGCAGGGCGGAGAAATGTTAGACGTATAGAAGGGATAAAGAGGACATAGACAGACATTGAACAGATGGACATAGACAGACCTTGAACATATAGACATAGACAGACCTTGAACAGATTGACATAGACAGACCTTGAACAGATGGACATAGACAGACCTTGAACATATGGACATAGACAGGAAAGTGTTTATGAATTTATTGAATGTTTGTGCTGCAGGGCAATGAAAGAATAAATATACATACAAAACGTTGTACAGATCATTAATTATATACATGTATTAAAGAAACCTAAATGCGTGTCTGTTTATACATTTCATCAGCGCTGGTGTTGGCCGTACTGGAACCTTCATTGCTCTAAGAAATGTCATGAGACAAGCTGAAGAAACTGGTGACGTCGATTTTTTCACAACAGTACAGAAACTTAGACAAGGCAGAATCAGCATGGTCCAGACTGTTGTAAGCTGATCTTGTAAAACTCCTGAATTTGTAACAATTTTTTTTATGGTTATTTCTATTGAAATTTACATGTTATTAAACAGCGTTGTCAAATTTTAGATTATATGGTTTCTAAATAGGCCCACTGCATCCTTGTCACATGCCAGTACAGACACTTACCAACTATCATGACTACTCAAACTTCAGAACGAGAGTGTGGAAACAAAACAACAGCTGAGAAATAGTATATTCTTACCAAACATTTGCTAGCAGTGTCAAACATGGTCCCTGACCAAAGCACAGGCGGGTAAAATCACATTATGTGAGATGCGATGTTCAAGGAAAGACATAAATGTTTCCTACAGAGACAGAATTAGAGATTATGACTTCGGAAAAACTGGAGGAACTACATCACACATCAAGTGTATAGAGACATAGAAGATCAAGTGGTTTGGCCATCTCATGAGAATGGAGCCCGATAAATTAATACTACACACCAACAACACTAGAAGGTCTGGGTTCAGAGCACGGGGAAGACCAAGAAGGATATGGACAGACAACATCACAGACATCCTACAACAACACAGACATCCTACAACAACACAGACATCCTACAACAACACAGACATCCTACAACAACACAGCCATCCTACAACATCACAGACATCCTACAACAAAATGGGCTAACAACAGACTAAGGCGACAGACTAAGCTCAAGAACACAAACTTCACCTTCACACAACGCTTTAAGGCAATCGTGGAATGTACACGTAAAGTAAAGGAAGTAAGTATTAAACATGGCTTTCTCTTATTTGTGTACTTATTATTTTGTCAGTCATCATCGCAATTCATTTTTATTTGTTTACTTAGTCGTTCATTTTCTTTCCTGGGGTGTTATGGTTTGCCAGTGAGAGCGCCATACTATCCTATCGGCTGACTTTCTCCTAGCCTGGTTCCAGTCTAGTCCTAGGTCATTCAGGGATTGTCTAACGTTGTCCTCCAAGCGAACTCTGGGTCGTCCTGGTTGTCTGAAATCCTGACCCTTATCAGTTTTAATGCCATCAATTAACACTGCTGCCAGTTATCACTGTTATTAGTTTTACTTGTCAAGGACATCAACTACACCAACATTACCAACTATCATCACCGCTATCATTAACATCAGAATCATCACACTCACATCATTGTCAACAGTTTCATCATCACCACTGTCATCAATTCCATTATCATAATGAACATTTTTCATTCCTGCAGACACTTTAACAAAGACACATGTTTTCAATAAAACCTTATTCTGGTTGACATCCTAGCTAGGTGGTCCATGGTTCGATCCCCAGTTCAGGTGGGATTTTTTTAGACCGCAAACGGCTCCGGGGTCGACCCAGCCTCATGAATTGGGTACCAGAGCAACTTCTGGGAAGGTTAAGGCAGCCGGCGTGATGCTGACCACATCACCCTTAGTGTGCCGATGGTCAAGAAAATACGGGCCTAACACCATATTCCCAATATGCCTCAATGGGCGTGTAACGGGATCCTTTACCTTTCCCTTCCTGTCCTTATTCTGGTCTATCTAATCCCTGTCTATCGTCCTTCAGTGTGGATTCCTACATCAAATGTTCCTCTTTGTACATGTATGTGTTTTACCTATAGATTACATATTTCTGTATTTCTTTGTGGAGTTTTTGGTTCAACGTTTCTTTATTTGGGCCGTGAACCTTCTGTGTGGATGGAAATACACTCTTTCATGGGGGTAATTATTTCTTTTAGTTTTTATTTTTAATGCCACATTTGTCATCATTGCCATTTGACTTGTCTCCACCTTGAACATTCTTCGGGTCTCCATTTTAAAATTATGATCTATATTAAATTTGTTTTTAATGAAGAGAGATTCTTATGTTTGTTTGTTGTTTCTTTGTCTTTCCAAACCTCGCTTAACTGCCATTTGTCACTTCATTGTCAAGAATCAGTGATTTAACATTGATATCTTTTTTAAAACCACTTGTCCACACATCTGCGGTGAGGGGGGGAGGGAGTATTATAATAAATTCTAGGTCAGAGTTAACATTTTCGAAATATTTTTTGAGATAAAATTTATTCTCAGTTTTGGTTTAATGAAAACAGTAACTGATCACGACTCAACACATTTAAGTTTTTTGTTTTTTTTAACTTTCCCGTTATGTTACAGTGTTTTGGATATTGTGTGTCTGTAATTGTAGCACTTGGTAAATGTAAAATTTCAATTTCTACTACCATTCCTGGACTTTTAGCGTTTCAACTACTGTAAAACGTGTAAGGTTTCTGTGTGTCAGTAAATGTAGTGATACCAGACTTGTTGTCTGACACGACAATTGGTGTGTTCCAGGATCAGTACATATTCTTACACAGAGCAGCTCAAGTAGCCATGTTGTATAATGGAACGACATTTACGTTAGCTGATGCCAAATTTAGAATCCAGACACTGGAGACCAAGTCTGTGACAGGTCTGACGAAACTGGAGCAGGAATTCCAGGTAAGTAAACTTTGATTTTACAACGTCAAACTCCAACTTATCAAACACATTTGTGACTTTATCACTTCCTGTGCTTGAACATAGAAACGGCAAATGTATCCTTTTTTTTTTCAAATGTGACAAATTAGGTCAACTGCCATCTCTGCAATGAAATCAGCTACAGTAGGTCATCTACATCCTCCATCTCTAGCCTGGAATATGGGCTCTGAAAGGATATTTAGAAAATGTAGAGATTTAATAGTTGCTTCACAGCGAGCTGGAGGAGAGTAAAGACAGACTTATTTACGACAAATCGTTTCTCTCAATCTTCTCTTTCACTCTCCTGGTCAACCAATTAGTTGCCAGTTTTCCAGACCCGCATCTGCGCGCACACCGATTTGGTGTTTTTTTCACACACACAGGCGACGTTGATACAAACTATATTAAACGAATAAGGGGAAAAGTTGGGCTTTGGGTATATCCAACACACAGAACTAAATGAGTTTATGTGATTTTATTCACTTTAAACATCAATCACTAAAAATATCAGATATTACATAAATTATCATAAGTACACAAATGCAAATAACAAGTTTGGAAGGGGTGAAGAAGATTGGTATCGACTAAGCCCTTCCCGCTTATTAGACAAAGATAAACCCAGTCCAAAGATAGATAATATCAGGGACATAGGTACGTTAACCTAACAGTGAAGTTAATTACTCTGAAAGAGGTGTTACAAAATTAGGTATAGGTGATAGAAAAAAAACTGTTCTTCCCAGCTGTTCTTCCCTTTACTAAGCAAATGGAAAGGAGGTGGTTTTAAACAGAGTTAACAAATTATCAACTATCCCACTTAAAGGAACAATGTAGGGTATACAGAAAAGATATATATTACCAGGTAAGCAAGTTAACAAAATGGTCACACAAAAAGAATTAATTTCCTGTCATTCATACACGCGCTAGCAAAGGCCTTCACTCATCTTGCTCTCACTTACCGATTGTGAAAAAATCTTGCACTCCATAGAATAACACAACAGCAGTTACACCTCAAACTAAATGTATGAGTGTTTGTTCAAGTTCTAGCCCCAGATTAGCGGGTAGGCGGTCAGCACATAAAAGGATCCCGTAATCGCTGGAAAATGAATCTGTAGTTGTGTCTCTTTTCTTAATAACAGTTTCTATGGGAGGGCACGGTCTCTGATACCGGGGTGAGGATGGTGTGGTCTATTTGACTATGCCGCTGATAATAAAATTCTTACGCGTGCTGGTACACTTTATCCGTGAGGTATGGTTTAAGTCCAGTGAGAAACTAGTCACATCACTGTTCAGGAAATTATGAATTATCTCTCTGTGTCAGTAAACTAACAAAGCTCGGGCCAGTGTTCTTCTTCCCGTTACGACTTAAGTTGTTTGATGGTGCGTTAAATTTGTCTTTGGGTGTGCTTTCTTTGCTATAAGTTAGATAGCGGAATTCCAAACATAGAATCGCCTCAAAGATTAAAAATTTACACAGTCTCAACAAGTTCTGCGTCAGGGGAACTCTACACACTGTTTATGCTTTGCCTTGCTTAGATTGATTTCTTTATTGCTTTCTTAATGCTGGGATCGCAGGTACGATCACTCTGTGTGAAAGAAAAAAAAAGACATGTAATATACCGAAAACAAATAACCTTCTAAAGCGCGATGAATTTCCCGTTAAGCCTATAATACACTCGAGTATTTAATTATGTATTTAATAAACACTGCGCGAATTCTAGTGGTTAAAAACCCACATCTATAAAACTAGGACTTAACTGAATTTATTAATTATAAATTCCTTCGCGACTTTAAAAGTTAATTTAAGCATCTATTATCTTTTGAAATAATATAATAGATAGATCATTATATTTACCACTGGAACTATTGAGATGGTTTAATTTAATAGATTTAAATTAACACAAAATCCATTGAAATAGAATGACTGAACTAGACCACTGATCACTTTACACAATATATATTACCGCTCTGCACAGAATAGAAAACACTGCAAATACATATATAAAATCCAGGGGAAAATCTATAACCAGATTTCAATAAAGCTAGTGCTTCTGTAAAAGTCTGGCCAGCGAGTGATAACGTGTCTAGTTCTTCATGGTCTATTTAGCTAAAATGGAATGTAAGTTGAGTGGGACATGATAAACTTGACAGCTTATTTGATCTCACGAACTTTTGGGGATCTGACCGCCAAATCAAGAGAAGAAACCGCCCCCTGGTCTTCGTATCCGCTCGCTGCTGCCCGTTTCGCTTTCCCCCGTTCGCTCGGTTGCGATTGACACCGAGACGCGAAAATAGCGGCAAGCAACTGCGTCTCGTATCAGGGACCACTACTGTCTTTGATAGCGCCGATAGTCTCCCCTAAAATCCCTCAGTTCGTCTCTTTGATCTCGTGCCGCCTACTAAATGAGTCCCGGTGGAATGAGTTCTGGCAAACGAAAAGTTACAACAAATGTTCAGGGGTTCTAATGTTATGAAAAGCTAAAAGTCCCTTTAAATCATCCATCATATCAGGGAGAATTCACTTGTCAAACTAGACGTACGTCACAATCGTCCCCACTTTTAGACATGAAACCATTTTTCATGTTTCATTTTTTGACAATGGAGGTGACCTGATTGGTGATTTTAGGATGAGTGGTATCTTCAGTTTGCTCTTCTTCCTCTGTAGACCAGTTTCTACTCAGGAAATCAGCCCCGACATTCTGTCTTCCCGGAATATATTCCACTTTGAAAGAATAAACGCTTAAAAGGAGGGCCCAACGCATGATCCTAGCGTTAAATTCTTTATTGGCACCAAGAAATGCTAACGGAGCGTGGTCTGTTTGCACCGTGAAAGATGTACCATAAAGAAACTCATGATGGCGTCTGATACCGTCAATCAGAGCAAGACATTCCCTTTCAACTACGCTGTAGTTCCGTTCCGCTTTATTTAATTTCCGACTGCCATAGGCAACTGGAAATAGCATGTTCAGGTCGCTGTCATCGGCTTGAAGCAGTGTTGACCCGATGCCCTGACCTGACGCGTCGACTCTCAGTACAAAAGGTTTCTTGAGGTCAGGCAACCTCAAGATGGGGTATGCAGACAACTGTCCTTTCAAAGTGCTATACGCGTGTTCGCACTTTTGATCCCATATGACCTTATCAGGACAACCTTTCTTTGTGAGGTCAGTCAGCGGTGCCGTCAGTCCGTTGAAGTTCTGGATGTACTTCTGATAGTATGCACATAGCGATATGAAGGAACGTACGTCTTTCTTCGTTCGGGGTCTTTTTGCTGCCACTATTTTCTCCACGTTCTTCTTAATAGGCCAACTGCATCCGTGAGAAATAGTGTGCCCCAGGAAGTCTAACTGTTCAAACCCGATGAGACATTTGCTAGGTCTGGCTGTAAGACCCGTTTCCTGTAGTCTCCTGAGGAGCATAGCAACCGTAGCAATATGTTCTTCATAGGTTTCCGATGCAATTAAGATGTCATCCATGAAATTATGGATATGGGGACTTTGCAAAGGTTGTAGAAGCTTCCTCATCATCCTGGTGAACACTCCTGGTGCGTTATGCAAACCGAACGGCATCACGTTAAATGTGTAATGTCCTTCACTAGTGCTGAAAGCTAACAAAGGTTTAATTTCCTCCTTGACTGGTATTTGATAATAACCTTTGCTGAGGTCAATCTTGGAGAAGATCTTTGCTTTGCTGAGCTTGGTGAACAACTCAGAAACAGTTTGGAGAGGTTCGGGCTGGAATTCCGTTACAGCGTTTAGCAACCTGTAATCAATGCACAGCCGAACTTCCTTATTGGGCTTCTGCAACAGCACTACACTCGAGCTGTAAGGAGATGTAGACTCACTGATAATTCCTGCCTGACGCAGCTTGTCTATTTCTCCGCGAAGTGCATCAGCTTTAGCGTACGGGATGGGGTAAACTCTGGTTTGAACAGGGGTCTCGTTTGTTAATTTCATATCAAATTCAATGAGATTTGTTCGACCAGGTACATCCGTTAAGACTGCACTGTACTGTTTTAGTAGAGCCCTGGTTTCTGTTTGTTGTTCTGGTGAGAGATTGTCGCCGAACTTGACATCTTTAAAGGATTCTGTGGGTTGCAATGGATACTCCATGCAACCATCATCATCTTCCTCGTCTTCCGTTGCTATGGCGACAGCCAGGAGATGCTCGGAGGATGGCACCGGTCTTTCCAAATATTTCTTTAGCAGATTTATGTGGAAGACCTTCTCCTTTCCTTTGATGGAGATCTTGTAGTTGGTACGTGAGATCTTTTTAAGGACGGTAAACGGTCCTTGCCATCCGATGCGAAGTTTATTGCTTCCGGTTGGAAGTAGCAATAGGACTTTCTCCCCTGGTTGTAGTTCTCTCTCTTTTGCAGCTTTGTTGTATCTTTTAGTAATTTTAGCGCGGGCTTTCTTAAGGTTGGTAGTAGCTAGATCCCATCCTAGCTTTAGCCTTTCCTTAAGCTCAGATACATACTTGCTTGCAGAGACGACTGTCTCGTCAGCCTTCTGGTCTGTCAGGGACCGAAGTAAGGCTTCTAGTGGCCCCTTAATAGGTCTGCCAAATAAAAGTGTAGCTGGCGCAAAACCCGTAGACGCTTGGGGTACCTCTCGGTAGGCGAATAAGGCAGCCGATATATATTGGTCCCAGTCTTCCGGTTTCTCCTGACCCAGCTTACGTAACATCATGGTGAGGGTACCGTTAAAACGTTCCACGAGCCCATTTCCGGCCGGATGGTAGGGACTTGTGTGGATATGTTTGGCCCTCAAGATCTTAAAGATCTCCTCCATTAACAGGCTACGGAATTGGGATCCATTGTCCGTCAAAACTTGTTGAGGGAATCCCAACCGTGTAAAAATTTGCACAAGGGCTTCTGCGACATGCTTGGAATTTGTGCATGGTAGCGGTACGGCTTCGGCCCACATAGTGCAAGTGTCAACTAAGGTCAGGATGAACCTGTTCCTTCTTTTGGTCTTTTCCAGGGGACCAATAATGTCGACAGCAACCCGTTCAAATGGAGTCCCTACTATTGGCATTTGCCCCATAGGTACTGGGGGGTGTCAAGTGCTTGGGTGCTACCCGTTGGCACTGGGCGCAGGATTTCACATACCTGACAATGTCAGAGTTCATTCCTGGCCACCAATAGTGGTTTTTTATTCGCTGAATAGTGGCGTTTTGTCCCATATGTCCGCTAAAGGGAAGAGAGTGCCCCATTTCTAAGATCTGGTTTCTGTACTGCGTCGGTACTAGGAGCTGGTTATTCCCCGTGTCCGGGTTGCCCGTTCTACGATACAATACACCATCCTTAGAAAAAATGTCTCCGTTGTGTCTGGGGTCCTTAGCCATGGGCAGTTTTTTAAAGCAGGGCGCCAGAGTAGGGTCCTTTTGTTGCGCCTCCTTCAGTTCATTCGGCAACAAGTTTGGCGCAGGCTCCCTCTCCTTCTTGGCTTGCCCTCTTGTGGTTACCGCTGCCACAATCGGCTCCTTAGGTCTCCCAATGAACACATATCTACATCCCAGGATAACTGGGTAGATCGGATCATCCATTATGGCCGCTTTAATAACTCCTCTGACAAAGTCAGAGTGTATTTCTACCAGTGCGATAGGAAGCATCCTGGGTGCATCACTCCTGAAAACTCCACTAAGTTTGACGGTTTCCTCTGTCTCCTGACCGGGTTTGACTAGGTGCCTAGCGACAATACAGTCAAAACTTAATCCAGTGTCAAAAAGACAAGTAGTAGAGGTACCGTTCAAAATTACAGTTCCTCGAGTTGAGGGTCGGTCCCCCTCAGGTTGAGAATCACTGACATTGACTCTACCTTTCGAGGCTGTATGCAAACATCCAATGCGGTTTGCACCGGTTTGTTTGCCCTGATCAGACGTTCCTGGTGTAGGGGTCTTCCCTTTTCCTTGACCTTGGTGGCCGCGCTGCCACGTAGGCTTGTTGGGTTGATCAGAATTTGTGTTGGGGGGGTATCGGGTTTTGTAGAATTTCGATTTTTCCTGGGGGGGTTTCTGGGTATTGTTATCTCGTTGGTTATAATGTTGAGAGGAAGTGGAAGAATAGGATGCCTGCTCTAGATTCTGTTTTTCGAGATGGCTCATCGGTGGGTTTACGTTTAGTGCTGGGAAGTTCGGCCATTGCATTGCTATAGCGTTCGGCTTTATTGAGTATGTCTTCAAGCCTGACTGCCCCCTGTTCCGCCAAAAATCTACGTGTTTCATTCGACAAAGTGGATTTTATCTGCTCCACGAGAACAAGTTCGAGGAGTCCCTCATATGAAAGAGGTAGGTCAGATAATTCAATGCACTTTGTCAGATAACCCGTGAGACGTGAAGAGAACTGGGGAAATGTTTCCGTGCTCTCTTTTTGGCTGTTTCTGAACAACTGCAGAAACTTTCGGGCAGTCATCTCAAACTGCTGTAGTAAGGCCTTTTTCAACATGTCGTAATCATGTTGATTCGGTCCCAGCTTTGTGTACACGTCATAAGCATTGCCTTTCAGTGACGTTGAAAGTTTGAGCGCCCAGCGGGTACTCTCTAACCCATAAAGATTCGCGAGTCTCTCGAATTTTTCTAGGTAGCTGTCAATTTTTTCGTTAGGGCTAGGAAAAGATTCTAAAGAAAACGACATAGCAGTTAATTGGGCAGATTGAGTACTGGAGAGGTCCATTGATTGAGACTGGGGCGAAGACGGCTCTCCGTTAGTCGAAGTAGAGGCGTCCCGACTCTCTAGAGCCTTAAGCGCCAGTTGATGCTGTCTTTCCTTGTCTCTCTCTCTCTCTCTCTCTCTCTGCGAGTTTCCATCTCTGCTTCAATTTTTTTCTGTTCCAAAAGACGTTCTTCCGCTTCTTTCTTATCTGCCCTCTCCTGGGCTTCTCTCCTCTCTGTTCTTTCTTTCTCTTCCTTCCTCTCAGCTTCTGCTCTCTGTTGCTCCGCCTTCCTCTCAGCTTCGGCTCTCTGTTGCTCCGCGTCATATATTTCCAATTCCTGGTTAATAAACGCGTTTGCAGCTTCTGCATCTAATCCTGCCTCTTTCGCTTCCAGCCTCAAGATGGACCTCATCTTTATCCGCTCTGCCATTGTTAAAGAATAAGATGAAGTATGCCTAGAGAACTAGTAAGAAGCAACGCGAAAGGGAGGAACTCTGAACCGCTACGAAAAAAAAAAACACAAGCATAAATTTACCTGTGTTACCTCCTACCTGTACTGTGCAAACTTATCGCTGCTATTATCTGGCAATTAAGGCTCTAAACGCAAGCGACTATGCCACTAAATGGTAAGTTACACTGGAAAAGAATCTACTTTTACTAACAGTCGAGAAAAATTTATATTAAAACAATTTAAAAGAAAAAAAATTTTCCCTAAATTTTTAATCTCTGACAACAAACTCCGTCCCTAAAGTCAATTATTGAGATGAGACGTTGTTAACTTAATTTTTCAAAATCAGAACAATCCGTCTTTAGCTAAGCTCAACTCTTTTTAACTTCAAAAACCTTTGTGACTGTAAAACAATCACGCAATCCCAGCAACTCTTATAAAGAAAGAAATTTAATTATCTCCGCCAGAGGATAATTATAATAGCAAATATATTTGTTTATCTGTACTTTCTACTGCTGTGGAGAAAAAACAACCTGTAAATATGCTGTGTGGACAACCCAAATACTTAAAGAACGTTTGTCTAGGGGTGTAATTATTTATTTATTTCCCTAATTCACAAAGACAAATCATTCACACTCTACCTAGTTAGACCCAAACTAAATCAGACTCAAAATATCTTTATCCCGGCTATGCGATTGCCTCAATTGTAGCTCAAGATCCCAGAACCAGCCCACAATTATGTGTGCATCAAATGTATCTCAAAATTATCCCGGCGAGCCGGCCAAATATTGTCGTAAATTTATTTTGAGAGAAAAGAGTCGTAGAAATAGTGGTCCGGTTTAGAGTGAAAAATGATGATGGAAAGCTCAGTGATAGAAAATGTAGAGATTTAATAGTTGCTTCACAGCGAGCTGGAGGAGAGTAAAGACAGACTTATTTACGACAAATCGTTTCTCTCAATCTTCTCTTTCACTCTCCTGGTCAACCAATTAGTTGCCAGTTTTCCAGACCCGCATCTGCGCGCACACCGATTTGGTGTTTTTTTCACACACACAGGCGACGTTGATACAAACTATATTAAACGAATAAGGGGAAAAGTTGGGCTTTGGGTATATCCAACACACAGAACTAAATGAGTTTATGTGATTTTATTCACTTTAAACATCAATCACTAAAAATATCAGATATTACATAAATTATCATAAGTACACAAATGCAAATAACAAGTTTGGAAGGGGTGAAGAAGATTGGTATCGACTAAGCCCTTCCCGCTTATTAGACAAAGATAAACCCAGTCCAAAGATAGATAATATCAGGGACATAGGTACGTTAACCTAACAGTGAAGTTAATTACTCTGAAAGAGGTGTTACAAAATTAGGTATAGGTGATAGAAAAAACCTGTTCTTCCCAGCTGTTCTTCCCTTTACTAAGCAAATGGAAAGGAGGTGGTTTTAAACAGAGTTAACAAATTATCAACTATCCCTCTTAAAGGAACAATGTAGGGTATACAGAAAAGATATATATTACCAGGTAAGCAAGTTAACAAAATGGTCACACAAAAAGAATTAATTTCCTGTCATTCATACACGCGCTAGCAAAGGCCTTCACTCATCTAGCTCTCACTTACCGATTGTGAAAAAATCTTGCACTCCATAGAATAACACAACAGCAGTTACACCTCAAACTAAATGTATGAGTGTTTGTTCAAGTTCTAGCCCCAGATTAGCGGGTAGGCGGTCAGCACATAAAAGGATCCCGTAATCGCTGGAAAATGAATCTGTAGTTGTGTCTCTTTTCTTAATAACAGTTTCTATGGGAGGGCACGGTCTCTGATACCGGGGTGAGGATGGTGTGGTCTATTTGACTATGCCGCTGATAATAAAATTCTTACGCGTGCTGGTACACTTTATCCGTGAGGTATGGTTTAAGTCCAGTGAGAAACTAGTCACATCACTGTTCAGGAATTATGAATTATCTCTCTGGGTCAGTAAACTAACAAAGCTCGGGCCAGTGTTCTTCTTCCCGTTACGACTTAAGTTGTTTGATGGTGCGTTAAATTTGTCTTTGGGTGTGCTTTCTTTGCTATAAGTTAGATAGCGGAATTCCAAACATAGAATCGCCTCAAAGATTAAAAATTTACACAGTCTCAACAAGTTCTGCGTCAGGGGAACTCTACACACTGTTTATGCTTTGCCTTGCTTAGATTGATTTCTTTATTGCTTTCTTAATGCTGGGATCGCAGGTACGATCACTCTGTGTGAAAGAAAAAAAAAAGACATGTAATATACCGAAAACAAATAACCTTCTAAAGCGCGATGAATTTCCCGTTAAGCCTATAATACACTCGAGTATTTAATTATGTATTTAATAAACACTGCGCGAATTCTAGTGGTTAAAAACCCACATCTATAAAACTAGGACTTAACTGAATTTATTAATTATAAATTCCTTCGCGACTTTAAAAGTTAATTTAAGCATCTATTATCTTTTGAAATAATATAATAGATAGATCATTATATTTACCACTGGAACTATTGAGATGGTTTAATTTAATAGATTTAAATTAACACAAAATCCATTGAAATAGAATGACTGAACTAGACCACTGATCACTTTACGCAATATATATTACCGCTCTGCACAGAATAGAAAACACTGCAAATATATATATAAAATCCAGGGGAAAATCTATAACAAGATTTCAATAAAGCTAGTGCTTCTGTAAAAGTCTGGCCAGCGAGTGATAACGTGTCTAGTTCTTCATGGTCTATTTAGCTAAAATGGAATGTAAGTTGAGTGGGACATGATAAACTTGACAGCTTATTTGATCTCACGAACTTTTGGGGATCTGACCGCCAAATCAAGAGAAGAAACCGCCCCCTGGTCTTCGTATCCGCTCGCTGCTGCCCGTTTCGCTTTCCCCCGTTCGCTCGGTTGCGATTGACACCGAGACGCGAAAATAGCGGCAAGCAACTGCGTCTCGAATCAGGGACCACTACTGTCTTTGATAGCGCCGATAGTCTCCCCTAAAATCCCTCAGTTCGTCTCTTTGATCTCGTGCCGCCTACTAAATGAGTCCCGGTGGAATGAGTTCTGGCAAACGAAAAGTTACAACAAATGTTCAGGGGTTCTAATGTTATGAAAAGCTAAAAGTCCCTTTAAATCATCCATCATATCAGGGAGAATTCACTTGTCAAACTAGACGTACGTCACACTGTACATCTCATGTTGTTTACTTTTCTCTAATGCCACGGTTAGTCTAACGTCTGATAGCTTTCAACTTGTCCCTCTATTATGATTTGTTTCAGAAGTGCCTCATTAATTGTCTTAAGCACCATAATATTCTGTAGTTCAAGATCTCAAGATCAATTTTTAAACTCACATTAATACTTAGGACAACATTCTGTATAAAAAAAGACAGGTAAGCATAAATTAATTGCCATATTATGGACTCCAGCAGGAACGCAAAAGCGAGAATTACCAAAAGATACCTGATCAGGTGACCTGTGGAAGCAGAGATGCAAAGTATGAACAAGAGGTGAGGCACCACGCGATGGATGGCTTCCGACAAGGCGAAGTGAAGACAGTTTGTTGCTGCCCTACAAGACGCCACCAGGCGTGATGATTACTGATCGCTTTGTCAGTCAGCAGCTATGTACTAAAGTAAATGAACACAAATTAAAATTGTTTATCAAATTTTAGACACAATATTTCACGTGTGTACTTATTATGCCTATATTGATTATTAAATTGCATAATTATATTTATTATTCCCTAGTCAATATGTTCCGTCTGTGCCGACATGGAGAAGGAGATATCATCTGCGGAGAACACCAAAAATGTTTATGAGAACAGCGAGCAGTTTGTCAACAAAGAGAAAAACAGAGTCAGCTCTATTTTACCTAGTGAGTTCTAAGACAAGACAAAAATCAATAGAATATAAATGGTATATCCAAGACAGTGATTATTATAGAATATAAATGGTATATCCAAGACAGTGGTTATTATAAGGGAACGTCATTAATAAGCATTTTGATACGAACAAATCTTACAATTTGATGTAAGTGAATGACGGTAATTTATAAGCAAATTTTATACCACCAAAGCTAGAACATGTGTGTAGTTGGGCTCAGGTAATTTATGACCAAATTTGATTTCAACAAACAGAGAATTTATGCCAATGGATGAAGATAATTTATAAGCAACTTTCATTCCAACAAGTGAACAACAATTTTAATTGATTGATGGTAATTTATTAACAACTACTCGTATGATACATAACAAACCTAGAACATTGATGTGAATATGTTATGGTAATTTATAAGCGACTGTAAAACCTAGATATTTGATCTAAGTGAATGATGTGGTACATAAGTAACATTGATATTAAAGATCATGAAAATTGATGTAAGTGAGTGAATGTTATTTAAAGCAACTATAATACCAACAAACACGGAAAATTTTCAAAAATGATGTAAGGTAATCTGTAAGAATCATTGATACCAGCGAGTCTAAATAATTTATATTAGTGAGTGAAGCAATTTTGATACCGACAAGACTAGACAATTGATATAAGCTGGTGAGGGTAGTTTAGACAAAATATTTAAATTGGATGTTACATAATAGCCCCATTCAGTCATAACTGACTGTGAGAAAGATGAGTAATAGCCTCATTCAGTCATAACTGACTGTGAAAAAGATGAGACCTTCAGGCGATATCTTTCAGCTGCTTTATTCTATTTATTAATTATTATTATTTATTTTTTTTGGCCTGATGTTCCTTTCACATTCTGCTCGTTCTGTTCTTCCCGCCCAATCTGGGGTCGCGTTGTAGGGAACATCTCCACTTGGAGATCGACAACTTCGTCTTACCAAGCTGCTGGAGTTACGTTTAGTGCCTTCGTGTCTATCTTGCACACATCTTTGAACCTCAACTACAGTGGTCCAGCTGATTATTTTTTATTACATAAAACATCCGATTTAACGTTTACTAGCATGAGGAATTATGTCATTCTGTAATTTATAGTAGAGAAAGTACAGATCGGGCATAATAAACGATAGTTAAAGATATTTATCGTATTTAATTTAAAGTTTAACTTGGTTTGTCAATGAAACAAACTATGACACATTTAAGGCATACTAAAAAATACAAAGTCACAAGCATACCCAGCGTTTATTTATACTTTTTAAGCCTTAAACATAATTTCTTTTAAGTTTTTGTAATTGTATTTTGTGATATTTCCCACAGAGGAAGTGTACAGAGCCAAACTAAACAGTGGAAATACGAACTTGTCCGGCTATATCAATGCGGTCCTTATACCGGTAATTCTAACTTTATTGTATTTTCGTTATGTGTGTGGCCGCGTAACTGTTAATTGTTTATCGTACTTTCTGACAAGACAAAAGTGTCTCGTTGTTGAAAACCGTAGCTGGCCATCACTGTTGCAAAGCGCTACTGTTGCATGCTGGTTTGGGGTATATAAAGGTCTTGACGTAGACTCACAGATAAAGAGTGGTTGACTGGTAGAAAGACGACTGGTACAGTAAGGTGCTGATAGACACACCATCCATAAGCCCCACAGGCTACCACTCATAAAGGGGTGTCGTGTTGATGGATGAGTTGCTAGACATCACAGTCATAGATACATGGTGTAAGACCTCCTGGCAACGCCGGGTACTTCCAGATGTAGATAAAGATATTATATTTGTGTGTCACTGATAAATTCGATCAGAATCCGTCGGGCTTACTGGTAGCCGACCAAGTGTTGGTGTATAGCTGTCTATGGACGCGAATGCCGTGTAGTATTAATGTAAGTAACTAATCATCCACCCACATCGCTGCACACATCGAAGTAACTACTGGTGTGTCTACACACTGTTTATTGTAACAGACAGGTCACGTGAACATCCTGGCAAACAGTGCCCAGGTACATAGTACAATTCACTGTCACGAATTACAGTTTTAAAGAACATCAAGGAAACACATCGTATAACTATACTCTCCACCTTCTCTTCTCCGGCGATACAATAGATGCCGTATAAAGTTTCTGGCTCTAGGCAATATCAATAATCTTTTCGCCTTCCATGGCGTTACAACAGATGCCGTATAAAGTTTCTGGCTCTAGGCAATATCAATAATCTTTTCGCCTTCCATGGCGTTACAACAGATGCTGTATAAAGTTTCTGGCTTTAGGCAATATCAATAATCTTTTCGCTTCCTATGGCGCTACAACAGATGCCGTATAAAGTTTCTGGCTCTAGGCAATATCAATAGTCTTTTCACCTTCCATGGCGTTACAACAGATGCCGTATAAAGTTTCTGGCTCTAGGCAATATCAATAATCTTTTCGCCTTCCATGGCGTTACAACAGATGCCGTATAAAGTTTCTGGCTCTAGCAAAGTAAATGTTCCTCTTACCTTCCCCGCTCTAGCAATACATAATCTAATACACAATGTACAATAAACACCAGCCATACTATCCCAGGCTTTGGAAATAACATAGGGAGTCTCCAACAATTCTATTCCGCCAGAACATATCTCCCTGAATCACAGTTAACTAACATGGCTGACCAGCCCGGTCAGAAACTCAGAGCCGACTGTCACGAGATATCTCGCATACCAGTCCTGCTCAAACAGTTACGCATGCGCAATTACTGCGAACCGTGAACTGTTCTCAAATGAGAAGGTTCTAGAACAAACCAGTCAAGGGAGGTAACCCAAAGTCTAGTCTGTACATAAAATATTACAGCCTGTAATTTCCCCTTGACCATAATAGAAAATATATATATATAAAATTTGTCTTTAACAGTCTACACCGACCCCCCGGGGGAAAAAATGATAACATCATAAGAACAGCAACAATGAAGAATAAAGTACATCCAGTCTGCCGCAAAGCAATGATAAACGATACTGCAACTCCGGAACTGTCGACTTGAAGTAAGCACCTCAGTAGTCCAACGTACAGGAAACACACGAGCTGGAAACACTGTATTTCTTGACTACCTTGATCTCCTGACGGACAGCTTGTGCCTGACAGTTTATTGCCCCGTATTAAATGGCGACCACTGTTGGGGTTAAACAATCTCTTATAGATCCTTCTTGTGCCACTGGAAAGGTGGTGAAATGTGTCACATTTGGGGGAACTCTTGAAAAGTATCCGACTGCTATCATCCATATAGCTACTGCCTTTTTTACGGGACAGGTCCACGCATGTTAGCTCCCGAATCCCATTGCGGACCTTATCGTCGGGCGTGTTCACGGGATTAAAGAATGTACCCCGCAGCAGATTGCTGTCTGGGAAGAACAAAACACTCAGGCTGCTTATGCAGTCACTACAAGAGCACAAGCTCGAAATATTTCTCAGACTTCATCTAACGAAATTAATGAAGTACTTAATCCGAATGTCCACTCCGTGATCTCACGTGAGTCCTTTATCAAATTGCAAAAAAATGATACATCATTGCAAAAATGATTTCTCCTAGTCAAGGATGATAATACAAATTGTAACACAAATTTTAAATCTTGGTTCTCTATAAAGAATGGAGTACTAGTACGTATGGTACGAGATTCTGCTTTGTCCATACATTCGCAAATTCTGGTACCTGTTGAGATGAGAGTTCATATTCTGCAACATGCCCACGACTCTCAGTGCGCAGGTCATATGGGATTTTCCCGTACTAAATCGAGGGTTCTTGCTTCCTTCTTTTGGCCAGGCGTAAATAAAGATATACGGCCGTCAACACTCGTATTGTTAGTAAAATTGAGGGTTTGTCTGTCTGATGCGTTGGAGAGTTTGTCATTTATTGATTTCTCTTGTTAAAGAAGATTTTGCTCTTGAATGACAAGTTATTTCCTTTGGCGTTTATTTGTTTTGCAGAGTCAAGTTGAGAAATCTTAACAACACTTCAGTCGTTTTAGTTCTTCATATATTTTCATTTGTTGTCATTTATGAATCTTCTTGTTTGATTTGACATGTTAGTGGTAGCACTGATTTTGTCATAATAGTTGAGCCTGTTGGGGAACCTCATTCAACCCAGGCTCAAGTCTGAAGACCTAAGTGATAGACAGAGTCTTTAACGATGTTGATTGTTCACAACCACGACTGTATACCAACAGTGATGACGATAAGGAAAACGTTGACGAACACATGAACATCCACGGATACTGTTGATAACCAATGAAACTTGAACAGAAATCTTAGACGTTACGATAACAAATATGAGTAGTGATTCACTCCAAGTCCTTTGGTCTTTCTTCATATAATTTGGTTTTCATCCACAAGATAAATAATTCCTTCCTCCTTCATATTTCTTTACAAATACCGTGCATGGAATTAAATGGCAAGGTATAACTGGTAACAAATGGCTTGGCTACTGTTACAGTCTTTAATACAAAGTGTCAACTGCATAAGTTCTCCTCTCTTAAGTACGGCTACCCTCACGAACGTTACCAGGTCTTTTCCAAGGGAAATAAACTGTCAAAATTTCTTTTTCAGTAGTGATCTATTGTTATCTGCCTTCTGATGTGAAAAAAACTGTTGCCGGTAATTTACGTCTCTTCGATAAGAAATAATTTCTTTAATATTTAGATGTTTTCGTACAACATTCCACTTGAGCAGTCTCAATTTATCAAACACAGACATCTCTTACCTCTCCTATGAAATGAAAAATAACGGGCGCCGATGACTATGAGCTGAATGTTGAAGGGTCGCTGTCTTTGGAGCGGTCTCTGTATTCTCCTGTTTATATCTCTAACAATTTGGCAGTTCTTGAGGTCTAAAAAAGTTGCTCTTAACTACTTTAGACCCGAGTCTGCTCTACGCGGCATCTGCCCACTGTCTCATTCTCGATCCGTGTAATGTTTTAGTTTAAATAATTGTCCATGTTGCTAATGTTTGTCACGTGATGTTCTACCAGATGGATGACGTTCAACTTTTGTTGATTCTAGCTGACCTTATTCGTTTACGCTTTCTAGTGCATTAAAAGGGTTCTAAGATTATTTTAGACTGAGATGCAAAGAATGATCCAGAGTTGGGGCACTGTACGAAGAATGGCCGCCGACCGAGCAAAGTGGAATCAATTTGTTGTTGCCCTACAAGACGCCACTAGGCGTGATGGCCACTGACTGCTTTGACGGTCGGCGGCTAAGGATCAAAGAAGAAAGAAGAAGATTATTTTAGATACTAACTTTTAACTTAGTGAGCGACTTTTCCAATGTGTTTTGAGAACCACTGCTGACGTAACTGTTTCAGTCACTAAGTACAACTAATTTATCAATCATTTTGTCATGTAATGGGTTACTGTGGTAAAGTGGGATGTTATAAATATTTATAGGGGACTTAGTGTACTGACTGAGATCAGCTGTGAAGGTATCTGTATCTAATAGGTGTAGTGTTTTGCAGATAACCTTACTTGCTACCACATTATACCTCAGTCAGAATTATTCTGGAATATTGTGATGACTACGTTAAATGTCTAGGGTTATGTATATGATGAAGTGTAAGTCACAACAACAACAGACAGATAAACAATTTAATTTATTCCACCACACTTGACAACACTGTGACACTCACACACATTTAACACTCTATAAGACTATCTGGTAAAGTTTCAAATATTTATGTATTAATTACTTTCACTACTATATATGTCCTGATTCAACTACAAAGTGAACCAGGAATCACAATCAATTGTAATTTCAATTTATATGTACAGAATTTATCAATATGAACGTTGTAGTAACATATTTTATTAATATTATCCTATGTGTGTCAGTTGTGTAGTAGTAATATGAGGTAATACTGGTTTTGTTTTTTCAAGCTATGTTGTTATTTGTCATCATGACTTCAAGTGTTTGTTTATCTTGGAAATAGTATGGGGAAAAGTTCACAGTTCCTATCAATTTAAACACTGTATTTTCCCTCTGTTTTATTATAAAGTCAGATTTTGAGAGGGGGGGGGGGGGCATAATGTTGAGCTCCTCTGGCCACAGACGCTTATCTTTCGTGATGGCGGCAGGAAAGGACTCCTCTGCTCGATAGCCTCCCTGTGTTCTGGAGACACCTCACTGGTCACTATCTGGACCCAGGAGTATGCTGTCAGCCTCTAGGTTCAGCAAAGCTCAGACCAGGTGCTGCTCAATAACTTTAGGACCACGGTCCCTGAAACAAGAAGGTTGTACCTCCTATTTCAGAACTAATTTATAATAAATTTCCAGACTGAACACAATACATCACAAACACTGAGTTCAGAGCAGTAGGCCAACTGTCAGCTTCATCTGAAACAATTTTCACCAGTATACTCCTCCCTAATGGTTACTACGCCTCTGCAATTCCAGCATTATTTCTTTCTAGTCAATAATATAGGTGTCAGTTTACTGTTTGGCAATTCCATGTAGTTTTACTTTCCTCCGACACCTTCTGTTCAGGTTGGAGCACTATATAGGCTTTACCTCATGTTCGCTACTGAACCACACATATATACAGACATAAATTATCAATTTACATTCAATTTTCATTAAAAAGATATCAAATATTTCAAGCTTACCACAATTCATGGAAATAACACAGAATTACGTTGACTGGCAATGAATAGGCACAAAATCCGATCTGCCGATGTCCCAGGCTTTTATTTAGAAAAATATGCACTGGCGCTCAACGCACTGGTTCTTTAGTAAGTTTATTTGAAAATGTGGTGCTGACCTGACGCCTCTGATTGACTATATTGGCGGGTCTAACCAATCGTGCCATGTTTACACAGCTTTTCAAAAAAAAAAGTACCCTTCCTTCCGTCTCCCCTAACAACAAAAGATAGTATTTATAGCCCGACTAATCGTGTTTAGCCTTACATTTACTTTCCGCCAATCAAATAGGAGGTAACATGGGGACCTATTTCCCGTACAATGGTGGTGTGAAAATCTGCCACTGAGCGATTCTGATTTTGGTGTTGTCTGACATCCCTCACTATTTCTTTTGGCTATAATTTGTTAATTCCTAGACTATTTGCGTAACACTTAACATATTATTTGTCAGCAAGTCCTAAGGAACCCAAATATACAATTTTAAAGGAACTAAGGGGCTGCGTTCAAAATATGTATTTTCCAGGATAGTCGTGTAGTTTTTTTATTTTTTTTTTTGTTTAGAACCGCCACCTGTCCTGCTGTACTGTCAGACTAATGTCGGGATTTTAGACATAAAACAGTAGAATGTCATGTTTCCTAATAAGCGTTTTGTAAGTTTTTAAAACCTAACTCTCGGATGGGTAGTGTTTTTAATCACTGTCGATTTGAAAAAAGCTAGTGCTTGTGGCCTTACACGCGTGTTAGGGGTGGCATTAATTGTGTATCGCGAGACTGTGGTAGTATTGCCTGCGTTCCGGCTTTCAGCCCCTCCCTTTCTTTCTATCCTTAGTCTATCTGTCTTTCGTTTATGGTAACTTAGTGTATAAAATGACATGAATGGAATATTAAATATAGGTCAGCTTGCGTATCTCAAGGTTTTTCTTAGAAAGGCAGTACACGTTTTATCGTAGAAAGCGGGTATTGAAGCAGTAGGCTTTTACTATCAACGTGAAACGTTACAATTTGCAGACGAAGGAGAAAACAAGGGGGATTTCGAGTATAGTCATTATGACAGCACTGTTGTTTACCATTCTTCTTTCCTTTTATTGAAGTTATTTGTTAGGCTTTACATTTACTTTTTAATTTATATATGTGGATTAGAATTTCTCACGACAAATCCTCCCCACTTAAAACAGACGTTATATGTCAGTCTATACTTCTATATACACATAGAGAAATTTATTATTTTTCCTGGAGTTTAGGGTGATTCTCATCACACGGATGGCGGCTTAAAAAATCCGCTCCCAGATTTGTTTTTCCACTTATATACTCTATGCTAAACTCAAATGGCTGCATCAATAATGACCAACGGAGTAATCTAGAATTCTCATGTCTAGCCTGTGCTAGAAACGACAAAGGTTTGTGATCCGTTTGCAACTTAAATGCCTTCCCATACAGATAAATATTGAATTTCTTTATCGCCCATATTACTGCAAGACATTCCTTTTCGCTAGTTGAGTAATTGGTTTCAGCTTTATTCAACTTTCTGCTAGCATATGCCACTGGGCTTAATTCCCCATCCAATGCATTTGATTTCTGTAGCAAAGTTGCACCTAACCCAATATTACTGGCATCTGTCCTTACTATGAATTCTTGACTTAAGTCAGGTAATTTCAAAATAGGTTTGCTTGTGAGCTTTTCCTTCAATTCTTGGTAAGCCATTTCACATTGTGGTGTCCATGTAATTCGATCTGGATTTCCCTTACGTGTCAAATCAGTTAACGGTGCACATATGGAATTAAAGTTTTTGATATACTTTTGGTAGAAACCACATAATGAGACAAAGGATCTCACGTCTTTCTTGGTTTGTGGTCTCGGGGCTTTCTTTAGTTTCTCTAAATTCTTGGGGTCAGGGGTCATGTTTCCCTGATGAACGGTGTGTCCCAAGAATTCCAATTCTTTACATCCAACGCAACATTTGGTTGGTCGGGCTGTTAAATTCGCTTCCCTAAGTCGATTAAACAGCATGTTCAGAGAGTCAATGTGTTCCTCAAATGTTTCTGTCGCTATAAGGATATCATCCATGAAATTTGTGATGCATGGATTATTCAGAGGGTCCAATAATTTTCTCATCATTCTAGAGAAGACACTAGGCGCATTCTTCAATCCAAATGGCAATCTGTTAAACTCATAGTGTCCTTCTGAGGTACTAAAAGCTAGGTATGGTCTAACCTCAGGCTTTACTGGAATCTGATAGTATCCTTTACTCAGATCCACTTTTGAGAAATATTTAGCTTTATTTAGCCTGGCAAACAACTGATTTGTATCCGGCAATGGATCCACCTGTCCTTCTGTAATAGCATTCAGTCTCCGGTAATCTATACAGAGTCTATGTTCTCCAGAGGGTTTCCTTAAAAGTACAACATCGGAACTATACGAAGATTCACTGTGTGAAATAATTCCTTCCTTCAACAAATAGTCTATCTCTTCCTTCAAAGCTTTCTCCTTAGCAAAAGGAATCGAATAGGGTTTCATACAGACAGGTGTGGGGTCTATCAGCTTCATATCATATTCCAATAGGTTTGTATGCCCTGGTCGGTCTGTTAACACCTCTGTATGAGTATCTAGAACCTGTTGTACTCTCTTCTTTTGCTCTTTCGTTAAATGTGTACTGATTTTCACCTGTGCCGCTGTCTCACAGGGGTGTAATGGATATTCAAATGATGAAAGTGGTTCCTTTTTCATCTCCATGGCAATGGACAAGGTCAACAAGTGTGTCTCTTCCTGATGTTCTCTTTCCAAATATTTCTTCAGGAGATTCACATGATAGATTTTTTCTTTCCCCTTCTTATCTATCTTATAATTTGTTCTAGACACCTTCTCTAGAACTGTATATGGACCTTGCCATCCAATTTGTAACTTATTCTGACTACCGGGTAGAAGAAGCAGTACCTTCTCTCCCACAGCCAAATCTCTGTCTTTAGCTTTCCTGTTATAATAGGCAGCATGTTTCTTCCTGGCTTGTTTCAAATTTTCATTGGCAAGTTTCCAGCCAGTTTTTAAACGAGTGGTCAGCTCATTCACATATTGGTATGAGGATGTAATATTTTCCTCTGCCTTTTCATCAGTCCACGTTCTTAACAGCGTTACATATGGACCTTTAATTTTGTGGACCTATTTGTCCATGCACCGGTATGGTCTCTTCCACTCGAAGCTCTATAGTGATGATTTTTCTTCCCAGAATTATCATGCACAAAACGACCGCTACCAATTTTTTTCTTGGGGCTTTCTCCCCACTTAAAATTCTTGATGAGAGATTTCCTCTCTACATCCTCTTCCTCCAGTTTGTTTAAGTCCGATTGAGGGATTTTCGGCTTATCCTGGGGTAAGACATCTTTTTGCACTCTCCGCATAGTGGCCATTGTAAAACAGTTAAGTGAAGCTTGTCCGTGAAAAGGGGCTTCCCATTCCCTTTGGTCCACTTTATCAAATTTATTTTTCTTTGTATTGTCAGGCCTAATTTTGCCCCGTGGCGTGTTCAGGTCCTGATCAATGTTCCCACTTGTGGGTGTTCCCTCATGTGCTATGCTACACCTTTCTACAAAATTCTCAATATCCCATCTTGCCTTGGGCCAATAATAATTGTGAGCCACCTTTTGGATGATGGTACCTATCTTCTCATGGTCCCCATCTGGTTTCACATGTAGGCTCCTTATTAATTCTGCCCTATATCTTTTAGGAAGTACCAGCTGTCCCTGACCTTTGGATCTAGCTCCAGTCTTCCTATACATCAACTTGTTTTTCATGTAAAAATCTCCCTTGCCTGGAGTTGTATGACAAGTTGACAATTTCCTGAAACAAGGCTTGAGGGTCTTATCCCCAGCCTGTGCCTTCCTCATCTCTTCTGGAGTGGTATCTAACAGAATATCCTCCTCCTGTCTTGAGGTCGACCTGACCTGAAGGGTGGCCATAACTATAGGGTTCCTTCTGCAACGGTCAGTGTCATGATTGTTCATCTTACAATTTTTACACCACCTTTTCCCTTGGTTGAAAGATTTTCTTTCATCATATTTCCTTTCATCGAATTGTGGGGTTTTATTTTTATTGTCATACCGTGGCCTATCAAATTGGTGCTTACCTTTGTTTTGATCTCTAGGATCAAATTTATTAAAGTTCTGTGGTGCCCTAAAATTTTCCACCTGTTTCTTTTTATTACCTGATACCTCTGCCTGAGCCGCTTGATACCTTTCTGCGACATTTAGCAACTCACCCAGCCTCTCTGCACCTTGTTCCATGAGAAACTTTCTCAGGTCTGGAGCCATGGACTCTCTTAATTGTTCTATAAGGATCATTTCCTTAAGATCTTGGGTTTTCCCCAAAGAAGTCCATTTCTCCAAGTATGTCTCTATTCGTGCAGAGAACTGGTGATAGGTTTCACCTGACAGTAGTTTAGCATTCCTAAATTTGTTCCTATAAAATTCTGCGTTCTTTTCATATCTTAACAAAAGAGCCTGCTTTAGCATGTCATAATTTTCCTGATCACCTCTGCTCATTTTGGCAAAAACTTCATAAGCTGCCCCACGAAGACCTTGAGATAACTTTAAGCTCCACCTTTCTCTCTCTAACCCATATGTGGTAGCTAATAGTTCATATCTATTTAGATAGCTCTCAATATCATCGTCTTTCTCAACAAAATGATCTAAATGAAAATTCATAGCTGATGTTGAGGCTCCCTGGCTAGCAGTGGCATCAGAGGTAAAGGGACTGGCACCATTTTCAGGAGCATGGCCTTGAAACTCAAACTCCCTTAGTCGTAACTCATGTTCCCTTTGTAATCTCTTCTCCTCCTTTTCTGCTTCCCTCTCTGCAGTCAATCTTCTTTCTTCTGCAGCCTGTCTTCTTTCCTCGGCTTCCAATGCTTTAGCCTCTTTGTCAGCCTCAATCTGCAACCTCTTAGTCTCAGCCTTAGCCTAAAATTGTAACTTCTTAATTTCCTTTTCAGCCTCTAACCTCTTATCTTCGGCCAATCTTTCAGATTCTAGTTTTCTTTCGGCCTTTTTTTCTAATCTTCTTTCTTCCCGTTCAATATATTTGTCACATTCAGCAGTGACATAAGCAATCATAATTTGCCCGTCCATTCCTAACTCTTTCGCAGTCTGTACAGCAGCAGATCAAAATTTGGCCAGGTCCGCCATTTTCTAACAGGTAAATGTAGGTAATGTCTAACTAAACAATACACTCTGATATTACTTATCCAAAGACACCACAGGCACTGAGAGCTCAACGTTATTTATTTCCACCCAATTATACCTTTTAATTCTTATTATTCCCAATATCTATAACAGGAGAAAGTTCAATATCCCTGGAGCGAGACCCCAATATATGTGGTAAAGTAAGATGTTATAAATATTTATAGGGGACTTAGTGTACTGACTGAGATCAGCTGTGAAGGTATCTGTATCTAATAGGTGTAGTGTTTTGCAGATAACCTTACTTGCTACCACATTATACCTCAGTCAGAATTGTTCTGGAATATTGTGATGACTACGTTAAATGTCTAGGGTTATGTATATGATGAAGTGTAAGTCACAACAACAACAGACAGATAAACAATTTAATTTATTCCACCACACTTGACAACACTGTGACACTCACACACATTTAACACTCTATAAGACTATCTTAAATAAGTCACTGGTAAAGTTTCAAATATTTATGTATTAATTACTTTCACTACTATATATGTCCTGATTCAACTACAAAGTGAACCAGGAATCACAATCAATTGTAATTTCAATTTATATGTACAGAATTTATCAATATGAACATTGTAGTGACATATTTTATTAATATTATCCTATGTGTGTCAGTTGTGTAGTAGTAATATGAGGTAATACTGGTTTTGTTTTTTTCAAGCTATGTTGTTATTTGTCATCATGACTTCAAGTGTTTGTTTATCTTGGAAATAGTATGGGGAAAAGTTCACAGTTCCTATCAATTTAAACACTGTATTTTCCCTCTGTTTTATTATAAAGTCAGATTTTGAGGGGGGGGGGGGGGGCATAATGTTGAGCTCCTCTGGCCACAGACGCTTATCTTTCGTGATGGCGGCAGGAAAGGACTCCTCTGCTCGATAGCCTCCCTGTGTTCTGGAGACACCTCACTGGTCACTATCTGGACCCAGGAGTATGCTGTCAGCCTCTAGGTTCAGCAAAGCTCAGACCAGGTGCTGCTCAATAACTTTAGGACCACGGTCCCTGAAACAAGAAGGTTGTACCTCCTATTTCAGAACTAATTTATAATAAATTTCCAGACTGAACACAATACATCACAAACACTGAGTTCAGAGCGGTAGGCCAACTGTCAGCTTCATCTGAAACAATTTTCACCAGTATACTCCTCCCTAATGGTTACTACGCCTCTGCAATTCCAGCATTATTTCTTTCTAGTCAATAAGATAGGTGTCAGTTTACTGTTTGGCAATTCCATGTAGTTTTACTTTCCTCCGACACCTTCTGTTCAGGTTGGAGCACTATATAGGCTTTACCTCATGTTCGCTACTGAACCACACATATATACAGACATAAATTATCAATTTACCATCAATTTTCATTAAAAAGATATCAAATATTTCAAGCTTACCACAATTCATGGAAATAACACAGAATTACGTTGACTGGCAATGAATAGGCACAAAATCCGATCTGCCGATGTCCCAGGCTTTTATTTAGAAAAATATGCACTGGCGCTCAACGCACTGGTTCTTTAGTAAGTTTATTTGAAAATGTGGTGCTGACCTGACGCCTCTGATTGACTATATTGGCGGGTCTAACCAATCGTGCCATGTTTACACAGCTTTTCAAAAAAAAAAGTACCCTTCCTTCCGTCTCCCCTAACAACAAAAGATAGTATTTATAGCCCGACTAATCGTGTTTAGCCTTACATTTACTTTCCGCCAATCAAATAGGAGGTAACATGGGGACCTATTTCCCGTACAATGGTGGTGTGAAAATCTGCCACTGAGCGATTCTGATTTTGGTGTTGTCTGACATCCCTCACTATTTCTTTTGGCTATAATTTGTTAATTCCTAGACTATTTGCGTAACACTTAACATATTATTTGTCAGCAAGTCCTAAGGAACCCAAATATACAATTTTAAAGGAACTAAGGGGCTGCGTTCAAAATATGTATTTTCCAGGATAGTCGTGTAGTTTTTTTATTTTTTTATGTTTAGAACCGCCACCTGTCCTGCTGTACTGTCAGACTAATGTCAGGATTTTAGACATAAAACAGTAGAATGTCATGTTTCCTAATAAGCGTTTTGTAAGTTTTTAAAACCTAACTCTCGGATGGGTAGTGTTTTTTATCACTGTCGATTTGAAAAAAGCTAGTGCTTGTGGCCTTACACGCGTGTTAGGGGTGGCATTAATTGTGTATCGCGAGACTGTGGTAGTATTGCCTGCGTTCCGGCTTTCAGCCCCTCCCTTTCTTTCTATCCTTAGTCCATCTGTCTTTCGTTTATGGTAACTTAGTGTATAAAATGACATGAATGGAATATTAAATATAGGTCAGCTTGCGTATCTCAAGGTTTTTCTTAGAAAGGCAGTACACGTTTTATCGTAGAAAGCGGGTATTGAAGCAGTAGGCTTTTACTATCAACGTGAAACGTTACAATTTGCAGACGAAGGAGAAAACAAGGGGGATTTCGAGTATAGTCATTATGACAGCACTGTTCTTTACCATTCTTCTTTCCTTTTATTGAAGTTATTTGTTAGGCTTTACATTTACTTTTTAATTTATATATGTGGATTAGAATTTCTCACGACAGTTACAATGCTCTGTCTGTAGTGCAGTCACGTCGCTATTACTTTTATTTAACAACCACTAACAAGTGCAGGTAATTTTCTATTGTTTAACATCCTTAACGTCGCCTGTGCTCCGTACGCGGCGATATGTGTGCAGGCGTGTGTTCTTTCAAATAAGCTGAGAAAACGGGACATTAAATAATTGAAGTGAGGTGAATTTTACGTGGTACAACCAGACACAACATGTTAAATTTATTAATTGTATGCATTCATTAAGCTTCTTCTTCTTCTTTCTCGTTCGCCCTCAGACTTCTACATGACTCTAATAAGGCAGTGGTCAGCTCAGGGTTCCTGACATCTCCAAACATTACACTTCAACTTCTAGCTCACGTCAAATCTTCCTATCCTGTGTGTTACGTGCAGTCTTTGATATCTTACAATATAATACATTTGTATGCTTGTTATGTTCGCAAATATTTTGTAAACAAAATAGATACTTTTTAGTGCTTAAGGAAAAGTCATTATTGAGTTACTTCCCTTGAAAGGAGTGTCGTCACTTCGATCGAACTCCGCGGATGAATCCAGTTTTACTGCGATTTATTCTTTGTTTGGGTAGAAATAGGTTGTTCTTGCTTCAGTGTATCTATGGCCTGAATTTATGTGTATTGTTTGTCTGGGTAGGACGAGTCTGTCTTATATCTGTATATCTTTACATATCTAAGTCGAACTATATGGTCTTTTGTCGTTAGAAAGGTCAAAGGGCTGTTCGGCGGATGTGTCGCTAGAGAGGTGTGATTTGGCTTCGTCCTGATGGGGCTGTGATTTTTGTGTAGCGGCTTGTCGCCGGAAAAAGTGATCTCAGTATTTATGGGGAAAGTGATAGTCGTCTAGACCTATCGTGTATGCTTTACCCCAGTGTTTATTCTTATTGCCAAGGAATGGCAGAATCATATTTCTGATACCAAGGTAACAAAAGATTCTCCTTATGAACTCTCTTACGAAGCCACCGTTTTTCGATAGGCACGATTTGTACGTCTGAGAGAATATATTTAACTAGATGAAGATGACATTCATTCCTAGCAGCACTATATCTTGTATGATGAAGTCAATTGTATCATGATAGAATCTACAGAGCTATGAGAACATTTAATGAATGACTAACTTTAATACAGATTCATTATCTGTATCCAAACGTGAGTGACAGCTCACGAGAGAAGCCATCTTGTATCCAAATATTTTGTGACTTTCAAGAAGAGAAAGGGATACCCCGTATTATCGCTTGATGAGTCCAGAGATCACTGCTACACATGAGAACCCAGTACTAGCGGTTCAATATGATTATATGAAAAATATGTGCTGAATATTATTTCAAGGAATCTTCGCTAGACGAGGTTAGGTCTAGAAGCCATCTTGAATGTTGTTTATAATCTGACGTGCTTTGTCAGTAAACTCAGATGATATATATATATATATATATATATATATATATATATATATATATATATATATATATATATATATATATATGGGCAATACTGAGTGCTTGTCTACTGACAGTCCATTATGCTATTATTCTACATGAGTGCCCATGTATCATTGCAAGACCATTTATCCACTGTACCATGATGTATTATGCCAACCTGTGATTTGTCACTATTCGTGCTGTCGAGTGTGTACGTCCAATTAAACTGTAGCAAAGGTACACAGTCGTTGGTGTCGATGACTTCCAGCCATACATGAGTGTGAGAAAAAGACCATTTGTCAACACCACGAACTCTTCTTATCATTCGCATATTATACTCACAATCTATGTCTACACACCACTGCGTAGGTCCAGTTGACATTCCATATTCAAACCACAAGCAACACAACAACACAGCATGTAGCTCTGGTGATGTTCTAGTGAGCTTATATTTATCAACTTATGATTGAGCAAAAAAAGAGACTTTATCACTGTGCCATCAGCGTAATGCCTTCATTTTCGTCTTGTGTAATTAGGTGACGCTCTAATTCTCTTTCCTTGTGGATTCAAGAAGAAGAATTACATTGTAACGTTATCCACTGGTTTCCTCATTTGCCGTAGAAGTGAGATTTCAAGAACGTATAAACGATAGAAGAATGATGTTACTGTCGGTGCCAGGGATAATGTAACACGGGATCATACTAGAGAAATGATAGTTGAGAGAAGAGCAAGCATTTTTTCAACACAATAAATCTTGTACAGACATGATAGTCTGACTGCACAAAATAATATAAAATAACGTAAATTTAAATTCACCTTCTTACACTGTATTTGCGTACTATAAACAGGGCTTTGACAGTTTATACCAGGGTTTCTGTACCTTTTTTGTGTACCATGGAGACTTTTGATTGTCAAGTGAATGCTACGGACTTCTTATTGGGGAAAGTGTACATGACTGATAATTTAAAATTTTAATTTTAAAATTTAGATTATTTATACGGACCCCTTAGAATCCATTCACGGACCTCGAAGGGGTCCAT